>JAOWBP010001363.1:5767-28781 GCA_028571105.1 Tragopan temminckii | reverse complement strand
ACAGCTTCACTAATTCTTTTATAATCCTCCTATTGAAGATGGAAAAATCCAATTAGTGAGAGAGCAGAGAAACCAAAACCAAAACAAAACCTTTGCAGCTCTGTTTCAGTTACTTCTGTCTTGTGCGATGAAAGTGGCATTATCCTCACAGGAAAAAAAGCAGCAACTCCAGAACTTGAGAGCGAAGAGCTTGAGAGCAGCAAGGAGTCTCCGATACAGTTCCTCTAATTCTGCACGCAATCTTTAGAAGTTTCTCCTCCTGATCCTCCTTTTGCAATTGGAATGCCTAGCCGTGCCAGAAAGCTTGAGAGAGAAAAATAATCAAAGGCTTGCGTCACTTAATTACTCTCTTGGCTTTGCGCTGTTCTGCCAAGACCAGCGTTGCCTCACCTCCCACAATACACAGAATCTTCCGAGACAATGAAAAAAAAAAAAAAACAAAACCTTCCTCCACCCAAAATATAAAACAAGGAGAACACAGAATTCTAAGAAAAGAACGCTAGAGCAAGGAGGGCAAGTATGGTGGAAGAGTTAAGAAGAAAGTTAGATTTAAAAAGAGAATAGAAAAACTAACAACATTTACATGAACTCCATGCCAGAGTACACACATACTTTGCAATGCTTAAGTGTCAAACTTCTTAAAGATCTCTTAGCAATTCATGAAGTAGTGGGATGACAATATGAATGTTAATAAACTGTTAATGCTAGAATTGGGACTTTGCACTGATCCTCAAATTATGAGACGAGGAGAAAACAGCTTCCCAGCAGCTCAGAAGACAGAGCTGTCTTCAAACAAAACACTCTCCACATTTTCATAATCAGAGACAATGTTTATCTATAAAATTGACATTAATAGAATACGCCTCTTCCAAGAAATAGTGATGCTTCTGAAGGAGCGAAAAGAATCAGCGAACTGCTCTGCTCATCTACTTCTCATCCTTCAGGAAACATAAAAAGAATTAAAAAAAAAAGTAGCAGCATTTGTTGTAAGGAATTCCTAGAAACGGGAACTACAAGAATTTATGATAAAATATTTTTATTTCTTGCAAGACCATTCCACCCCTTTACTGAGAATTATATAGTATTTTCCTGGTATCTCATCAACAAGATTTATGATTATCCTATTTTTGGTAACAGAATAAAAATTGGGTAAAACTGTTATGATCAGTATCGACAAGACAAGTCTATTCCATGTGTTCTAAAGTAGTAATTGCAGTACAGTGTCACTACAAAACAGGTACAGGCAGAATTCAAGCATCAGCAAAATAACTCAGAGAGCAACTCCTTATGAAGATGAAGATTACCTGGGTATCTGTGGAGGTACATTTTTCACCTTCCCCACAGTTACAATTTTTTCATTTTCTGTCAAAACACAAAGAATTTCCTCACCATCCACAAATGTGTTAAAGCAGTCCGATCCATTCCCTTCTAGTAACCTTGTTTGTGCTTTCATTAATCTCATTTTGCAAATTTCAATGAAGGCTTTGTGTCGCTGTAAGGCACGCAAGCATCTATACAGAAATGAATATTCTTCATGGTTGCCAGTATGCCATGCAAAATGCTCAGATGTGCTTGCAAGGCTGCAGACACAGACCATTATCACGCCAGTCACACAACATTCCTGAGCGCTGAACATATACAGGACTCATTTCAAAACATTTTCAGCCTCAATCCCCTTTTCTTTGCTCAATCCCGTAAATGAATCACAAGCCAAACAAACTGTGTGAGGTAAGTAAGTTTCAGGCAGCAATGCAAGGATCTCTGTAAACCACTGCTTCTTGCAGTAGGTGTGGTAGCAAGAGATCAGAGCAGGACGCCATGAGGAACGAGCTGAGGCAGCAGACCCTGCACTGTCACAAAAAGTCTCTGAGCCACTCACCTCTTTTCACAGCACCGATAGGAAATACAACCCAAAAAACGTGCCAAATGGACGGGTGTGAGCAGCAGGGAGTAAACAGTGGATTTCAAATCCAAGACAAGATTCTGCTCTCAAAACAAGCTACAAAATTCTAAGCCAAGATATCTCTTACTACAAGGTGAACACCTTTTTTCCCTATGGATTTTCATTGCCTTGGGACCAGAAAGAGATGAGAGACTTTGTATTTCATCTATCATCACTAGGGGAGTGCTGTGACAGCGGGGCTCTCACAGTGACCACACAAGCTTTTTGAATTCATACAGAAAGGACTTCCTTTCCCAGGTTCCCATTTATAAACTCAGCCTGCTCCTTTAGCTAGATGGCCACTGCAGAGTTAAGAGAACAAGAAGCAAGCTGTAATCCATAACCACCAGTTAGACAAGAACAGATCTCCGGAGATAAATGGCAGCTTCACACTTTACCAAATGCTAAAACTTGCCAACATTATACAACAGCTACAGAATGGAGTCCTAATTCATACAAAACATACATGAGACAATAGTCATACGGATTGTTTACAGACTCACTATGCCTCCATTCAACCATAAAAACTACAAAAAGGATAACAAAACACAAGCAGGAAAAAAAAATGTATGGAGAAAAAGCAACTATTGAAATACTCCGCAGCTACCACCAGAAAGAAGCTAACTCCTATATTAAAGGCAGAGCGTACCATTCCAATAAATAAAGAAATAAAACAAAGGCACCTGAAGCAGCAGTGGCTGTAAGGGCACAGGCAGGAGGTGCTCCACCAACACACTGCTGCTCCCAGGCCTGGTGTGTGGGTGTCACAGACCCCAACCGTAGTCGTGAAGCGAAACAAATTTGTTTTCTGAAGGGTAACCACCGTAACATTTTCACGAAAAAAGTACGTACTTCAGAGCGCAGCATAACTAAGTGAGAAGACAACATTTTCATGTATTATTTCTGAGTAAATAAATTTCTTAGACTTTAAAGACTGTTACCCTATTAAGAATCCATAGGCACCAAGTATTTATTTTAATAAGACATAGAAAATTCCTATAATTGCACTGCTGATAGAGCTTCCCAGGCTTCTGTAGCATTTTAATGTTAGATCACAACAACTGCAGCTCCATACAGCTCTTGTACTGCAAAAATAAACAAACAAAAAATAACATTCAAAACCTGTATGTCCAAGCGCCATCTTGACATGAGTCCAGGAAACACAGGCTGAAGTAAAAGAGAATGGCATTATCAGAGCTGAGAAAGCTGTTCATCCGGAACAGCTATGATTCTCACTGCTGAGTTCTACTATTACAGAAATAGGAGAACAGGAGTGCCGGATGCAAAAGCAAAAATGATGCTCTTGATTCATTACTCCTAACATTATCTTAGAGACACAATGAACTAAGGCAGATAGCCCAAAAAACTTTTAATGAACTTGAGCCTTGTCTATTGTCTGAAGAACACTATTCACTGGAACAAGGTATCAAATTAATCTAGCCAGTCTGATTAAATAATGCTAACTAGATCCCTAAAAACATTGCCTTGACATAATAAAAATATTATAATATAGAATAAATTAAGAACAATTTAACTTGAAAGTGGAAATTAAACGTGCCAGATCTTCCCTCCAATTCAGCTAGTTCTCCTACTGTTGAGAGCATCTTCCTTCGGGAGAGAGGGCTCCCAGCCCAGGCCCAGATACTGGAGCAGAGCACACCCAGCCCTGCACTGCCTGGCAGCCCATCCCCACCCAATGCTACTGGCCACAACTGAGCTTTTGGTCTGAAGAGACCTGACAGTTTGCCCTTGGGACACCAGGGCATGCTGTTACAGAATCACAGAATTGTAGGGGTTGGAAGGGACCTCAGAGATCATCGAGTCCAACCCCCCTGCCAAAGCAGGTTCCCTACATCAGGTCGCACAAGTAGGCATCCAGGCGGGTCTTGAATATCTCCAGAGAAGGAGACTTCACAACCTCCCTGTGACTGTTCTCACAGTAACACACCACCACAAAGGAATTCAGGCCCTGGTACATTCTCACATTCACTTGCTAAATCAGTTACACCAACAGAACATCCCCAGCTGCATCCTTCCTTCTCCAGTGAGATCCCACTACTATGCTTCACTTTAAGGGGAAAAACTGTCATGATCCTCTTACTTGAGTCTCATGTCTCTCCACACATTTTGGGCAATTGCTTGATGTGTCATTTCAGAGACAAGGCTGAAATAAAAGAGCCTAATTAGGGAAAGGAGATGCTTCCATTTAGCTCTAGGTACAGATGAAAGCACCAATGAAGTATTTATCACACTTAAATAAGAGCAGTGGTCCAGAACTTAATTTTATATATCTGAAGAAATGCACAAAACAAAGTAAATGCTTTGTTTTTAGAAAAGAATGGGCTCCTCATCCCCCACGTGCTCTGAAGTGGTGATAGGTAACTGACTACTGATGCTGAGAGTAAATTCCACTTTCTCATACAAAAATATCTCTGAAAGCCCAACCAGGTGAGAAATGGAAACCCATTTGTTTTGTTACAAGAGGCCAAAACAATACCTTTTTTCTGCAGCTGCCTTCCAGCAGGGCCACCTGTCCTGATCCCTTGGCTGCTGTCAGCCCAAGGGAGACATCCCACAGCCAAGAAGCTTGATAACATTTTCTCCATGTAATTGAAATTATTTAAGTATTGGTTGATTTCTGCAGATAAATATGATTTAATCAATGCAGATCTCATCAACATTAAGACTATCATTTACAGTTCAGACCTCAAAAAAATATCCAGCTTTGCATCTCAGTTTAAGCTCAATCTTGGAGGTGATAAAATAGAAGGACAGAAAAAGCTTTCATTACCTAATAGCCATAAGGCAGGTTGAAGCAAACAGTGAACAGCACAGCAATCTTAAAGGTAAACATCCCTGAGACATCAGCTGCCTCAGCACAAGGCAGGAGATGCTGTCCTCTAGAGCATATCTCATCTCTGAGATTCACAGCTAGCTGGAAATATCAGGCAGATTTTTCTTTGCACTCCTAGATGATAGACTCATTACTAGAAGGTATGTTAATTTCCATTCATTCCTATCTGCAAGAACTTTAACATGGGACAAGAAAAGTCTTTGCTTCATGCGTGCACTTTCCTCAGCCTTGATTGCTGTGCCAGGACAAAGATGAAAAAGTCTGCAATGCTTTTGCTGCTGAAGCTTACACCCACTTTTCAGTCTTCTGCTTAAAGGAATAACTTAATTACAAGGCTTTCTGCTACTTCTGCCTACTGGGTGGAGCAGGGAACTGACAGCACGGCAGATTCCTGCAACATCCTCATACTGGTCTTGCTTATCTTTCATTCTGCTATTGCACAATTCCTACCTGCAAAGCTCTGTAAAAGTGCAACAAAGCTCAGAGCATCCACTAGCTCCCTGGAATCACATTAGAAAAAAAAACACCCAGAGTATGTGGGAATTTAGGAGAAATGGTCTGTAGGCAAGACACCAAAGGGGACAAAGCTTCTGGGAAGTGCCACTGCTCGAAGCCAAAAGGTTGGCATTCCTCAGCTAGCAAACAGCTTACTGTTTCTCCAGCTTTCAGGGAGAAAACACTTCCAAAAATGAAGCAAGAGTATATGCTTGTACTGACTTCTCAGACCAGTAGATATAAGGGAAAAAGAAAAACAAATGCACTCGATGTTCCTGTCAGCAGCTCAGGCCAACAAGAGGTGTGGAGACATTCCGCACAAAAACCCAAAAGCGAGACTGCAGGCTGCTGAGGTGAAACAGTTTTATGCTGCATGAAGGCAGTTTATTTCTTACTGCAAGCAGCAATGCTTGCAAGTATTTCATCAAATTATAATGGTCTCTGTCTTAAAACAATGAAATGAAATGCCATGAACACTAATCTAATCTGAACCATTTGATTTTAAGCTTGACAGTCAGCCAAATCTTTCCAAAGAGCATCTCTCTCTGTTAAAAAAAAAAAAGTGGCAGAAAGCCACAGGCTTTGAACAGAGAATGGTTCAGAGACAGCAGAGGGCTAGAAATCCTCTCCTGCCGTAGCTCGAAGGTAGCCCTCCTCTGCTTATCCCTACCTGCCTGCAGGTGCTTCTGCAGGGTCACAGTGGCTCAGCTGTTACCTCCACAGCCCTGACCCAAAGCAGTACATCAGGCTGCTGGAATCTGTCTTCCATTCATTCCAACAGACAGACTTCTGTTCATAACAGAGAAAAAACGTAATCTACTCCATATAGCTATGGAAAGGGAAAAATAGGGTAGCCAGGTCTAGACCTTCCTAAAGCAGATAAGCAGACCCAAAGTATCCAGTTGGATCTCAAAAACTGGAAAAGCTATTAAAAACCATCCCATAAAGAGCTATCATGGCAACTATTAAAAGATGGGTTACAACACAAATAAATAATGAATCCACAGCTGCGAGTATCTAAAACTAGCATTACAGCCTTTCCTGATCAAATGCACCTCAACCTGCAAAATGATCTACAAGCTATGGGAGGAAAGCAACTCTCTTATTAGGAACTGCAGATTCTAAGAGCACGGTGTGGAATAATCGAACAAAACAAGGCTTCTGTTGGAAGACAAACAATGAGATATGAGCTCATAACTAGAGACGCAAAGGCCATGCTATTTGCTTTGTATGGGCTTATTGCCAAAACACACTTCACTCCCCAGATAAAACCTTTACTCATATCGAAGACGCTGTAATAATAGCCAGTGATCTCATGCATCACGGTACCCCCAGCACGTGTGTTGTCTGGGCAGTTTGTGGGACCGGTGGCAGCCAGTGCCCAGGTGGTGCCAGCCCCTTCGGAAGCACCTTGTAACCCCCTGGCACACAGCCAAAGAAACCATTACCTCAACACTTTCCTCCGACACTGAGGTGGGAAGGAACAGACACTGTTCAGAAAAGCCAACTAGACAGATGTCAACCCTCCACAGTTGCCCAGCTCTGTAAGACTGCTGTGTGGTAATAAAACCACACAGCTGAACACAGCCGTGCAGAAGAGGATTTCTGAAGCACATCTCCCGAAGGTCTGTATCACCTTCTTTGTGAAATGCAAGTCTACTCTCCAAAGACTACCTGTATTAGACTCGGTGCTGGATGTTTTTGAAGGGGAAGGGGAGGGGGAAAAACCATCTCTTCATCCCACTCCATATGGAATATGTGGACTTAGGATAAGTGCAGTTCAAATGTTAGGCAAGAGCTCGAAAGCAGTAAAACATCACCATTCAATCCTGTGTAACACAGAAAATCAGGACCAACAGGAATATAACAGTTGTTAATCAGATGGTGAAATGGAAGGGTCAGTTTTATCCTAGCAGATGCTGAGGCAATCTCCATCACCAGTTATTTCCTTCCCCAGACTTCACCTACCTAGGCTTTCCAAGAAACCTCAAGACAAATTCAGCATTCGATTCAATCTCCAAATATAAACATTTTCCTTGCAAAATTCTGGATTTTACAGCCATCAGCCAGAACAACAAGATTTCAAGGCTCTTTTTCCTGTGGCACCTTTATTCACAAGGAAATAATCCCATTCCTATTCCAGTAACACTACTGACCTAAGAAAACAATTATTTTCTACTTTGGCATGCAAATTCTAGCCTAACAATGACAAAAGAGTGCCCAGAAGCTTTCAATAGCATTCAGCATCACAATGTTTTATGACTGGCAACTTTAAACCTTAAATCCCTGCTGACATTCTTTTCCTGACCTTGCAGACTTTTCCTGCTTAACAGCATCCCAAAAAATCGTGGAAAATTCAACCTCTTCCACAGCAACTACTGTGTAGTAGCTATGAATTCTCCTGTCAATCTTCACACTCGTCATCCTTAAAGCAAAAGGTGGTAGCTACCAATCCCAATTCACACGCTATTCACATTACAGCACCACAAATCCCTCTACTTCACTAACCCGTGTCATTGTATTTCAATTTCTTAACATTTGTAACAATGGAATGTCCAAATACATAAACATCCACGCAGAACAAAAAAGACAGATAGGCAAGAAATTTATTTTGCAGAGAAATAAGCAAAAAGAAAAATTCCAGCAACACTAACACTTGAATTTCAAAGGAAAGATAACAGGTAATATGCAAAGATGGCAACATGATGAGAGCAGCAATAGACTTGGACCAGACAGACGGACAGCCTTTCGGCAGAAAATAGCCTTTCTGGTGATGTATTAAGAGCCCCGAAGTTAAACACCAAAGTGCACTTGTCCTTCTCCAGAGAGCAGACCTGATGGCACCCAAAGGCATTAGGAGAAAGTAGGAAGTAATTTCCTAAACCTCAGGATAGTTTGGGGTATTACAATAACACCCACAGCTCATTCTCAACCTATTAAGGCACTAATTTGTTTTATCTATCCCACTATCACCACTTAAACCAGGATGGCTTCTCACATTCTACCTCTTGCCAGGCTAGTACCTTACCAACGTGCTGAACCAAAGCAGTATAGAGGAACTCATGAAAACAAAGCATGAGCATAGTAAAGAAAGAAAGAACAATCAGCAATTCAAGCTGTCTAAACCCAAACGTCTAAACCTTTTTTTCTTGGCTTGCTAAAATTGATAGGAGTGCTCCTGTGCTGCACAGCATTATATGGATCGGTATTTCTACATAAAAATATAAAACAATGCACCCAGCATCCACAACGTGCTTCTTTTTCCCCTCTTTTTTTTAAGCATTCATCTGTGCTGTACAGCTATAAATAACACTTCAGCAGAATCACGAGTATGCACACACACACACATAAGCGCTTAGCAATCTTAACTTGGTTTTAAGAGCATTATTTGTTAGTTTTGAGAAGTAAGTATAACTAACAAAAAGAGAAACTCATTTTTGCTTTGTATGTAGATGCATTATCTGCAAAATGCACTGAAGCTTTCAGAACTCAGGTAGGAAGAACACCTGAACACAACACAAGAAACAGCTGAATCCAAACATCCTGTCTCTCTCAACATGGCCCCAACGTGGCCAACAGCACATGGGAAGAGTTAAACAGGTTGGGAGAAAACATACCTTTATATCCTCCTATACCCTACCAACAGCCTGGAACAGCCAAGGAGGGGGAGTAGAAATCAAAGGCTGATTCATTGTTTTCTATAAAACTAGAAGACGTGATTCACTGTTTGTTATAAAACTAGCATGAGAAAACATCTGATTGATGGATTTAATGGAAATTACAGAGGAAAAGACACTTTTTGCAAGCTGGTGACTTGTCTCCCCCTTTCTTAAACAGGAGGCAGAGACATAATCAAGCCCTAAAACTTTACATTAAGAACTTGTACAGCAGGCTCTGGTTTCCCTCTGGCAAACACAGCATTTATAATACATTGCCAAAGCCTCTGCCCAAGGTTCCTGCATCCCAAGAACACACCCAGTACTGTGCCCCTCTGCAGCTGCAGCCCCAGCCATCACACAGCCCCATAAAGTAAACACCCACCTTTCACAGATTTGTGTGTTATAAAGAAGAGAACAATAACACATGAAAGCACAACAGCCCTGAGCTCACAGCTAAATATCAAATGCAGACAAAGTCATGCCACAGTTCCTGCAAACACAGAAAAGGAACTCATGTATAACAGGATGTGCAATTACCTCCAGTGCCAGAAATTCTACTTCCACTGAGAAACCCCTTACAAATAGACAATCTATTTTGCCTAAGTTTTGACACTGCCAATTGAAATAACAAGATAATAAGTGGTCAATAAAAGATGTAAGCATTCTCACAATACACCTTTTCATCTATAAACATAACCATAACACATTTAAAGCATGACCATCCTTCTAATTTAAATGGTTTCAAGCTCAGAGAGGGCAGATTAGGTTAGATATAAGGAAAAAGTATCTTGCAGTGAGGGTGGTGAAGCACTGTAACAGGCTGCCTAGAGATGTGGTTGATGCCCCATCCCTGGAGGCAGGTGAGGCTGAAATCAGGCCCTGGCTTTGGGCAGCCTGGTCTAGTGGCTGGCAACATTGCCCATGGCAAGGGGGTTGAAACTAGATGATCTTTATGGTTCTTTTCAACCCAGGCCATTCTATGATTCCATGAACCGCATCAAGCTGTGCACATCCCTCTTCATTGTAGGGGAGCTGGACTAGATGATCTTCAAAGGTCCCTTCCAGCTCTACTGAGATGATAAGCCGAAATATACAGAATGTAAGGGGTCTGTAACATTTCTTAGTTTAGTTTAACCATTTGGTAGCTCAAGGAGAATTTATTGCTTAGTCTAGGAGTTTATTGCTTAGTTTAGGAATTTATTGCTTAATTGCACCCTCTTGCCAGCTCCAAGGAAATTTATGGCTCAGTACAACCTTTTGGCTAAACCAAAAGGCATTTTCAAAGGGAACCTTCCCCCGCCAACAGGAAGGGACCTCTGAGAAAGCAAGGGAAAGGAGAGATAAGCAGGACAAGAAAACTGCTGAGGTATGCAGGGTGGGAGAAGAGCTCGAAAATTGGGACAAAGGTCAGAAGGACATGGCAAGGAAGACGTCTGACTTCATCCCAGAACGACCACCAGATGGGGAGGAAGACATTGAGCCTTCATCCAAATGGAAGCTACTGCGCATGCACTAGGGAGGGGGACAATATGTAAATGAATTTCCGGAAAAGTAATGAATATGCTAATAGGTCTCAGATAATCCTACCGAATACGTATGGCTCGGCTTATAAATGTATCGGGGTCCCACTCTCTGGTGTGCAAGCTAGGAGGAGCGATCCCCCTTGCACCCGGCGTGTGGCGCAGCGCTGAAATAAAGACGTACCTGCTCTTATAACCTTACGTGGGTTAGAGAGTTTGATTCCGCAAATCACTACAGGTTCTATGATTCTAATGGAGGACAAATTGGACCATACCACCCATACTTGTAAACAAATATGTTTATACTGTTATAAGTATTCTGCAACAGGTGCTATAATAACTACACTGGAAGACAAGAACTCCTGACATTGACTTCTCAAGCAGCTGGAAAAAGCAACCAAAAAAACCCCCAAACCACCTTCAAGTCCAGTTCAACTTATTTCATTGTGTGAAATTTGTAGTAGAAGGTTAAAAACAGGCAAAAGGTATTTTCCTTAACTTTCATATACAATATATTAGTAAGGCATGCATTTCAGGAACTAAAACATTACATAAAAGGCACAGTACACACAGAGGGAGGTTTTACGTGACCAAAGCAGACTGTATCCCACAAGGAAGTTTTCAAAAATACAATTCCTTTATTTTTTGTTAGAACAGAAAGCAAGGTGAAGCTGTTAGATTCCGATACAAACTTGGACAAAATTGATGTCCTTCAATACAAAATCTGAATTCAAATTTCTAAGACAATTTTTTAAAGATCATTTGTATCAGCCTTAAGAGAAGTTACTATTAGGCAACTGCTTCCATACTAGTTTTATAAACTTACATGACTCTTTCCTTACAGACTTTAATACCTTAAAATCTTGGGATTTGCTGAAGGAAAAAAATTTTAAAAAAAGCAGTTGATTCTATAAAATGCAAGAGCCATTATACAACTACTTTGTATCAAATATAGGTTCATGAAGATAGATATTACTGTCTTCATTTGGAAAGGTTACTCCATCCTCACCAGAGAAATACCATGAAACTAACAAATGTAAAAAGGATTATTTTGTGTCCTGCTGTGGCCTGAAGAGATCCACAAAGCATGAAAGAGATTCTTGTTAAGTACAAGCAGGCTCTGTCCTAACGGGTCACAGAAGCAGAAGCTGTGCAAATGTGCTATAACACAAGCTGAACAGACTGGTTGGGTGTTGGGGAAAGTAAAAGAAGAATGATGCCAACAGCCTTGATTTATTTTTGCTCTGCCTGGTGATGAAACGACACTACTGAGTGGCACCAGAAGCTTCCTTGAAAATAAACAAAGTGCTCAAGAGGAGGTACACATCACCAAAGTCATCTCTGCACATTATTTGCTCGCTGCTCACTGGCAAGAGAGTGTGAAGATGCAGTTCAAAAAGTTCCTTCCTTGCAATTGATAGAAGCCTGTGAAATATCAAATTAAAACAGAATTCTGTAGGTGTCCTAAGAAGTTAAAATATTTTTAACCAACTGGTACACATGGAGAGAAAAACATCTTTAAGTATTTTTTTTATTGTTGTTATTTTCGAACAATGAAAAAGAGCAAGTGCAAAGGAAGGTGCACATCCTTCTGTACCAAAAAGCAAGGCCTGGCCCAACAGCACCACCCAGGCAACAAGTTTTTGAGCCACTGACTTCTACACTGAAAGAGTAGCTAGAGGAAACAGAAGCCTTGCTGAGCTTCAGACAGATTTCATCCTGGGCTCTGTATAAAAGGATGCTTACCTTAAGAGATTTAGATTAACTTATTTCAGTAGTGTTCAGCTATTTCAACACTGCTGTGGGTCTGAATTTTACAGAAAAGTAGTAAGTAGTTACTTCTGTCATGTCCCAAGGCTGATTGCAAACCAGTGGGTGAAAATACTCCAGAAACTACAGACAAGGGGTATCTGGCTGAAACCTTGTAACATTCCAGTGACCACTATCCATGCTGCCATGTTATGCACACAGAATTACATTGTTTCTAGCTTAGTACAACCCAGAACATGTGAAATTTAAGAAGCACAGAATAACATACCATTCTAGAACTAAGCGCTGAGTTCATCGTTTTTTGCCCTTGAAGAGCGAAGCATCCAGCCTAAACTGGTGCCCTGTGCTCCTCCACAGCACCCCAGGGAACAAAGCTGGGGGCTGAAACAGAGACACTGTGGGGAAGGGGTGCAGGCAAGGCAATGACAGCAGCTTGAAAGGCAGTTCTGCTCCATCACACGCAGCAAGGGATGGGGATCTTGCTTCTGACTATACCTGGGATCCCCTAAGCCCTGTAAGAGTGTGGCTGTGCCACCCAGCACCCTCAGGGGCATGGATATAGCCCTGTCCCACCTCAGGAAGATGCCATGGAGATGGCTCCAGGACCTGCAGGTACTACAGGCCAGAGAGAGGCCCAAGCTGGCCTCAGACACAACACAATTTCTGGCAGACTTATGAGGCCCCTCAGTGACTGACAGACTGAGAAGCAGAATCACAGCAGGCAACAGGAAAGCTGCACACGAGCATAGCTCTGTTTTGCCTTCCCTAGTTCTCAGGAATTTTCACTTTTAAAAACCACTAGATTTATACCTAGTTCTTATTTAAATTAAAATTGATCTTTGCTGATGTTAAAACCTTTTAGGGGGCCCTCCACAGGAGGAGGCTCAGGTATCTCAAACCTGCAGAGGACCCCTGCAGGGTTCCTGCTACAGCAACCCACGGCGGTCTGTAAGGCCTGCCTCTTCCCACAGCCCCCGGGCACACTGCCCAGAGCGGGGCCCTCTGCCTTACAGCCCAACCCCACGCTGCCCACACCTCCTCCTGCTAAATCCTGTCAGAGCAAGAGCGGTCGATGTGCTCTAGGCCCAAGCCTCCAAGCATTCTTACGCAGAACAATGCAACTTGTTTTCCCCAGAAATCTCCAGACAATACACTGGCAACACGGAAAGCTGCTGAAGGGACACCACTCTCACATGTGCCAGAACAGGGCGCGAAGAAGATTAGCAGCTTGGTACAAAAACAAGCATCCAGAACATCAGCAAGATGGCAAAAAAGCAAAACCAGATTTTGCCCTGTAAGTCCTCTCCCTTGGAATAAGCAGCCTTCACAGAACTATTATCTGACATGTGGAAAAGCAACACAACAGCTATCCTTACTGAGAAGGCGTTAACATACTGTGATATTTTCAGTCACTGCATTACGCCACAAGAAATGCTTTGTTAAGAAATCCCAGATACTATATTCTCCTTCAGTACTAGAAGAATGCGTTCAGACACATTGCTACTTAATATTATTCTTATTATTATCCACTGCTTAACCAGCATTACAACATATCCCTCTTCCCTACACACACCTGTAAGGGAAACAGGAAAAAATAAGAAGATTCTGTCCAGATTAAGAGCCTGTGCATCCTTCCTCTGATTAATAAATCATACACACGTGCATGCACACGCAATCAAATGGCTGACCTGGAAAAATCTTCCACTTCTGGTCAATCAGGACGAAGTCACTGCATTTGAAGTGGAACTATTCTGAGCTTAATCCAAAAATGTGTGATGTTGGGTATGTTTTCTCTATTGGCTTGGAGGAAATTCTTCCGCATTTCTTTTCCCCATTTCCCTCAAGTTCCCCAGTTCCAGTACACTGTGGTGATGCAGGTACTCACTGGTTAGGACAGGAATCAAAATACAAATCTTTTGGAACAAAGAGCTGGTTTAAATTTGAAATTTGAAGAAAAACGTGGAATTACACGTGCATTAACAGATCAGTCAAAACATTCTTATTATCCAAAATAAGAAAATCTGAAAAAGATGAAACTGGAAAACGTGTGAAACAGCATAGCTGCGACACGCAAGTCTCTGTAAGAAGTGATCTCAGAGCTCACATCTGTGACAAGTCCCAGGAATAACAGCAACTGATTAACATCATTTGGCTCTTAGCAGAGCTGAAAACCATGTCATACTCCAACATGTTCCCACACAAGCATTTGTTTCAGCTCCCTTCATTTTGCTCCCCAATTACTCAAATTCTACTATTTCTCTTGCATAAAAGTAGTTTGCTTCTATTTATCCAGAAGCATAACATGAGCATAATTTGCTCTCACTCAATGAAATATTCCACCCTCCTGTAGTGCCCCACTCTTCCTGCATTCACTTCTAAGGGCCTTTAGGTCTAGCACAACCCTGACGTGCCCATTTCTAAGCACAGTAGTAAATCCTGCCCCCGTGTTTGATGATGACAGCCTGCACCAGACATTATGTTTTAAAGTAAGGGCTTCTGTTACATCTCCCTAGGAGAAGATGGAAACATACCAAAAACATCTACAAAATCATTCTGTTATCCTCCAAATCGTTCCTTTCCTGCCAAGCATAGAAAAGCTCAGCAGTTAGGCAGCAGGTGTGCCAAAACCATTGTTCATCCTGACAGCCACCACAGTATGTTTCCTTTTTTCCTCTAGCTGTTTATCATGTTTCTCTGGCCTTACACCGGGAACTCTCTAAACAGCACTTAGCTTGCTTTGTTCTATAAGACACAAAACACTGAAACAGTGACTTGAGCCTGTAGGTACTAACTGTGTTACAAATGAACAACTTTAAGAAATGCATAAAACACCATGCCCAAAATGCATTGGAATTAAAGCATGAGATTCTTGAAGTTAAAGTTTTTTTATTTGTGGCTAAGAAAAAAAAGGACACAGCAGCAAGCAGGTTCCTAAGGCTTCTGGACCTCCTACGATGTACAGCATGCTAGCAAGAAAGACCCATTGAACTTTCTAATAGCAGATGAATACATGTAGCTTCCTGGCATGTTTATTTCAGCATGCAAATCATCAGATGGGCTGAGCCATCCCTCTGTCCTCCTCTCAGGAGCATTCCACATTCAGCAGATACCAGGCAATGAAAAGCTGACCTTGCATCAAGCACAAGTTCATGCCTGCCTTCCTGTACAATGAGCCAGACAGAGGTCATGATGCAGTGCTCTTGCTATCAGTGGGAGGACAGGCGATTTCTGAGTGTGAAGTTTTACAAATACAAATGAACCAGAAAACAAACTGCCACCAAAGCAGGGAGGACACTTTCCTCCCCATCCCAGTGCTCTCACGCAGCCTGTCAACATCCCTGCCCTTTGGCCCACAGGAGCAAATTCAGCTCACAAAATTAGTACTTGGGGGGGGATAGGAAAAGGGGAGGAGAAGGGCTTGCCTTATTTCCTGCTAGTTTAGTGAGCTGAATTAACTTACCAAGAAATCAGAGCTGGGGACAGGAGAAGCAAACAGCAAGGCAGGAGCACAGGCTTCCTCCCAGCTCTGCATCAGCTGCACATACCCAGCTGAGTTCCACCTAAAGCTATGTCCCACGTCAGATACTAGAACATGCAGAGATTACAGAAAAGGTATTCCTTCAAAAAAATCTGAAAAGCACTTGAACAGGCAGAATGTGTTTATCACACAGAATGATGAACAGTGGAGGTATGTTGATTTTTTTCTGTTTTCCTTTTTTTTTTTTTTTAATTCTGGTGGCAAATTCTAGAACTGGATTTATCATTCTGTGGAATTCAAGCCTCTGTTCACTAACACCAAATGCACATTAACAGTTTGCGATTTTCCCAAATTTACAGATTCAAACAAAGACATGCTCCATGCTAAGCTGCAGCAGTGAGAGCTATAGAACAATTACGGTACCCTTCCAAAATTCATGCAATAATTACTATTTATTTTGGAAGCAAAACACTTTACAAAAGGCAGGGAATCAGGAAACCAGCCAAAACAAGTCCTTACTTTCTCAAGTGAACATGTTAGAAGTAATTTTTAAAGCCCTACATACATGTAATACCTAATTTCATCTTTCATCATCTTTCTTTCAAACAGAATTCAAGGTAACAAGTAGAAGGAAACAAAACTGCACCTCTATCATGGAGAGAAAAAAAAAAAAACAAAACAGTCCCAAGAGCTTCTAACACAGTATACTATAAAACAACAAGGATGGAAAATGAATTGTCAGTATCCCCTTTGGTTGTTTCACAAACATCAAGGTGAGAAGAGATTCCGACTGGCTTCATCTCTGCACTCATTATGGATACCAGCAGTCAGTAGCAGCACTGGTATGACTGACACAAGGAAGTTTGTGGCTTGGAAAGTGCATTTCAGACAGGCAGAAGAACATATGTAACATATACACACACGAAACTGTAATAAAGAAGAAACCGAACATGCAAAAGTAGACTAAGAATAAACTGAAGCAACACTACTTCTTTGCACTTTTGAAATGAAGACAACACATACTGAAAAGTAACATTTTCTACCTTTCATTACAATGTATAGAACTCCCGTGAGAACTCAGCTTTAATTAAAAAAATAAATAAATACTGTCACAACAGTGGCAACACTGAATTCAAACAACTGACTTAAAAATTACTAGGACCTACCTGTAGGAGCCAGTTTCTATTGCACAAACTCTGTATTGGTATTGCAACAAGAGCTGGAGATCAGAGCAGGCTGAAAAAACTCTCAGAGGACATTCTGTTAGAGAAACTGCTCTGAGTAATGCTATTGCATGGAAAAATTATTTAGGGGAGGAGGAAAGAACTGGAAGAGCGTGGGAGGGGACAACCTGCAGATGCAAACAATAGGAAGCTGTTCAAAAACCAAGGGCCTCCCTTAACACAGGAAAGCCTAATCTGGGAAGCACTGCCTCCCGCTGCCACCTACCAGGCAGGCAGCTCTGCCAACAGAGATAAGGGCAGACAGGCCAATCCTGCTTACCAACAACTCACTTGGGAAAAAGGGCAACCAAAGAGAGGAAAGTGACTAAGACCTTTCAGAAAAGGGACCCAGTTTGGGGAGGCAGGCAAGCCGGGCTGCAACACAGTACCTCTTTTTACATTGCAAGGCAGGGCTCATCTCCTAAGAGTGGGACAAGCAAACTGGAGAGGTTCCTCCCAGTTGTTTAGTTAAACACGAAGGATGTTGTCTCATGGGAGGGGTTGATATCCAGGAATGACATGTAACCATTGAACAGAACAAATGAGAGGACTTAAAAAGATTGCATCAGTTTTGATCTCCTGGTTTAGAGTGCTGTGACTGCAACACAAACATAAAATCAGCTTTTCAAAGAACGATTACTGTAGGACAATTCCTGGAATCATCCTGTGTATCTCAAAGCCTGTGATGCCAATCAAGAGGAAAATAAAACTTGTCCAGAAAAAAGTTTCCAAACCATGAGCCTGCCATAAGCTCAGTTATTTAAGCTTCAAAGCAGCACTACTACGCAGTTATTCTCATACTCTCACAGCATAGCTCCTGAGACAGCGGTGCCATCCACACTCAGCATCAATTTCTTCCTCCAACACACTCACAGCGCAGACAGGGGGAGTTACAGCGTATACCAAGACCAAAATAACTTCAAAGAAAACTCTGGTTATGCTATGAAAAACAATGCACCCCATTGTCTTTCTGTCCTAGCACAACGTAATGCTAACAAACAGAATCAGATTGAAACACAACAATGCTTTGGACCATACAAGGTACTGAAGATACTATCCCCACTGGGACCATTCACCTAATAGAAATAAACAATGTAAAAAGGAAGCAGTTAGAATACAATTAAATTCTTCTGCCTTAAAAATAACCCGGTCTTGCAGGACAGAAGGGGCTGAGCCAAGTTTTAACTATGTCTGTCCAATATAACGTAGTTTTGGTCAGATAGAAACAGGAGTAAGAGCAAGAAAGGAAAAAAAAATACATAAAGCATAATATTCGAAGTTGTATTTTACACTCTGACACTTGTGTATTTCCCCCTGCAAGTTTTAGATACGTAAATGCTAATCTTGCATCAAATAATTTTTGAAGTGTCCTAACAGTAGCAGAACTGTGAAAAAAAAAAAAACACAGTGCAATATTGACTAATCATGCTGGGCTCCAAATCTGTTCTACGGCTGCACACAGTTAAAACAGCATGTTAAACCTCACAGCTTCTTTTAACGATGACAGTCCACTTAGAAGTGCAGTTCACAATACCAATGCAAACCTTTTCCAGGCAAGGGCAATATGCCAGTCCTCGTTTTTATCACAGGTGAAGAACGATGGAGTCTCCAGGGCATCCTGCACCATTACTTGGACCTGCAGGTGTCCTTTCAAATACCAGTATCAAGTCTTACCAGCAGTTAGCAACCCATCTGTTTAAGTGGCAGTATGTCCAGGGCTCAACGACCTTCAGTTGGCAAGCGTCCTTGCCAAGAAAACACTGGTCTCTATGTTCCCTTTCCTCCTTGTTACCCCATCAGAGGAAGCATTTGCCTATTCCTCCTCAGGCACACAAGGGCCCACGTGACTGCCCATTTCCTTGCTGAGAAGTGGGCCAACAGTCCTGTTCAGGAGCACTGAAATCAGTAATAGTGAGGGGTTTGTGGTACAATCTTTACAAATTTGCTTCAGCCTCAGTTCCCATCATTTCGGAACTCCCTTCTCAGCTTTTTACTAAATTCTTCAAGTGATCAAACATGCTGAAGTAACAGCTAGAACTGTAGATCAAATTGTGGCTATTCCAAACACCTGCTTTTACACCTTGTCCTGCAGCACATGGACAGCTGGAACTAGCAGTCACCTGCCTAAACTATCCCCAGCTCTTCAACACTTAGTGACCGAAGAAAGCATTAATAGAAGCTCTCTTTAAAGCAAGTTCTGAATTCTAAAACTGAACTAAAGCTTTAAAACTCACACAGCATTAAAGGAGAGGTAGGGATCTTTGTACTAGAACAAGTCCCGCTGCACCAGGCAGAAAACAAGGCTCCACTCCCTGCCACCAAAGAGCAAACAGCTAGGGCAGCAAGCAGTGCTCCACGCCCCAGCAGAAGCCAAGGAACATGTCCTGAGCTGAGACACGAGAGCACTGCTGAGCTTACAGAAGGGCTGTGCCAAACACACCAGCTAAGCATCTGACTCACTGCCACCAAACTAAGAAAGAATTAACAGCAAATACCACATTTCTGCATAAATAGGAAGGAAAAAAAAACAAGTGTTTCCACTCCTCCAACATCATCATTTCACCCAAATAGGATAATATAAGCAAGTCCCAAACATCTCTGGTCAA
The DNA here is from genome assembly GCA_028571105.1 of Tragopan temminckii. Lineage (NCBI taxonomy): Eukaryota > Metazoa > Chordata > Aves > Galliformes > Phasianidae > Tragopan > Tragopan temminckii. Next base: position 9,234 of record JAOWBP010001363.1, on the reverse strand, counting down.
GCACAGCTGCCCTTAGGGCTACAAAGAGCTAATAGCCACGCTAGCAATTATGCAGTCATCCACAGTTGCCTCTGACTGAATCAAGTCAAGAAAACCAGGCAAGACAATAAAGCAACAAACACGAAATCTTTCTCTCCATTCCTTGCTTTTGTTTTGCTTTAAAGATCAGTAATCTGAGGAGCAAACATATTTGCAGACAACCCTATCTACCAGCACGTATGCCTACAGAACACATTCACAGTTGGCAAGATAAACAGACACTGTCTAAGAAAGTGAGAAAAGCATATGTTTAAAAAAATAATCTGAAGAAACAAAGTACAGATGACAGAGCTGCGGTAACCACTCTTAATATTGAAAACAGTTAACATCTGCAAAGTCATATGACTTCAGCTTCCTTCTGCCATTACAGATCATGCAGCCTCCTTCAAGTAAAGATGATGCTAGCCGTTCCCTTCACCCCTGAATAGTTTTCCACCACAGCAATCCCCCTCAGAGCTTTAAATGTCAGCACATTTACTGTAATTTAAATAACATTAGTATATCTACATGGAGAAAATTGTCAGGAATAAATGATTTGGGGTGAATACCATGCCACACCGAAAATGTAGTTTCTGACTGTGATGGTTCCTGTCCTCCTTTCACAGCTTGCTCACTTCTGTTCTCATGCACTGCTCTGTTCTGTAGATGGCAGCCTGTGTAGGACCACATGACAAACTGTTTCACAAGATTAATCTGGGTTAAAAATAAAAAGAAGATAAAACAACAAAGGGGGCTGTTTTCATAGCTTCAGTTATTCAAAATCCAGAGGAGTCCTACAGTAAGCAGTTTTAACCGACACAACCAAGACTAGAAAACTGCACAGGGTACAGTGACAAAGAAACAGTAGGTGGGGTGGCTTCTCCTACCATCTTTGCTACCAAAGTCAAGGCACTGAGTTTTAATTCCTTGCACAGGTAACTTACAGTGTGTTTTATGACACAACTGTGCCAACCTAACAGCTGCTTCCAGGGCGGGTCTGTTCCCATCACATGCCCTTCTGCTTCCTTAACACTTGTGCTGGGCAGTCCATGAAACAGCTAGTACAGAAAGAACAACTGGCAAAAAAAAAAAAGAAAAAACTCTGTCAAAGGAACAATCACTTTTTTCATCATCTAGCTCACTCAGAATTCAGAAAAGCCATCCTGGAAAGCATTGGCCTGAAGTAAGATTTTCTTACTTAAACAGCAAAGTTGCCCCTCAACCTGCATTCAGGTGCCAGTATGGCAATCAGACCGAAGGTGTGGCCTCACACAACTGTGAGATACACCAGACTGTCCACCTGTTGGCTTTCCCCAGCCTCATGCTTTCACTGCACGGAGCCCTGAGCCACAGCCCAGCCCCATGAGCCACCCTCATAGGGCAAGCCAGCATGGCACCACCTGAGCAAGGGGAGCATCCTGGGAGCCCTTTCCTGAAGGATTTCTTAACACAGCCACAGCAGAGCTGTGGTAGATTAGCACTTTGCTGCACTCTAGGGAAGACCAGGTCAGAATAACCACTGTAAACAAAACCCTCGGTTAATCTTTCCTAATTTCCTTGTTGTAAGCAAGCCAGTGGATTTTGTTTGTTTTATTTTCACTTCCAACATGTATCTCCTGGAATTTCAATAAGTCTGATTATCCCCTTCATTGAAAAATGTTGAGGTCAAAGTATTTAATTCTGAGGACACACAGCAGCGACCACCAACAAATTTCAAATGCTTTTTGGAGGGGTGAGAGGAGGGCTGGCTGAGGACACAGCTACTTCTCCCCACTTCTGTTGCAGTTCTCAAGAGGAGGGGAAAAGGCCAACAACAACAACAACAACAAAAAAATACACTAATAACAGTCTAACAAACTTTAGGGCAACGTGTTAAAAAAATATTAGGCAAACACATGCTGTACTCAGCTGACCTCCTCCACATGGCAGGACAACTGCTTCAGAACCGCCTGGAGGGGAAAAAAAAAAGAAAAAACAGGGCACAATATACTGTCAGACACAGCCTGCAAGCCAACAAAGCTGCTGATGAACTAATGAGAACCCATCCTGCTTTCTTCCTTGTCATCTAAGCAATTCTTTTAGGAAAATCGAATTATCTAGAGCTATTAAAGTCACTCGTAAATTACAAGATGAGCTAAGAGCTCTTTTACTGTTTCTCAGTATTTCTAATGAATCAAACATACAATTGCTTTGGTACAATTGCTTTTGGAACAAGGAATCAGAGTTTTCAAGTCCATGAGTTCTACAAAGCCTGGTTAACACACGTCCATACTGCTGACGCCACTCCACTTTCCTTCAGGCTCCCAGCTGCCCACCCCAGCCCTCGCACAGCCCACCTGCACAGCCCCACAGGGAGCCAGCAGGGCTGGGGAAAGCATCCAGTGGGAACAAAACAGCCCAAAGGAGATTTTCCTCAGATCTGCTCTTCGGTGCTCTCCGTGTAGCCCTAGAAGTATTTGTGCAGGATGCCTCAGCGTGGCAGTGCCAGTTACATTATTTGAAGAACAACAGCCTGTAGTCTAAATCAAAATCTCAACTGGCTTTAAAAATCTTTCTGAGAGCACCAAACTGAAAGAATTCCTCAGTATACAGAGTCCAGTCACTGGCTAGCAACAGCACTATCACTGTGATTCCATGGTGAAAGCTTAAGGTTTGATAAATGAATCTGGCCCGTTTACAACTTTAAACGTAAAAAACAGCTTGCATACAGTCCACATTCTCCATGTGTCTTCTTTCTTATGTGTATTTGGAAGGTGGAGAGGTGCTCACTGATCCCAGCCTTCCTTTTGGCAGTGACTCGCAGTGCTTCACAGTAGCTGAAGCACAGGGAGGTGTGAGAAGCCACCAACAGTCAGAGTGCAAAGCTTAGAGAAACACTGGCAGCAACCAAATCCACTCTGCATCAAAGAGGAACCCCACAAATACCACAGATAACTGCATTCTTGTTGGCATGACATGAGCAACTCTATTTCGTGCTTATTCCAAGTGGCAGCAAAACACTGGTGCACAAATCCAGCCTGGGTTTTGTGATTTCCACCTCAGTATATGAATCAGATCCAAAGCAATAGTTCATAAATATCCTACCAAAAGAGAGAAGAGAAAAGGCTTTCCTGATTACCAGCAATGTGCAAAGTTACTGATGCCTGTTAACCAAGCCATTACTGCTTGTCGATCAAAACACAAATCCTTCAAACGAGTGTGATTCTGGGCCATTCCAAAGCCACAGACAGGTCTTCTGTTGCCTGCACAGGTGAAACAGATAAAAACCACTGGTTTATGGCCCACAAGACATAGCATAACATCTGTTATCTCATAAAAGGTTGTGGATGCCCCATCCCTAGACGTGTTCAAGGCCAGATTGGATGGGGCCCTGGCAGCCTGGTCTAGTATTAAATGTGGAGGTTGGTGGCCCTGCATGTGGCAGGGGGGTTGGAGATTCATGATCCTTG
>JAOWBP010001357.1:5267-23129 GCA_028571105.1 Tragopan temminckii | reverse complement strand
TCCTTTCATTTATTTTCAGATATTATAATGAAAAACATTCATTAAAAAAAAAAAAAAAATTGACAAGAAACCTGAACAGCTCCTCTACAAATAAATTTTGTTTCTGTTTAAAGAAAAGCAGATCAAGCACAAATTTTTGTTTGAACATATGTGCAAAATTTTGAGGGAGATAAGTGTCATTTTGTATGAAGATTTTACTTCTATTGAAATCTTTCCACTAAACATTTGAATCTGTACTTAGTTCTGATAGAGAAACATACATAAAATCTGTAAGTACAATGCTTTATTTTTTGTCCCAGAAATTTTAGCTTATCCCTATTTCCTATCTGTTTTAATGCAAGAATTTCTGTGTATCTTTCATTACTTTTTCACAGTCTGATGTTGTTTATTGTATGTAATTGTTGAACAGACACTGTATTTAAAAGTTGTATGAGATAAATTTCAGTTGTAATTTCCAAGGAAATTTTACAGGGACATGAACAACAGAGCAATAGAAAATCTTCTTTGCATTTTCTTTTGAACACTAACACAAAAGAAGGATGGACTTAAATTCTGTGTATTCTGAGTCTTCATCTACAAAATATCTTTCATACTGCAACAACATCTTTTTCTTAGGAGTTCTGACTGAACCTAAGCCTATCACTAAATATTTCCAAGATATAGAAAGTGACACCAGTCAACAAGGATGTGGTATGAATTAATACGTGCCTATTAGTAATAATAATCTAAATGAAGAATGTACTTTCTATTAGCTTACAGAGGGTCTGTACACTTTTTACAGCAAATCATCCAGAGGCAAAAACAAAATGAAAAAATCTTTAGCCATCTGTATTATATGAACCATGCACAGGAGCCTCCAGGCTAGGAGAGAAGAACTTGCCAAAAATAATTAAAAAAAAAGATATAAACAAGTACTATACTTAATTATATAGGAAAGAATTAGAAATATTCTAAATATAAATTGTATCTCTTATGTGAATATACAGTCCTAGATTTTTAATTCCTAAGCAATATAAAAGATGAGAGCAAACTCTGCCATAGTTTTTAAGAATATTGTATGTTATTATCAAAGAACCATAGAATAACAGAATCACAAGGTTGGAAAGGACCAACAAGATCATCTAGTCCAACCGTCCTCCCCTTACCATTGCTACCACAAGCACTAAACCATATCTCGTAGCTCCTCATCCAGATGCCTCTTGAACACTGCCAGGGACAGCAACTACACCACCTCCCTGGGCAGACCATTACAGTGCCTGGCCACTCTCTGGGAGAAAAAGTTTTGCCTTATGTCTAATCTAAATCTCTTCTGGTACAACTTGAGTTTACAATTATGAGACTATTTCTGGTGGGACTTTTTGTTTAGCATCACATTAAATATTAAACTGCATTGTTACCGTCAAACGTATGCTTATAGACAAAATAAAGCTCCAGAAGTGAGAAAATAGCATGCTGATACAATACACAAGGTATCTCTCAGCAAGCCTGCTGCATCCACATCACTATTGTTTCTTGACCCTTTAATTTTCTTTGCTCACTACGGTGATACGTAAAACTATCACGTTTCTGCTGTCTCATTAATGTTTCCTCTTCCCCATATGAAAAAATCAATTCTCCGAGTCTTCTACTACAAAATTTCATTTCCTATTATATAGCATAAAATAACTACATGAAGATATTGTGGGCTTTACAGAATTTGTTATTGCTCTGCTGATAATGAAGCTGTTTAGAGTTTGAACATCACTTAGTATTAAGTAAAGAAAATCACAGAATGGTGCTTTTTGAAAGCAACCTGTTTTTGTTTCTTTCTTTGAATGCTCTGATATGGTTGACAATCAAAACATGATTCCTCCCTTATCAAATATGAAAAGAAAATGTTCTCTCTAGTTCTGGAAATCAGTTTTCCCACACAGAGCCACTTCTGCCTGCATTCAGTCAAAAGAATTGTTTTTTCATTGACTGCTCTTAGTTCTTCATTGTAAAAAAGATTTTTAAATTCCCTTAGGCCTGGATTAGGCTTACATCTTCTTCAAGATATCATCTTTCTCACAAAAGAGATCAAGAACATTTGTTTTGATGGGAGTTAAATAATTTTAAAATGAATAGGACTGTACTTAAGCATAGCTATGCAAAAGCTGAAGGTGTATACAAATGTGCAAGAAACAGAGAAAATACTAACTAAAAACAAAGCAAAACATATGCTTTTAGGAGAACTTCCTTTGCTAAGGGAAAGTACACCAACATTGAATGGTGAAATTGCTAAAAGGTAATCAACTGCAGAAACTTTAAAACCAGCTAAACGCTTTCCGCAAAAATAATCAGAAACTGTAACTCCAGAATGCACAATATGAATGGCTATAGCATCCATCCTAAAATAAGTTATTTGTTCCAAGTGTACATAATATATTTATTATGGTTCAGTTTTTCTTAAACATGATTTTAAAAGTACTAAAAGTTATATGATTCTGCCATAAAAGTAAGTAAGATGAGAATATTCTATACTTAGTTCATTTTAAAGGATTTACATTCGTATCAAATTATTCTCTTCCCAGTTGATAAAATTAGATTAATAACTCCAGAAAAACAGACTTTTTCCTGTAAGTCTACATGGTAAAAGATAACTGATGAGATCCATGCATCAGGAATGGATTCAGTGGTCTTAATTTGTTGTGACTGAAATGTGTCAATAAGAAATGTAGGCATGAAAGGGTCATTATGTAAAACCATCACTTTTTTTTTTTTTTTTTTTTCTTTTTTTTCTTTTTTGGTCTGTTACACTGTTTGCAATAAGCATTAATTCCAAGAATTCCCATTCTCATACAGTATTCTCTGAGACAAGTGTACAAAAATAGTTTGAAAGGAAAAATATTCAGTCTAATTTTTTTTCCTCTGGGGTTTCTCCACTGTTTGATTAGAGAATGGCTGCATTCAAATATATTATCATTCTGTCAGCAGCACTCACAGACTTGTACTTTCACTGCATGACAGATGAAGCTTATACAGTTTATGTTGTGTGAGGACAGAGTCTAGTGATTCACTGATGAGAATGTGATTTGTAAGTGTCTGATCTGTTTAATCATTAAGCATCATGTAGTCTTAAGGTTTCAAGAATTTTGGTCAACATGGAAATGGCAAAATACTTGCATGGTGCAAATCAGTGAGTTCCAAGGAAGTAAGGGAAAACATACCAGCTTCTACTACTAAATTATCTATCTGGTAGATATTTTTTCCACTTGTTAAAGTACGGATTCCTATTTAAAATGAACAAAGTGTTTAAACAAGTTTATTAAATCAGTCATAAATACTTCCCCTTGCAGCGTTGCTTGGCATGCAGTACACATGCAGAAAAGGCATACAAAGTAGGCAATTAGATCATATTAACTACAGTTTACAAATATGAACTTTTATTTATTTATTTATTTATTTATTTATTAATCATTCATCTATTCTACAAGTTGATGGATCAATTTAGTACTATTAATTGAAGGTTTGCATTGGGGAAAAGGAATACAGAAGTCTGACCTCAGATTCTAAATGAGATATTAAGATATTACTTGTTCACTCTCTGAAAATATCTTAAAAGATAGTCTTGACAAGACTTCTTTTTTATCAGATAAGGAACATCACCAGCCAACAACAGATCACTGACTTTAAAAACATTTACATAAGAAACATCAAGCAGTAAAAAGTAAGGGAAGACTCTCCATTCTCCATTTCATTTAACTTATATCAAAGTTGAATGTTTCTATGTATTTTTATATGTCTCAAAGTAATCATGCCTGAGCTGCTTCTTTTGTCTTAGAAAAATTCCAGACTTGTTGATCTAAGTCTCTCTCTTAGTGCTAAATGCAACACAAACTGCATTTGGAAGAGAGAGAAAAGAGAGGTTCAAAGTTCTCATGCTTCAGGACATGAGCTAGACTTAACTACTGTACTAAGCAGAAATAATGTTGAAGTAACAGTAGAGTAACTATTTTCCACTAGATAAAGTGCTGCACTTCTCCACAATATTTGCCACAGACAGAGTCAAGGTACTTGACTGGAGGAAGACCACTATTTATCCATAATTTTTTATATCAGCACCCATCCTGCTAGAGCTCCAATCTGACCATGACCTCTCAGCCACAAGCCCAGCGTCCCAGTGCCCTTAACTTTATGAGTTGTACAAATTTATTGACTGCAGGTATAAAACATGTAGTTTGCTCTATCTGTATGTTTATCTCAATATGAAATCTACCCTCAGGCAAATCTAATAAGTTTCCAAATACCATTTTCAGCTATATAAATATCTCTTACACAGAAAAACAATCTGTGTATTCACACAATTAATGTCATAGAGAAGTGCAATAGGTCACCCTGACAGGAGTCTTACTCAAGAAAGTATACTTTTATCCTTGAGTAGAAGACATGATTTTATATCAGTAAGCACATCCTATGAGGAATCTACTATGGATAATATTTACACATTTTTAAACCTTTTTCACATTAACCTGAAAGCTTAGTAGTACTTAGAAAGTTTAAAAAGTAACCAAAGAAAATACGCATTAATAATACTCCACCTTTTCATGCCACGACTAATATCCTTATATCTGGACATATTAATGTTCCTTTTGTTTGTATGTTTGTCTGATTTTTATTTTTTTTTTTTTCCTTTCTATATCAAGAAAAATAAAAAAGGTTGTGGTTAAAAGCAGGATGGACATTTCCTCTTCAGAACTTCCTTAAATGTAGGAGTGGTGTATGTATCCACAAGGTATTTTCTTCTGCATTCTTTTTTATTGTTCTGGAATAATTTTCAAATATTTGCTTTAAAATGTCCTGGAATTAAGTTATCAACATTTAATCTCATGCCTGTTAACCTTCTTCTCTCACTCACACTTAGCCTTCTCTCAGGCTCTCAGCAGATGTAAATGAATAAAGTTTAAGCACTGCAACTATTCTGTAGAAGTTTCTTTAGTACTTTTCACTCCTTTAAAAACGTGTTTACGTGCTGAGATTAGACTTTGCACGTTGCTTAGGACATAGTGATTAAGTAGAACAAAGAAGACTTTTCTGATAAATACAGATTCAAATGAGTATATGAACATTTCAAATGACACCACCCCAGATGTCAGCATTACTTTAATATATACTTATATACTTAATAAATAAATAAATAATTGTACTAAATGGAATGAAGTGTGTTAAAATGAAATGAAAGATATTCATGCAGATGTCCCATAGTAGAGTTTACTGTTCTGAGTCATCATGTAAATCTTGTTTCCCCAAAATTATTTTTTCTCATCCTTCATGAGACCTTCCACGCTTTCTGTCAATTTTTCTACTCATCTTTATAGGCAATTCTACCTTTCTTTCCTTTCCTCCCTTTCACCCTCCTTCTTCTTGCTTTCATGTTCAGTTCTTTGTTCAAACAAGTTCAAAATGTACACTGAAGAACCCTAGAAAAATAACGAAGAGCTAATCTCTGTTTCCCACCTTGCAGAATCAAGATTTTTTCTACTTGGTGTAATTATTCCCTATTTTCTTACCTTACAGCTGCCCTGGATATTTAGGAACTTAACTAGAAAACATTTCATTACTCTTTCAGTAAAAGCTGTGGGACTAACACTAAAAACAAAATGACTTTAAAGCTTTAAAATGCACTATTGCCTTGCTGAAAAGATGAAGAAGCAAGCATATATTTAAATAAATTGCTGACTTAGATCTCTAGTTTCCTAATCAACTGATTTCCTAGAGCCATAAATAGTAAGAAAGAGAAAATTATATTGCTTAAAGAAGTATGTATTATTGTACAGTATGGATCAGCAACAAGAAGTAACCTCAGTGTTTTGGAATAGGAAGAGGCAGCATATGCAGAATTTTTATTTAAATGTACTAATCTTTATACATGGAAAAGGAAGGAAAGAGAAGGGAAAGGAAGTGAGTAATTCAATTGGAAGAGACCTTCAAAGATCATCTAGTCCAACTTCCTGACCACTTCAGGGCTAAAGAATACTAATGAGGGATTTGTCCATATACCTCTTGAACACTGACAGCTGTGGGGCATCGGCTACCTCTCTAGGAAGTGTGGTTCAGTGTTTGACCACTCTCACAATAAATAATTTTTTCCTGATGTCCAGTTTGTACTTCCCCTGTGTACCTGTCCTTTCTCAGCGTGTATTCTAGGAGAGCCAGAACCCACATGAGAACAGCTAAGGCTGCCAGGAGTTAGGACCCAGGAAATGAACCTCCCAGGTTCTGCGTTCTAGTTCTAAACAGCTGTCTGCATGATATCATGACATGTGGTACTGATAAAACCAGGACACCCCAGTGTAATTTTATGCCATTGTCACACATTGTATCATTGGTTACCAGGAAGAAGTGACTAGTACCTTCCTCTCCACTTTTCAGAAATTTGTAGAGAGCAAAGAAGTCTCCTCACCCTTCTTTCCTCCATATTAAACAATCCACATGCCCTCAGCCTTTCCTCACTGGACATGTCTTCCAGCCCTTTTACCATCTTTAAACTTTTTCTGAACTGAAACTCCTTGAACAAACTAGCAGATCACTATCAAGTTGAAAAATGATAACAAGTCGCTTTGAATTCTAAATAAATTTTTCATAAGTAAAGATTTCATAGCTTAATTAAAGACATGACTGTACCTGACAGGGAACTTCCATCTCTGCCTGGAAAAGGATTCCCATATTTTTTGTACACTTCTATGTCACCTTCTCAAAGACTTTTGTTTAAAGTTGCAAGCTGCCATGCTTATTCTCTGCAGAGCTGTGATCCTCTTACCTAGGATTTGTGCACAATTGCTTTTGCAGTTTTGTCCATGAGAATAATAAAATACTAATGCCTCTTTTCTCATGAAGCAGCAAATAACATTTACACTTATGAGTCGTAACTTCAAGAAAACTGAACAGAGAAGTAAAGATAAACAAGCAAAGGCAAGTATTCTTACTAGAATTGTCCAATATCTAAATTCAGGAACTGGAGTTTCTCCTGTTCCCCTGACATTCTCTTTTGCTGTTGACCTGCTCCACTGCATGGACACCATTTTGTCTGTTCAGCAGCAGAGAATTGCATAGCAGGGGTTGTAAGAATTGTGAACAGAAAAGCCAGACTGTGAAATGACATCTTGGCTTTTTTGTACTTGGCTGCAAAAATTAATAAGTTTGTTGTTGTTGTTGTTGTTGTTGTTGTTGTTTCTTTTTAATTAATAACAGCAGGTATATAGGATAGCCCTATTTTGTGGGACTTAACTAACTTAATAGCTATGGTTGAAATGAAGACTAGGAGAGATAAAAAATAATAACATCTGATTTCACAATTGCAGCTCTAATATCTGAACACTGTTATGGAATTCAGACTTAAAGGAAAGTTACTGAAAAGTTCTGAGAAGAACTTCTCAGGTGTTTATTAACTTTCCTATTTAATGTTCCCATACATTCTTATTTGTTGGGTACAAATTCATAACTGATGTACTGTAGCATACCAACTGTGTATTTATAAAAATTTTATAATGGTTCATAATTATGGATTTTTTATTAAAAACAAACAAACAAACATACAAACAATTAGTTCAATGATGAGAATGAAAAGAAGGGAAAATACATTTTTCACAGAATTTTTAAATTGTGCTTTGTGTTTGTGTTAGCATTTTTTTTCTTCCCTATCACTATACCATTTTTTCCAGCCAGACCAAGACAAGCAATTACATAACAGAAAATAATACATTACTTCACAGTTCATACATTGCCAAGGGAACTGGTGTGGTTTGATTTGCTGAGCTCACATAACAACAAGCAATGTCCACAGCTACTGCACTTTGAACACATCATAAGTTCTACTGTAGTAGTGATTCTGAAATAGCGTGTTTTCAGTATACCACATAAGGCACTAAGATCAGAAACTTTTGTTCAATCAACTATCTACTTGTAAAACGCAGATACTGCAGTCAAATAGTTTAGAAGAATCATGTGAAAATACATACATTTGATTTTAAAACATGTTTTTCTGAACAAAGTTCAAATAGTTACCTTTGATTTCCCAAGAATATTAAGTTATAGTGCCAACTTGATAACAAATTTCCTACTATTTTGTCTTTAAAGAACCATTAAAATATTACTCATTATTAATGAAAATATGTGGCATGATTACACATACACCCCATGGTATAATATTTGCCTTTTGTAGTGCTTTTCAGAAAAAAAAACTACCCTGTGGATAGATGTGAATATCAGATTCAATGCCTGCAGCATGTTTGCTGACCTTCAGCAAGCTCTGACTATTTTGTGTTGCTACATTGTTTTGTTTTATTATTTTACACAAAGAGAGCAGACAGTGATCAGCAAAGGGATGCTTTTATCTTAATCATTGATCCCATATTCATAAATATTCACATTTTCAGCCTCCTAGGAACACTGTTCACTATTTCTTGGTATTGAAAATAAGCAGCAAAATCATTTCAAGCAAAACTCAATACACCAAAGTTGATAGTCCCATTCCATTAGCAACATAAGATCTTTTTTGTTTGTGCTTGTTTAATGTTTGTCCAATTCTAAGCTTAAAACCTACAAAGCTTTCACATTAAATGCAGCTCCATTTAATTCCAGAGGAATACTTACAAAGTATCAGACCTTGAATTTGCAGTATCTGGAGGGAAGCATGTTGTTTATTCTTACTACCATATTCTGGTAGTGTTGGCCAGTGATTAAACACGTCAGGGTCCAAGAAATAAGTCAATACATTAAAAAAGATCAGGCTAACACTATTTATTAGTGTCAGTGAGACCTGACAATAATATAAATTTGGAATAATGTCATTAAATTTAATGGATTAAAACTAGTACTTAAAAACAATTTGCCCATAATGTCTTAGAAGTGAAGAGAGGAAATTAAAACACTTTTCAAACTGTCTCTAGAGAAGACATGAGCATGGATATGACCTTCTTTATGATTCAGCAAATATAGCAAGTGATATTAAATCCTTCAAGTCATGAGACTTCAATTTATTATACTCTACTCATAGAATAAGCTATGTTCTGGTGTTTGGTTTTTTTTTTTTCTTTTTTTGTTTGTTTTGTTTTGTTTGTGTGGTTTGTTTGTTTGTTTTGTAAATGTATGTGTTATGCCTGAAGCATAATGAGGACTGTGACTTCAATAATTGTTTACAGAAAAATTGAATCATACTTTTTTACAATTTCTTCATTCTTTGTACATCAGTTTCACATAAGTAGTAAGAAGAAAATCAAATTAAATTTAACACAAAGCATACTAACTGTTTTATAATAATAGATAAAGATGTGAAGAGAAAAAGAAGCATTTGTGTTCCTGGATTTGGGTGTGTCAGTTATGCAGTGACTTAAGATACTCTTACAAATTTCAGATAAACCTACAAAATATCTGTACAATCTAGATTGTCTCGACAAATATAAAATTTTGGAGGTTGAGAGACAGATTGAAAGCATTTACTGCAAATACTTTGAATTGTTCATGTTACACTTCTACATGCAATAGCATATAAATATGTTATATGTGAATGTAATACTTTCTTCTCTAAAAAAAGTTAAGTGAGAAGAATTATAATATTGGAAATATTAAGGTCATAGGAACTTTAAATACCAGAAGCGAGGGAATTCTGCCCTCTGAATTTTGTATTTATCAGGTACAATCATAATCACTTTTACCAAGTAATTAATAAAGCATACTATTAATAAATAAATAAAAAAGATGATAAACTTGATGCAGAGTGGTCCAATACAGACACAATAGTCATAAGATATTTCTCTGTGAAGAACAGTCTAAAGTGGTTAACAGGTCAAAAACCTTAGATGTGTTCTGCAAGGAAATCTATTAACGCTATAAAGTATAGAGTGCTAAATTGAAGTCTCACACACAAAAAAAGCAAAAAATATATATATTTCTTCAGTTTGATATAATTTTTAGCATTTCAAATCACTGTAATAATAATTCAAAAAGTTACTGGTTGGTTTTTGTTTTGTTTTGTTTTGTTTTACTGAATGTATATGCTTTCTAAAAGAACATGCCTGCTGTTCCTACAGTTCATTGGTCTATTTCAATCCAAATCTGGATTAAAAATCAGGAAAATGTAATATCCCTGGTTATTTATTTTTAAGTATTCTTGAAGAAAGAGGCAACTCTCAGTTTAACCATCCTTTAATTAATGTGTTTCAGAGACATTTGCTCAACTTGAAAAACAGAATTTTCAGTCCTCTTGATACTTCATTCCAAAACTAAATAAACATGACCATTAAAAATAAATTTCTTATTTGCATCCTTTTAATTCCATGAGAACTTTCTTATTTTCTTCCGTGTGTCTGGGATTTTACCACGCATTGGAGTTTTCTCATAACTTTAAAGAAATTACTTCATTTTCATATAGGTCTCTTGGATCAAATGTAGCAATAGTTTTGCAGATCTAATTAATAAACCTTCCTCATTCACCATTAACTTTTGCAATTAAATGCTTCCACTTTGTTCATTCTGGTATTTCTGAAGCAGTAGCTTACAAACTGCTTCCGATATTTCTTCTACTGTCTGGGAATTCAGAGATGAGCAGAAGGAGATGATTGTCTGTTAAAAGACCAACTGAGGCAAATATTGTGCAAATCTGTATGAGATAAAGTAAGATCTCTTAGTCTAAATTTTTTTGGTACTCTAAATTAATCTAAACTGATGTTAGAATGATGTTGTCTGAACAGAGGAGTGATGATTGTGGGACTGGATGAAGGCCAGTAAAAAGCTAAAAAGATCTGACAGTTAGCTTGCTTCTGTGTTTCATTTCCCTTATTACTTGTTTTCACTGTGACCTTGTAGACATTATGTGGAAGATGAGACAAATAAAGAGGGAGAGGGACAAAATATTTTTTTAGTGTCTTTCTGATGACTGGGACAATCCAAGAAAATGGAGTTTTCAGTCTATAAGGAAGCTTTATTTTCATGAATAATCCAGCAAAACAATTATAATAATCAGTAAAGATAGCAACAAATTAAGTTGTCTCCAGATCCCTTATTTCTCACAACCAGGAATCATCAGCTGTCCAGAGACTGAATGTGGAGTTTGGTCTTCATATATATAATAGTTTATTTTTTTTGTTGGACTTTCCTAGGACTTGATTAGACAATGGAAATAATTAATAATATTGCAGCTTTCTCTAATTGTGTCAACATCCCCATCAACAAAATTTGATACACTGTTGACATACAGTTGCTTAAGTCTCTGCTTCTATACATATGATACAGATTGAGTACTAATAACTTTCTAAAATTAAAAAAGAGAATATTTGTAAAGTGTAAATGTGTGCCTCTTTCCACAAATTAAATGTAGTAAGTCAATATGTCTTCAAATGCTTTTGAAATACAGAAAATTTCACTAATTATACAACATTTTAACTTGGAAAAATAAGATACGTGAAACTGTGTTTTACCTATCTAATCTCACAGCATATATCATAATCAGCATAGTCATATAACTATCGTGATTTTTTTTTATGCTCGTGAAGTCTACTGAATGCAATACTCATGAAGAGAAGTAAAAGCCCCATTTTACAGATAAAAATAAAGGAGCACGAAGATGATCACTTGCCTAAGCTGACACAGCTGATCTGTGGTTACACTAGGAAATATAAAAGTCTTAACTGTATGCTCCCTTTTATGGATAAAAACTTCTGTAGATTACTTTTTCTAATTCATAAATACGGCATATGAAAATAAATTATGATATTGCAAACAGAGCTAAATAAACACAGCAAGAAAGCAAGCAAATACAAATGCTTAATTTGTGCATAGTGCAGATTTTATCCAATTTCATTATCATATAAATAGCTCACATATATAATCTTTCGTGTGTTAATTCTGATAAATGTTACACTAAAAATTAAGATTAATTGAGGCTGTTTTGAAAGATTTGCTAGGAGTTATATCTGCAGTACTTTTTAGCCTAGTTACATTATGTTCTGAAAAGTTTCAGTATTCTATTAGTGATTTACAATATCTGCTTACTTGTATTTTTATGGACTGCTAAACATAAATTTTTTTTTTCAGTCAACTTCTGAGGCTTAGAAATCTTTGTGGTTATTTTTTTATTTATTTTTTTTAAAGCTTGAGTCTTCAAAATATGCAGTGAACTGCTAGAAGACTGAATTGTTAAGTGTTTTGGAAATTAATACATGATAGCTGAGAAGAAGGACTAAATTTGCATAAACCTACAAAGGTTCACAGCAAAAATGGGTTACAAAAAGAATTTGAAGGGCAAACATTTGTTGTTGTTGAAGGACACTAAGTTTTCTCATAGTCACAAAGGTATCTAGGGATATATTAATTCTTCCCTTGGATTTCACACGTGCTGATGTACTGCATACCTTTCTATGTAGGTATAGATTCAAATAAGGCAGCTGAGAGCAGGAAAGAACTTTATCTGGCATATCTAATGAAATGTCCAGTGATACACTAGGAGACTGATATTTTACTGACTGATTCCCAGTGCAGACATATTTGTCTTTGAAAAATGACTAAAAGATGGGTTTATAATATTACCACAACAGAATGTTATCATTTTATTTTCACTTTGCAAGATTTACAAAACTACCCAGTATATATGATAAACTGTGAAAAGCTTATTTTAGTACAAAAACTTCTCATTTCACAGCTGTACCAAACATAACCTTTCATTTCATAGGCCATAAAAAGCTTTGTGTCGTGTTACTACATTCTGAAAGCATATGGCCCATACTGAGGTTTTGGTATCTCCATTGCCATCAGTGGATTGTATCAGAATCTTATTGTATCCTATTGTCTTTCAGCTGCACTTCTAAATTTGAAGATTTCCACAACAGGAATTAAGTTAATCAAATATCCTCACTCTTGCATTCACATTTTCTTCTCCTTCATACTGCCAATTTTGTTTTGAATGTCATTCACATGAGAGTACTACAAGCAAATCATATTTTCTTCTATAGTATTAACTGCTGTGCTGTTTTGGTGCCATGTCCAAAATAAATGGGCACAGTGGATCTTCAGCCAATTGTACAAGGCTCAACAATGCTCAGCAATGAAATTCCCCAGGAAACTTAATAAAATATGAAAAGCATTTATCCCATTTTCAGTGAGTAAATGCCACGTCCCAAAGTTAGTGTCATACTTTAAAAATCACACAATAGCATATTAATGAATAGGGCTATTCTTTGTTGTTACTTCGTGCTTTTTAGAATTCTATAATACATTTCATGCAAACGTTCCTCTGGGATGAAATAGCAATAAATCTTTAATAAACCATGAACAACATTTCAGTCTGGGTGACAAACGCTATGCTGCAAAAGTAATACTGGATAAATTATATTAAAAATAAACAAACGAGGAGATATTATTAAAAGTTTGCCTCTTTTTCCAGATGTGTCTCATATTTGAGTTTGCTTAAAATTAAACACCAGTAAATCTTTAATGAGGTGTGAATGAATATACCAATCACTTGAGAGTTATTGACACATCAATATCCATAGAATAGTATCTTATTAAACTATTGCAGTTCCTTCCTTGATAGGCATTAAATATTCAGTATTAATAATGCATGAGCATTTTTAATTCATTTCTGTTGTTACACCCTGTCCTTATTCCTGCAGCAACATTATTAAAACTGATTTTATAAATATCATTTTCTCAAGATACATGTGTTAAATGTGACTGGTGCTGAAGAGTTGTAAGTGTAGCTGAGCTTAAAATTCCTAATTTATTACTGATAAATAATACATGGCTTAACAAACAGAAGCACGTTACACTTAAACTGTTAGTTCTACCAGACTGACCCAGAAGGAAGAAGAAATCTGTCTTTTACAAGCTTGAACCATATTTGTACATTACTCATTTGCAAAAATCAGAGAGTTATGCAGGTGTGTATGCTAATCTTTTCCTCTGGCTTTTGGCCAAAACTCTGAGAGTTACCATGGCAGTAGCGTCCATATCCTTCTTATGCCTCTACAAGTCAATTGCTGTCATATAAAAGTCATTTTCCTAATCTGATTCAGAGTACCAAATTTCTCTAAAGGCAGGGAAAACTGTTCCCTTTTGTTTCTGTCTTTGCCTGACATAGTGCCACTTTACAACTGTTTTCTACCAGATCAAAACACTGAAAGATACTGCAATGACATTGCCCTGCTGTCCTCCCAAGTCAACTGGACAAGCACAGTGAGCAGCACTGGTTAGAAATGAGATAGATAGTGGGAGAACTGCATTTTTGTAAGCAGAGATTTAAACAACATAGCGGAATTTAAGGTTCTCAACAAGAGAGGTGAGCTGCCTCTGCATGCTGCACTGTTTCACTTCACTGACATCCAAGCAATTTTTTCTTAATCACTTGATGATTTTAATTCATGAATGTCAAATCCCTTCACTGTTATTAGTGAATGATTTCTTGTGATATCTGTGCCTAAGTAAAAGGTAACCATCATTTCCTGAAATCACTGATAAGGACACTGAAACTTGGTGACATGCTGTGATTAGCTTGTAGTCTCTGATAAGCCTGGCTCATTTGAAAGATACTGCTATGTTTTTTCCAGAACATACATTGTATTTTATGTCTCTGTAGATGACTTTGCACTCTTTTACTGATGTATTTAAAATGGAGGATCACTATTCAATGTGAGGGTGTTATAGTTAATTAGGGTTTTGATAACAGTGGTGCTTAAGTATTCACCTGGAGTCCTGCTAGCAGACAGATTCCTGTTGAGCTCCGAACTTTGAACGTATGACAGAAGGACATTGTTAGGGTGGAGGTAAGTGTAAGATCAGATGCAACAGGAAGAATTGTGAACAAGGGCTTTCTCTCAGTGATTTCATATATTGTTATTCTTATAATATTGTTTTAGCATCTTTTCCTTATGCCTTAGGAAAGAAATTTGTAGGAAGAGTGTCTGGTTTGCATTATGATCTGAATATAAGAGAAACAATTTTTTCTGCAGTGTCTTTTGGAATCTGTTTTCATGATTGGGACTGGCTAATATATATATATATATATTTTTTTTTTTTTAAAAAGCAGCAAATATTACATTCTGCTCCATTTCTGCAGCTTATTTATGTCCAGTCTTTTCAAGCACTCTCAAGAACATATTGACAGATATGGTAATAATATCTGTAAAGCAAATAAAAGGTGATTTCTCTCACTAGCAATGGCATTCATCACTGTTTATTCTATTTAATATTTCATAATTAATATATATATAATAATTTTTAAATGTAATTTGCCAATCAAATGGATTGACTATAGGTTAAGTCTGCATTCATTAGCACATTCATTAAGGCCACTGAATAACTAGTGTTAGTTAAGTTCAAGATGTTGTATATCCTCAAGTGTCCAGACACTGAAAATATAACAAATACAAATAGAAAGAGTGAAGTGTGGCAGATACTTCATAAGATTTTACTTTAAGGCATTAATGCGTGTCTCACATATTACATTATTGAATTAACATTCTACCTTTAAAGGGGTTTATTCATGGGACGTGTATATGTGATGAAGTATGGGTAATATTGTTCACTGTAATGGCATCTTTTCCTTTCTATCATCTCTGGTGACTCTAATGCTTTACTTTCAAAGTCAACCTAACTTATCCAAGAAGCCTTCAAACTTTTTTTTAAAGTCACTTGAACTCTAACCACATGAAAGAGGAGATCTGACACTGAAAGAAAATATTCTGTACTAATTCTAACAGTGGATGATTAAAAATGTATGTGTGTTTTGCATGTAAACAAGCAGTGCATTTTTCCACCCTATTTCTTTGTTTCTCAGTGTGCATTTACCTGTATTACACTTTGTTATAAAGAATTGTCAGAACATGATTCAGTGAAACCACAACTGAATGACAAGACTAGGAGAGCTCATATTGACTTCAGGTACTATTTTTCAAAGATATGCAGACACACATGCAGATAATAAAGATCTTTAGTCCCTGTTATTTGTTTAGAATAATAAAGGACAATTCATATGAATTGCAATAACCACAATTAACAGTAAGATTTGTCACATTTTTAGTGATCTCAAATCATCCTCATACTGATTTACTTTAAAACCAGCTATAGAGTCATAGAATCAGAATCGTTTGAGTTGGAAGGGATTCATAAATGTCACCTAGTACAACTCCCCTGCAATGAATAGGGACATGCACAGCTAGATCAGATTCCTCAGAGTCCTGTCCAGTCTTATCTTGAATGCCTGCAAAGACGGGGCATCCACCACATCTCTGTGCTACCTGTTCTAGTGCCTAACTATCCTTACTATAAAAAACATATTCCTCATATCCAGTCTAAATCTCCCCTTTTCATTTGAAACCATTTCTCCTTGTCCTATTATTACAGTCCTTCCTAAAGAGTCTGTCCCCTTCCTTCTTAAAGCCCCCCTTTAAGTCCAGATAGATGACATCAGTGGCTCTTCCTTTGTCCACTGATACAGTTACCCTATCATAAAAAGCAACATGGTTGGTCAGGCAAGACCTGTCCTTGGTGAGACCATCCTGTTTCTCTCATAACAACTTCCTCATTTCCATGTGCCTTAGCGTAGCTTTCAGGAGGAACTGCTTCATGATTTTCCCTGGCACAGAGGTGAAGCTGATGGGTTGGTAGTTTCCAGGGTCATCCTTTCTACTCTTCTTAAAAATGAGTGTAACATTGCCTTTTTTCCAGTCACAGTGGACTTCATCAGACCACCATGAATTTTCAAATAGAGTTCCACAGGACTCTAGGATGAAACTCATCAGGACCCATGGACTTATGGATTTCAGGATCCTCAGGTGATAGAGAACCTGATCTTTGCTTACAGTAGGAAGGGCGTCGCTCCCCCTGTTCCCACCTTTGGAACCTTCCAAGGGTTGTGTGTAGAACAGTTGCTAGTGAGGATTAAGGCAAATAGAGTTGAGTACTTCAGTCTTCTCCTTGTTCTTCGTTACTAGCCTGCCTCAATTTCTAACAAGGGAGGGTACATCATCTTTCTGAACTTTCCTTTTCCAGCTTATGTACCTATAGAAGTCTTTCTTGTCCTCCTTTGCAGTCCTTGTTAAATCCTATTCCAGTTGGTTCTTGTCATTCCTGACCCCTACACAGCCTAGTAATATACTCTTATACTCTTCCCTGTTCCTGTTTCCACTGCCTGTGCATTTTCTTGTTCTCCAGGTTGACCAGCAGTCCCCATTCAGCCATATTGGTCTTTTGCCTTCCTTTTCTGACTTCCTACACCTGGAGATGGAGAGCTCTTGTGCCCTAAGGAAAACTTCCTTAAAGATCTGCCAGTTGTGTCCTGTTCCCTTGTCCTTGAGAACAGATTCCCAGGGAGTTTTGTTTACTAACTCCTTGAAGAGCTGGAAGTAGGCTTTCCTGAAATTAAGCCTCTTGATTTTATTCTTTGCCTGTCCAGTATCTCTCAGGAGTGCGAATTCCACTATTTGCATGGTCAGTATAGACCAGGCAGCTTCCAGTCCTGATGTCACCAATTAATTCACTGACCTTGGTGAGCAACAGGTCCAGCACTGCATCCTCCCTGTTGGCGTTATCTATTATCTGGCTCAGGTATTATCCTCAGTACATTCCAGGAGCCTCCTAGATTGCCTACACTTCGCCGTTATATTTTTCCAGTGGATGTCAGGGTGGTTGAAGTTCCCCATCAGGATGAACACCTGAAATCACAATGCCTCCTGTAGCTTGATAAAGAAGCTTCATCAACAGGCTCTACTTGATCAGGTGGCCAGCAGTACTTATCAACCACAAGGCTATCTCTGTCATCTCTGTCTCTAACTCTCACTCATAGGCTTTTGACTTGCTTAGGCAATTATTTGCGGGGAGCTGTCTCGCTCCTGTTTATAGGAGGGAGATGAGGTT
>JAOWBP010001355.1:33023-67022 GCA_028571105.1 Tragopan temminckii | reverse complement strand
CCTGCTTTGGCAGGGGGGTTGGACTCGATGATCTCTGAGGTCCCTTCCAACCCCTACAATTCTGTGATTCTGTGATCATTCTCGTAGCTGTTTGAAGGTTCCGTTCAATCTTGTATGGCCCACTTGTTTGATTCAGTGAACTCTCCGTGTCACAGAAGCCATCCAATAATTGTAGCAGTGCTTTTAATTTAATTTCTGGAGGCAAGTCTGTGATTATTTCTTCCAAGTAGCAAACTTCAATTTGTTTATAAGCAGAAACCTATAACAGAAGATAGATCATCTTTTTTTGTAGATAGCTGTATAAACCATACGTAACCTATAATTGGACTTGCTGATGTTTTATACTAGCTTGCACTTGTTGTCCATCTTTCCTGAACTCCTCTTTTCCTTCTTCTCCCTTTTTTGAGTTGTTGTTATCTGAAGCCTCTCTATTCTGGCCTTCTATTTTACAACTGTATTTCACCTGTTACTCTCCTTTGATAGCCCTTCTTTGTATATACTGCTGTAGTTTTCCATTTCTTTGAAAAGTCTCAAGAGCTGTATCATAAGCAATCTCACAAGTTGTTACTGCTTTTTTTTCTCCTGATAAGTATGGTCTATTCTGGAACTGTTTCTGCAAAAATTAGTTGTTAACCTAATAGCCTAATGGTCAGCCTTTGGAGAAGAAAAAAAAAAAGTTTGTTTTTAAAATGTAATAAAATTTATTACAGTAATTTTCATCTCTGCTATTCCATTTGGTAGTACTTTTTTTTCTTTCCTCCAGCATATCTGATGTGATTTTTGTGAACTGTTTAAGGAGGATGAAAAACGCATTTATAAATTGTCTTTTAATGAGTTGACTGATTATTTTTTTCCTCTTCTATTTATTCTATTCTGGACAATAACCTTGCTGTAGAACAGTGCAAAATAGGGCTGAGACATGAAGGATTTCTTTCTTTCTTTTTTTTTTTTTTTTTTTTTTTACATACTCGTAGTGATGAATAGTGTTGAGTTGAAACTAATAAAGCTGATAGAGAATTGTGCAGTATTACATTTATCTATTAAATTGGCTAACTTTCAGAAATAATTAAGAGCAATACTGAATTGTCTGCCGATGTAATTGTGTGTAGGTATGTATATTATTCTCTTGTTTCTACTTTGGTTTAATTATACAGTGCCCAAAACAATTCATGAAAAATGAAGATGATTTCTGTTGAATCTGAGGGTACAACTATGTCTTTGGAGGTGACACAGGATGACCACACTCTTTTCATTACTTTGGGTACATCCGGTTTGTTTGTGTTGAGTTTGAAATGAAAGAATAAGAGCTTTGCTATGTGACACTGTTAAACCAAGTGAAATTTTGTCTAATTTTAAAGTGTATCTCTGCCTTTCTGGCAGTGTGGCACTTTAAGTAATGTATGGAGTCTTATCCTACCAAAGTGATGCCTTTATCAGTCTGGAGAAAATAATCAAATTTTTAAAGCTTTTACTTGGAGGTGAAATTGTAACTTCTACTGCTCTGAAGGCCGAAACAATTTTTTTAATTGCTAGTGATGGTAAATAGCTTTCCGAATAATTGTACCTTATAAGAACAGTAAGACACTGATTACTCAGAGTAGCAAATGTGCTTGCTGACCTTTGTATTAAAGGAGAAAATGTGGCAGATATTAAAAATTATGGCCTGTTGGTCATTTGCATCCCTAAAAGTTGCACCTCTGTGAATTTGAACTTTGGAGTAGCATGGCTTAGGTAGCATTATCAGTTCTTTTACTATGGAAAATATTGATTGAACTTGGGTATTGTATAATATGAAAGCTTTAGTGTTCCCAGACAAATGCTAATTTGTCAAAAATTAATACATTTTCTCTATTTAAATTACATAAATAAATTATGACAATTGATTAGTTGCTATGAGACAGAGAACTGAGCATATTCTGGCAAAAGAGAAGCATAAAATTATGGATTGAGTTTGAAGTAATTGTTCTAGATAGTCCACAGGCATCTGGCATTAGATAGGTGTAGATATTATGTTTATTAGATATATGCTTTTATTTGCTTCTCTTGGCTTTAGCCTCCCATGTTCCTGTACTGCCATGATCTCTGAAGGTGCCTTTTGTATAAAACTCAAGCTTTGCAGGAAAGAGGCATTTCTTTTGATAATTCTAGCAATACGCATCAATTTATATTCTGATTATATCGCATATTGTTCAAATTGGCTCATTAAAATTAAACATCACTGAATACCTCCATAACCACCTGCACTGCCCTAATTCCTATTTTGCTACATTTCTGAGCTATTAGACTTGCTGTAAATCTTGCTTCTTCCCTATGTTGCACATTATAAAAATGCATGATTATAATAAAGGGAAAAAAGTATTCACTTTGAAATTATCTCTTGCATCTCTATTTTATTTGGATAAGTTTTCTGGTAGATTTACAACTAATATTGTAATTAGTACCTGACATTGAATGAAATGAATAGATTTTTATTAGCTGTGTAGACTTCTATAATTATTTTTAGCTTTTGAAGGTATTTAAGGTTTGTTTTGCTCTTAGTTCAGACAAAGCAGTTTTAACAGCTCAGTCTCTACAGCGTAATTGTTCCTCTGGGTTCCTGGGCTTATTTTTTTTCCTCATTTATTTATGTTTCAAGTAATGAGAACACTGGAAAAGAGGATGGAGGGAATTGAGATTGTGAAGGTATAGAGTTGGAATGGCTTTTTGTATTTATATGCAGTGGAATCCTTTTCTACTTCACCTCTTCATCTGCAATCAGTTACTAGCCACTCCTCAAAAAACCAAAAAATTCTGTTGTTAATATCCAAATTTTACTTCATGAATTAACACTCAGTAAAAATACCTATGTCACAGTAAAAATTTTTAGTAGGGGCCAGCATTTTCCAGAGCCATAGATTTCTTTTATTTACATGCCATAGTTCTATAGTTCAATAAGATGTACTTGATGAAAATTGCTGACCTTGTATGACTGTAGTTCACCTACTGGACAGGTGTTATGAAACTGCTGCATCCTGGTGACAGAGGGAACTGGGGAACTATGTGGATCATAGAACAATGGAATGACTTGAGTTGGAAAGGACCTCAGAGATCATCTTGTTCCAACTCCCCTGCGATAGGCAGGGTTGCTACCCACTGGATCAGGTGCCCAGGGCCCCATCCAGCTTGGCCTTGAATGCCTCAAGAGAACGTTTGTCGTCTCTAGTCAACCTGATCTAGTGCCTTACCAACTTTTCAGTAAAGGACTTCTGCCTAATATCTAATGTGAATCTCCCCTCTTTTAGTTTAAAACCATTCCTTTTTGTCCTGTCGCTATCAGACTGTGTAAAAAGTCATTCTTCCTCCTGTTTATAAGCTCCTTTTAGATACTGGAATGTCGCAGTGAGATCTTCCTGGAGCCTTCTCTTCTCCTAGCTGAACAAGCCCAGCTCCTTCAGCCCGTCTTCAATAGGAGAGATGCTCCAGCCCTCTGGTCAGCTTTGTGGCCCTCCTCTAGACCCGCTTCAAAAGCTCTGGGTCTTTCTTGTGCTGGAGGCACCAGGCCTGGATGCTCCAGGTGGGGGTTAAGGAGGGCAGAACAGGGGAGTACAGCTGCCTCCCTCTCCCTGCTACCACCCCTCTTCTGATGCAGCCAAGGATGCAGTTGGCCCTCCAGGCTTCAAGTGCACACTTCTGGCTCTTGTCCAGCTTTCTATTCACCAGGACCCTCAGGTTCTTCTGTGCAGAGCATCTGTCAGTTTGTAGATGTATTTGGGATTGCCCCAACCAATTTTCCTGTGAGTCTACCTCAGCTAAAACCAGATGCAGTTCTGCCTTTGGCTGGCACAGAGGACACTGGGCTTCTTCTGTTCATGGTAAACTCTGCCCACCAGTGTTTCAGTATGTCTTGTCCTCCCAGGAAGAGGAAGCATACTGCAGTAGCCTTGGCAGCGTTCTGTAAAAGCTGCTGAAATTGAACCCTTTAGCACCCCCACTGTTTTGAACTTAAGAAGCACCAGGAAGTGAGCAGGAAGGCTGCTGTGTCAGAGCTACTAGGAAGGTCATGGGGGCTTGGGGACAAGTGAACCAAGAGGCTCCTGTGAGGTTTGGGTGGTGAGTCCTGTGGGCCACTGCTGGCTTGATCACCTAATGAAAGGCATTGGAACAAGGCATCCTCTGTCCAGTGGGGGAGGTGATCGTTGTCTCTTTAAGCACCCAGTGATGTATGTTATATGCAGTAGTGAGCAAAGGTAGATGTGATAGAGAGCATGGAGGAAGCTGGAAACTCTGTAATATTTGCACTAATTTACTTTTTAAAATATATAAGGAGAAGAGAGTTGAAGCAGTAGATACCACATGTCTGAACCTGTGAAACTTATTCAAGCTTAGGGTAGGAAGTGTCTTGATGAAGCTAAACTTCTTTACACTTGGTGCAAATCTGCTTGGAAAACTTTAGTGTTCAACCATTCTTAATGTTTTCATTTGTACAATGGATGTACTCTCTGTGCTTGCTGAGTATATCCAGGTTACTGAACCTGCAAGCTTATTGAAGGGTAGTTTGGTGTACAAAGTGTTCATAACAGGTTGTGGTACTCATCAAGAGGAAGTGAAAAACAGTGCAAACGAAATGATTCTGCAAAACTCAGTAGCTCCCCCACTAAGGTTGGGTGGAATAATCCGCAGTATGAATACAAAAGGAAGTAGTAGAGCTGCACAGATGGTTTTTTGTGATTGTGAATTACTGTTAAATGTGAGTGTTTTGATGCTGTTCTGGAAAAAGGCAGCCTTTGTGATTAATTTCTATAGGCTATTGTGTATGAAAATATATAAAATAATTCTTGCTGTGGTTGGAAGACTAGATACTTGCATTCAGTTAGGAGCATGCAAGAATTCCCAGGCTAGGAAAGCTCATAGAAAAGGTGCAGAAATGACAGGGTTGGACAGTGTATTCCTTTTGGAAAGACTGAAGGAATTAGAATTGCTTTTTCTACTGGAGTGAAAAAGGAAATAGAAATTTTCAAAAAATAAAATGTTACTACAGAAGAGAAGGTGGTAACCTTATTTGTCAACTGTTGACATGTTAAGAAGTAATAATTTTAAATAACGTTCAGGTTGGAGATTAGCTAAAATGTTAATTAAATTCTGGAATTGAGTGCTTAGTAGCTGTTTCTTATGTGAGCATTAAGTGTTCTGCTATCTACTGTTGCAGTTCTTTTTTTCCCCTGAAATGTCTGTTGTTTCAAAAAAACAAAAAAAAACAACAACAAAAAAAACCAACAGGAAAAGTGTCTTTACTACGCAAGAAAAAAACTTGTCAGCTAACAGTACACAGATTTTGTGGCCTATTTGTTTTATCTATTTTTGTTGGAAAGAGCCTAAATTACTTCTTTCTCCATTCACTGTGTATTCCATTACATATTGGAAAGACTTTTGTTAACTCTTGATCAGTCTTATGAGGACTGATAGGTATAGAGGAAGAAACTACATTATCTTTTTTTAATTTAGAAATTACTTTTCTTGATAAATGGTTGTGCTTGTGTTATAAATTAATTTAATATTCACTTCATAGAAAATTTTTTTTTTTAAGATTAATATTAAAAGGCAGTATGCTTTATCTTCATTTTCTGAGTTGTATTTTATTTAGACATCCAGAAAATGTTAAAGCAGTGTTGGAATTTATAGTTATTAACTTTGGAATTATTTTATGTTTTCAGCAATTCTAATTGTGAAGGAAAAGTTTTCGAGACGAAGATTGTACTCTGTTCATTGGTATGCCCTCTTAGTCCAGTAAAAATTACACATTCTCTTAAGAAGTACAACTGCAAAAACTTCATTTAAAAGCTTAATTACATTGTAAGAAAGAAACAAAAATAGGACATTGGATGACTTGATACTCTGGTGTTCTGTCATTGAAGAAACCAGAGTGGGAAATGATCACAAAATAAATTTGCCTGAAATTACATTTGGATGTTTAAAGATCACAAACTGCCTGAAACTGAGACTAGGTTCTCATTTAAGTAGATTTCTCTCTTTTTGTTCTTTTTTTCCTTTGCCCTTCTTTTTAGAGCTCTAGGTTAGTAATACATTAGTTAGTGCCAAGCGTTAGCTGGTAGCCTTGTGCAGATGGAATAGTGCTTTAACAGCTCAGATGAGTATGCTTAGTATATTTTGTTGACATGTGAACTTCAATATTCAAAATAAAGGGGGATTTAAATAGCATTAGCATATATAGAGTAGCTACTTGGAAAGAAGAAACTGGTTTCAAATTTTAATTGGAATGCCAAGTGTCAAGAGGAAAGACGTTGATCTCCATAAACTGAATTTTTTCTGAGCAGAAAATGAAATCCCCAAACAATAACAAAACAAAACAAAAACCATTAATAGCTGTGAACTTGTAAGTTTTATCTATTAGTTTTTATGCCCTTTTTCTCCTTGCAATTCTTCTCATTGTTGAACACAGAGCCCAATTATTTTCTTTGAAAACAGTTTCAAAAAATGCTGGTGTTTTAGCTTGAGTGATTTTTATAATAGATAGGGTTGTTTCCATCCATCTCAAAAGTATTTCCCTCTAGAAGAAAGATGGTGTGTACTAGAGTGTAAAACCAATTGAGCTACTAATATTATTTGAGAAGCAAGGGATTATAGGGGAAGTTTATTTATTTATTTTCTATATTTATTTTAAAGCAACTGATTTGAATGGAACATATGATCTCTCAGGCATGCTAGCCTCTGTAATGTCAGATGGAGTTGCAACAAACATCGAACTAAGTACAGGGTATTGCTATTACTGTACATATAATGTACTAATGCTAATCACTTAAAGTAATTGGGAGAGTTAGGGTAGTTTTGACTGTAGAAAGGAGAGCTGTTAGTAACAGGTGAAGCATAAGGAGAGTTGTCATATACTGTAAAACTAGTGAGCTACAGTCATCTAGGAGCGCTGGGAATTCTGATTTTTTTTTTTAACTTTTTTTTTATAGGCCTCCCATGAGTATAAAGACAGATGTTTCGATTATGTTTTGGATTTTTTGTCTATTTTTATCATTTTTTCTGCCTGTATGAATTCATTCTGATACACAGTGAATGTTTAGTTTTTCAAATCTTTTTTTTTGTTTGTTTAAATTAATGTGATGGATTCTCATATACTTGGATATCATTCCTCAATGCGTTTTGTTGTTTTTTTTTTAAATTTGTATGGTCTGTGAATTTTCAGTGCTCTTTTTAGATGGCATAGAGCAATTTATTATGGTTATAATGCAGATGCATTGTAAGACTGTTTGCAATGCAAGATCAACATGGCAGTCAGCAACTGGAAAAGCAAAAGAAATTGAAGGAGTAGCTTTTTGTAGACTTCTTTTCTAGTTTTTTCTCAAAATTACAGAATGGCTGAAGTTGAAATGGATGTCTGGAGGTCGTTTAGTCCAATCTCCAGCTCAAGCATCTGCTCAGGTACCCTTTCCATCTTTGTTAGAATTCAGAGATTTCACTGGGCATTCAGTATTAACGTGCCATGCTTGTTAAATTGCTTAAGGTTCTATTTTAACAAATATATATGGCTGCATGCAGCTCAGGCTGAAGACACTTCCTTAGAAATAAGGAACAACCCAGCTGTTCACTGACTCCCCTTGGTGAGATCGAACAGAAAACCAGAAAGGTGTGAGAAAACTCGTGGGCTGAGATATAGATGGTTTAATTGGTGGAGCAAATGCTGCTCATAGAAGCAATGAGCAATGCTGCTCATTGGCTGACACATGTTCAGCTACCTCCATGAAAGCAGGGCTTACCAGGCCTGGAAATTAAAGGGGAAAGACAGATGCTATCATTCTGAGCATCTGCTTATTCCTCCTCCTTTCCCCCAGCTTTTCTTGCTGTGCTTCATGTCACATGGCAGGGAGCGTCCCTTTGGTCAGTTGGGGTCAACTGTCATGGTTGTGTCACCTCCTCACTGCTCACTCATGCAGTGCAGTGAGAATCTCTCTGTAAGCTCTGCTCAGAAGCAACTAAACCATCAGTATATTACCAGCACTACTCTTATTACATATAAAAATCACAGTGCCATAGAAATATAATGAAGAAAACTAATCTATCTCAGCAAAAACCAAGACAACCTATAAAAGGAAAAAAAAAAAAAAAACAACAACAACAAAAAAACACTAAAGGAAAAGGATGATTCTCCAGTTAGTTGTTGCATGAAGTGATTTTCTGAGGAAAATTTTTTGCCTTCTATGTTTTAAGTAAGTTCTTATACTACTATCAAAAATACAAAGCATTTCATTTTCTCTTCTGAAAGGTCTGTTATAACATTTGAAATCTTCTGTTCCATATGGTAATGATTAAGGCTTTTGAGCTTTTATTTAACTCTGAGATTTTGGGTGATTCTTGGGAGTTGTACCCTCAGTAGATTGTTGTTGTCATATGCTTATCATTCAGGGAAGGACCAGTTTAATTTCTATTTTCAGTTTCCATGCCTTAAGCTTGTAGGAATGAGTATCTTTTCATTACAATTTAAATGCTGTTTCTTCTGGAAGGATGATGAATTTGAAAGACAGTCTGAACAGGAATGCTACTTCAAAAATTATATTTTCTCATTCAGGTAAAATCTAAATACCACTCATTACTACAAGGGAAAAATACATACAAAATTTGCAAGATTTTTTTTTTTTTTAAATCTGTGATGAAAAGAAGATATTTCTAAAGCTACTTGTTGAGCTCTCTTTCCAGAAAGGCTTTCTGACTAGTTGAAAGATTTTTAACTAAATTAAAATTTTTGTCTGGGAAGAAAAAAATAATCTTATCTATATAAGTATAGCAGCTTCAGCTTCCTCTCATATCTTGAATTGGCTCTGGTGCTTGTTGGGCCATCCCAGGAGTGGCTTTGTTTCACTTGCCTGTAAAGAAACAAATCAATCTTTGTCATTACCTTTCCTTGGGACAGGAAATCTGAGTTGTCTCCTGCTGGATCGGAGTGTTGGTTTGACTCATGCAAGGGTTTGATAAGCATGGATTGAGAGAGAGTGTACTTGTGTGTTGCCCTGGTAGCAGGGAGGTTTTGGTTTGCCTTGGCTGACTTGATGTATTCTGCATGAAAGTACATGCTGCAGCAAATGCATGGTACACCAAGGACCTACAGAAATACTCAGCACTCTTGATTTCAATATCACAGTCTATTCTGGGATACTTATTCTTTTATGTTTCTTTTTAATTTCTTTTCAAATAAGGAATACCAAACAGGAACTGGTTAACTGGAACTCTGTTTATAATTTTCTCAGTAAGGAAAACCGTGACTCTTAATCTTCATGAGAATCTGAATTATCCCTGAGCCTGAGGATCTGTTTAGGAGTATAGCTTATGTTCAGTAATGGTGATTATAACTTGACATCGTAGCACAAGGTCCTGAAGGCAGATGCAACATAGCTGACACCTGTCTTTCATCCTGGAAACTCCATGACAGAAACGCATAGAACAAAACTGTTCATTATTATTGATCGTATCCTGCCAATTGAAAACAGAGCAATTGATAGTAATGACAAAGCAAAATGGATTTCAACTTCTTTGCATGCTTGTATTTCAAATTAAGAAGCCACAGCAATTCTTTGTTGTCTTCACTGCATCTTCACGTTACAACTTCCTTGTTATTGCGTATATCTTTCTTCTTGACTGTAGTTGGGAGTTTCTTAATGTTCACACTTCGAAAATACACTTTTTTGCACACCAATAGCTGGGCCCAATATATTGCTTCTTGCACTCAGCTCCTGACTGACAGAGCATCATATGGTCACCGTCCCTTGCAGAGATGATGTTACTTTCATATTAGCTTTTATCCATTCATGATTGCTGATGTTACAGATTTATAACAGCACCTTGCTTAGTTCCCAAATAAATATTAAAGTATGCCTTGTGCCTTTCAGTTACCTGAATGCAACTTACTGCTCAGTAACACTGCTTTTGTAAGTTTGCTTGATGCACTGTATCAAATTTGTTTTTCTGAATGTTTTGTTGGAAGAAGCTGTTTGGAGAAGCATGTCTTAACGTAAATGTTCTTTTGTGCAGACACTGCAAGCTTTCATCAAATTTCAGTTGCTGACATTTTTTATCTCAGTTTTTGGAGTACCGAGAGCCTGTGTATTTGCTAACGATCCATCACAAGGGAAAGCAAGGTGAAAAGACTTAAGGTATCATACTTCAAAAACTGATATTATGTTTTCTTTCTCTGCATGAGTACAAACAAATCCACAGGCCGCTGGTTCTCATACGAGAAAACTAGGAATTTAAACACTTCAAAAGTGTTTATATTTAATGTATATTCATATATAAATGTTAAGGGGAACAGAACTCTTGAACTGCTTGTAGCCTGAGGAATGACTGTCAGTCAAAACTTGTTCAAAAACTTCCTCAAAAGGGATTCTGGTAAATACTGTTATACCTTAGAAGTAATTGTTGTCTTGGTTTTATTTTCTTTTGATAAGAGAAAATGTTCTTCTTGTTATGAAGTTGGCAAGTGATGAATGATAATGGCATCATGCCACAAGTTATTAGATGTTAATAACCTTCAAGTGTTGTGACATCCACGATACTAACCCTGTGATTAGCATGGTGCTGTTCTGATTTACCTCGGCTGAGTCTGTCTCACCCTGTGTGACCATGTCTATCTCCTGGGTGCTTCCCTCCTGTGAGTGAAGAAATTAGGGGAATCCAAGTTACATGAGCTTGTTGTAGAGCTGTGCTTTTTGCATGATCATGTACTGAATGGAGGGAAATATACCTGTTCACGTTAAGTGAAATTGCAGTGTCTGTGCAAAATTGGTGAGCTATTAGTGTCCACTAAGTTAAGTTTTTCTTTTTAAATAAGTGAATGCATACCTACACACGGTGTCGTTTAGTGACCTCTTTCAGCTTGGTTATTTTAAAAATTCTCCCTATCTTTGGAAAGTAGAAGAAAAAAACAAGTGTTAGATTCTCTGTCAATCTGTTTTCCTTTGTGGGTTGTTTTTTTTTTTTTTTTTTCTCTTTTTTTTTCTTTTTTAAAGTCTACAGTAAATTCAGTTTTGCCTTGACTTGCATGTAAGCTGTGGCATGTTGGCAGTGAGCTATGCGGTAAAACTGAAATTGGCAATCCTGACTTTTTCCCTTTCATTTTTGACAATCTCAAGCCTTCAATAACTTATGTAGGGGATAATACTTGCAAGCAAGTGAAGTGTGTAGATAGTGGTTTTATGGTTCAGGTATACCTGAACTATAAAAATTAAAGGCATTTTAAAAAGCTCTTGTGTTATTTCAATAATATTATTTTTATGTAAACTTTATAATGATATCAGCTGATTGACAGTCAAATCAGGATGTAAAGACAGTGTTTAGCAAATGCGTGTAGTAAAGTGCTCAAAGTGAGATTATACTGCTTTTACATTCATTTCTACATATGCTCCTTGAGGCATGGAAGCATGAAATTGATCATGTGGGGAAGGACATGAAAATTCAAGAATTTAATCAGTATTGTCTTAATTTTTTAATTTCCTCTGTCTTGGAGTGTCAGGTATTCACTAAATATTGGGTAGTGGAAGGTGAAAGGAGAAGAAGTCTATAATTGAAGCTTTTTTAAAAAACCCAAGCAGATGGGATTCACTTGGTGAACGTTCAGTTTATTTATTTATTTATTTTACTTTTTTAAATCTTTTAAAAGAAGTTTTATTCCTGCAAGGAGAAAAAGTTAATAGCTTTTAAGGGTTTATATTTTTTTCTTGCAAATTGCAGAAGTGTACAGTCTTGTTAAATAGTTACATAGATTACGCTTTGTAGAATAAAATGCATGAACAGTAATGCACGGGAAATGTGCATTTTCTGTGAATTTATATAGAAGATTCTGAACTTTCCCTGTTTGTAGTCTATTCTGAGTTGAAAATCTATTTCTCTATCATCTCATTGCCTAATATTGCTCGTAAAGACTGCCTGACACTTAAACGGGAGTTATTAAGTTAAGCGGCCAGTATTAAAAATAGAAGAGGTCACATGGGTCCTGAGCTTTAGAATAATGCACTTAATTGCACTGACTTTTCACCTTATGTCATTGATGATGATACGAAGTAAAGACAGACCGTTCTTTTGACTTTGTGGAAGCTTTCAGATCTAATCTTACATGAATCTATTAAAGTGTTTTCATATTACACTTTAATGCTGAGTATATACTCCCTCCCCCTCCCCCATTAACAAACTGTGAAGTTGAATCCACTTCCGTATCCATAAATCTGGCTGCATATGAAATTCAGAATTTCCTAATTGTTATGTTCACTTGGAGGTGTGTCTTGGTCCTGGCAGGGATAGAGTTGATTTTTTTTTTTTTCCTGGTAGCTGGTATGCTGCTATACTGTGGATTTACATGAGTATAACATTGAGAACGCATTGGTGTTTTAGTTGTTTAGCTGTGCTTGCACTGAGTCAATAACATTTCAGCTCCTTGTACTGTCCTGTTAGCAAGGAGGTGGGAGGGGGAATAGAACCAGAACTGCTGACCTAGACTGGCCAAAGGGAAGTTCCATTTTGTATGGCATCATGCGGAACTATGAATCTGGGGGAGTTGGCCAGTGAGGGGGCTGTTGCGGCTCAGAAATTGACTGGGAATTGGTCAGCAGGTGGTAAGAAGTTCATTGCTTATTTTATATATTTTTGTTAATATTATTATTATTATTTCTCCTTTTCTATCCTATTCAACTGTCTATATCTCAACTTGCAAGTTTTACCTTATATCTGATTCTCCTCCTCCATCCCACTGGTGATGAATGGGTGAGTGAAGAGTCATGTGGGGCTAAGCTGCCAGGCAGGTTAAACAACAACAAGGTGATGAGTAATGTCACAAAAATTGAAGGAGCACAATAGAAGACAGAAGTTACCGCTATGTACCCTCTAAATGGAGATTGGTTAATACTTGTTTGAAGGGAAGAGGATTCATAGGAAGTCAAAGACCAGACTGCTGAAAATTACAAGTTTCATGCTTCAAGTAGAAGCCCATTTTTCAGGGAGCAGGATGTGGGAGAAAATAATTTTATTGGGAAACTAATCTGCCCCATTGTTAAATTACAGCAAATGTATTTTATTTACGGATTCTATTTATGTATCATTTCTTAATTTGCAAATTAACTACTAGATGCTAAGAAAGCTTTGCTCTCAGCTAAACTATTTCCCAAACTATTCGTTATGACATGAATTTATTCTGAATTGATCTGTCCTTGCTGCTGAGGTAGATAACCAAGTTCAGTCATTATCAAAGTAAACAAAACACAAAGAAAGCTAAAATATATAGTGAATGGTATAGCTAAAAAAAAGTCTCATGTCTCTGGTTACGTATCTGTGTAGGTGCCTTTCAGAGAGTCTGTGTGTAAACATCAAAAACCTCCGGGAATGTAAATCTTAAAGATGAATTCTTGACATGAGGTCACAGCAACTTCGGAAAGCAGTGTTATTCAGCTGTTTCATGCTCTGTTGATGTTTCTGTTCAGTGTAGGTGAGAATTATACTGGCCTTGTTGTTATATCATGGATAATATTAGGAGCTATTAACTGACAAATAAATTAGAGGAACTTCATAGGAAAAGCAAAAATGAAGAGTGGAGTTTGGGAGAAATATAAATGATGTATAAGAAGGAAAAATAGCACATGGTATAGTCGGAGAAAGAGAATGTTGTTTATGCATTTTAAAGATTGCAAACTTGCATTGATGGGTAAGACTTCTGGGAATTCATGAAAGGAAGACGAAGCAACATAAATGTCAAGCTCAAGAAGAATGTTGCTTATGAGTTATGATGCATTTTGTAACAGTCCTCCTGCCAGAGTTACTAAAGTCTTTTCACATAGACATGGTGAAAAATGGTCAGTGAATGGAGCAGTTAAGAACAATGGCTCTTTGTCCAAAAGTGAATGATGATTTTGGATACTTTTCATCTCTGATTTCTTACAGAATAACCACAGATGATGTTATCTTTTTCTGTCTTGTAACAAGAAAAACTTGCTCTTCCATCTTATTAAAAAGAAGAAAAAAAAAAGATTTTTTTTTGGTACTGTTTTGTTTTGATTGTTAGGAGAGCAACTCACTTGCAATGACTTCTTTCCTGTAAAAACCTGTGCTCTGTTTCTAGTAGGGTACTTCTTTTCTTTTCCCTTTCTTTATTGTCTACAATGAAAACAGGTTTATATAGTGTTTTACTTCTACCTATGTGTGATTTCTTAGACCAGTGTAATGGTAAAAATCACAGAGTCTTCACTTGTATTTAGTAAAATAGCTAGTGTGTGCTGTATCTAACTGCCTACCTGGATGCTTTCTGCCCTCTTCTTGTCAGAACGGGGAGAGATAAAATGAAAAATCTTATGACTTGAGGTAAAGACAGGGACCTCACTTTGAAATTACTGTCGTGAGCGAAACAGGCTTGACTTGAGGAAAAATTTAATTTATTATCACTTAAATATGAATCGGATGATGAGGCAAAAACTAAAATGTGGGGAATGGAGGTTGTAGTCTGTACACACCACTGGATCTGTGCCCTATTCCCCTGCTCCAGCATGGGACATCTCTCTGAGTATTTGGCTCTAATAATTACTCTATACTCTTGACTGAAAATGTTAATTGAGGGTTTAGTTAATCTTAGGGTTTGTTAACATTTCTCTTGCTTATACTTTGCATTTCTGCCAAGTCCAATAGTATATTACCGTATGACTTGTGATCTCCAGTCCTGCTTCCCTCTTTTAGCAATAAATATCTGGGTAATTGTTCCCTGTTACTTGAAGTGGTTTGCTGACGTTTACTTCCCACCACTTGCTTTTGTACCCTGCCAATATTACCACTAATAATAATCCAAGGTATTGGTTAGCTAAGCGGTCTCTTGACTGTTTTGTCATCCCTTTATTAATGCACCTATTTAATTAAAAGTTTTTGACTTGGTAATAGTACAGTATTTTAAACTTGTTTCTCTGTGTTATTACTATTGTGATTTTTATATGGAGTTATACATATAACTTATAGCATTTTATATGGAGCCTACATTTAATTGTTTGTATATCAATATCTATGTTATCTGTCCATCTGCATGGTCAGCTGAGCACTGCATTTACTGTGCATGAGACTAGATCAGATATTTTGCTCCCTGTGTAGGGTTTCTGTACTCTGCTATCTGAATGCATACTTGAGTGGATGTTGTCATAGAATCATAGAGTGGTTTAGGTTGAAGGGACCTTTAAGATCATTTAATTCCAACCCCCTGCAATAGGTAGTGACACCTCCCACTAGACCAGGTTGCTCAGAGCCCCATCCAGCCTGGCACTGAATGCCTGCAGAGTGGGAGCATCCACAACCTCTTAGTGCAACCTATTCCAGCATCTCCCCACCCTTGCAGTAAAGATTGCTTCCTAACATCAAGTCTAAATCTACCCTCCCCCAGTTTAAAGCCATTTCCACTCATCCTGTCAGTATGTAGCCTTATAAAAAGTCTCTCCCGTGGTGCTGAAGGTGTTTTATTTATTTTTAATACTTGTACCTACATAGTAGTTAGCAGAAATCTTATGCTTTGTTGGATAGGTGTTATTTAAAATATGAAGGGAAATACTGTTGTACTGATGCTATTTAACCCTTTTACTTCATTTCTAGTAATGTTTTTCAAGCACACCATTTATTTTGGTAAGTGACAGGAGATTGGTGTCGATTCTGTGAATGATTATAGGGATACGTTTACATTGTGATCCTTCTTCCAATGGGCATTGCTTTGTGTTTCCTTAGTCCATATTTTGCGTTTTCAAACTTTATTAATGCTGTGCTATCTCAGTTTTTGCTGGACTTATGGTTCTAAATCTTTTGTTTGTAAGTGTTCTTTCTTTAGTTTCCAGTCACATTTACGTAACCTGATGTATTTTATAATTCATTGTACAGCAGTATTTTTTTTACTTATACATTACTACTACATGTAACTTTTAATAACATTTTGACTTAAAGTATTGCAAGCATGCATAAAAAAAGAAAATCTTTCAATCTTGTTTTAAAACATAGTTGTTGTTGTTTTTTTTCTTTTTATAAAGAATGCCTTTCTTATCGAAGGTGTAAGAAAATATTTTCTGAGTTTTTTAGAAATAAGAATTTGAGGTTTAGTTGACTTTGGCATTGGCTTCTAATTTTCTTGGACTAAGTAGATGACAGAGGAAAGAGCGAGGCTGTGTACGTTCATGGAGATAGCCTCGTAAGAAGCTGAAAAGGGGGAGGAAAGGGGAAGTAGTTTGCACGATGCTGAACAGATGCTTTGGCTTTGTGACAAATGGTTTATGAATGCTGTCTGGAGCATTTCATGAAATGCTATGGAACTAAAACATATAGATGGATATATGCAAAATTACTTCTAAGTATTTTTAAATGATAAAAAATGAGGTTGAATAAGTAGAGTACTATAAAACATGCGTATATGCTGAAAAATGTATGTTGGTGCTTCTAAAGACTATTGTAGCTTAACTTAGTATAGAAACAAGGTCTTGGAATATTTGTAGTTCGTTTAATTTTGATTTCCACTTAGTAGTTTCATCTTTATCTTGAAACAAATTGAAAAAAAAATAGTTCAAAAATTTTGCAAACTTCATTTCTTATTCTGTTCCTTAATTCCCTCCCTCAGATTCCCTTCAGGAAAAAAAATAAAAAATAAAATAATAATAATAATAATAAAAAAAAACGGAGAGCATATCTGCTCCCTTCTTTTAGCTTTAGAAATAAAGAAAATATTTTCTAGGAGGAAAAGAATTTGTTTTTTGTCTACTTAAATGCATTTGCAAGATGGATGTAACAAAGGCTAAGAGGCAATGAAGAGAATCTGTGCTTAATGCTGTGGAAAGCAGTTTTCGTAGTTTTTTTCTTATCTTTTTTGCTTTTCTAACTCATATAGGAAGAACATCCCACAATTGCTGACATAACCTTCCCCTGCCAAATGCATAGTATTTGCTCCCAGATTTGCAAAATAATATCCTATATTGTGTCATGAGTAATCTAGTGCTTATAAGACGCTATGCATTAAGACAGAGGTTACAAACAGGTTTTCTCTAAATAAGTTTGTTCTAGAGTCAGGAGGCATAATAACTGCCCACTGATGATCATAGTGTAGAAACACTTCTTGGAAGAGCTTGTGTGAAATTTTTGATTGATTCTAAACCATAATCACTGGAGTTCTCTAATAGCAAACCTATGCAGTGTAATGCAATTCTTTGTGCCTGTAAAAGTGACTATTAATGAAAACAAGATAGCAATTAACTGATAGTCTGCTAATTCTCTTTTAAAAATAAATATATCCAACCAAAAGTTCTAAATGTAATTCTAAATCTAACTAGATGCTTATTATGTTATGTTGTTTATTATTTTGAAGAGAAATACTTAAAAAATCCCTGAACCATGCTGTAATAAGTGCTGATTTTTACTGTATTGCTGCCTCTTTTGTTACAAACTTTTTAGCACAAGATTGACTCATAGGCCAGTAAGTTATTATCTCACATTGATGATTTAATCAACATACATAAGTTTTCATTGTCTTCTGATCAACTGCGTGCCAACAGTTTTCAGAATGGTTGGTACATTTGTTTAGAACGTCTTCGAACACAGTATTTTCTGGTTGGATAAAAATAAAAGACAAAACTTCATGTGCATAAATGTAATTGTTTACAGAAATGTATGTTTAAGAGAAGGTTTTCAATCAGTAATATTCATGTACATACTTAGGACTATTCATTTTGGTAAGCGCTCATAATTGTAAAATTTTTTAAATTTACTCTAACTTTGAAACTGTAAGTTTGGGTTTTATCTGAGTGTTCAGAAAGAATAGTTCTTTATAATGGTTCTCTTAAATAAAGCATAAGCAAAATCTATCACTGTAAATGTTCTGCAACCATTAAGTAAGACTGTGGCAGGGATTCAGGTTCTATACCGAGCTGGATTTTTCCACGTTGCTGCAAAGTTTTGCACACTTGAAACATGCAGTATCTCAGAAGCCTTGTTGTGTTGGATTAATTTGCTAGGTAGTGCACTGACATAGAGTCATTGCTCTTGAAGGAATGAGGATGCTGTAAGGCTGGGATACAGTAAAATAGACTGGCAGCCATGTCTTTACTGCCCATTCTGCAGAACACGTGGACAAACTACTTCACTATTTATGTCCTGTGTCACCTTGTTAAACATCTGTTTTCTGCTTTCTGCCTCTGTAGCTAGACAGGCTCAACTTGTTCTGTCTTCTGTGTACTTGTAAAAGAAATTTACAGGATGGGCTCCCTTCCAGCAATAGAAGCCTTCGTGTTCATTTCAGACCCATTTGGCAAATGAGCAACAAATGTGGCTTGCTGTCCTAAGTGATCTAGTTCTGTTGTCAGTATATCTAAAATTCAAACCCCTTTCTGGGTGGAGGAAGATTTGGTAAAGCAGCGCTAAGGAATGTGGGCCTTATTATTCCATATTTTTCATTTTCAGGAAACCAGTTGAGCAAATTGAGAGAATTTTGTCTCCAATGACTTCAAAATAATGATGATCCTTTGTTCTTCTCGTTATTTTTGAGTCCTGTGATCCTACTTCCAATTATCAGATCCTAAAGCAGAGGAGAGAAATGTTTCTAGTTGGAAGCATCAACAGAGGTCTTTAGAGATATGTTATATCTTCTGTACATGCTACTTCAGTGGCATTTCTAGGAATTTTATAGCTAGCTAGATTTCATGTGTGAATTTTGAGTTTTTGCAATATGAAAATGTATGTTTTTTTTTTTAACCGTGAACAATCAGCTTCTTGGCATTTATCTTTATTTACTACTTTTTTTTCTTATTATCTCCCCTTTTCCATTCCCATGTTCTTTAGGGTCATATATGATAGTGATTTCGTCGGACCATGACCCTGGAGAAAAGACACGACTTCAGCTTCCAACAATGAAAGAAAATGATACTCACTGTATCGATTTCAGTTACCTTCTGTATAGCAAGAGTGGAGCAAACCCAGGAACTCTGAACATCCTGGTTAGGGTGAACAAAGGGCCGCTGGCTAATCCCATCTGGAATGTCACTGGCTCCACTGGCAAAGACTGGCTTCGAGCAGAGCTGGCTGTCAGCACCTTCTGGCCCAATGAATACCAGGTAGGCTTGAAACAAATTCTCACCTCTATATAATGTTTACAGCTAGATCCTATGTGGTTTGCATTAATTTAGATCTGTTTCTTTATATTCTCAGTGTCCTTAACCTTCTGTTTGATTTCAAATAAATATTTGGGAATATACTTTTTTTTTTTATTGGAATTGATTAGTCAAGGTTATCTGTTATTGTATAACGAGAAAAAAATTAACAGGAAACAAGCCTCATTAAATGAAATGATGAGGTTCAAGTTCAGAGGCATCAAAAACGATAAACTCCCAGAAATAAATTGCCTGTGCAACTGTAATTTGTACCTGTCTTCCTTCCTCTTTTGGATATGCCTGTGTTACTGTGTCTAATTACATGACTGTAAATGTGTTTTTTCCACATGACATTTGTTTCATTTGCTGTTCAGGCACAATGGTGCTCACCTAATGAGCAGCTGCTCGGGACGTGTTTTTTCCTCTTTCTTGGGACAAAACCACCTGCAGCGTAGGCCTCTTGTTTTAAGAGAAAAATTGTCTTGTTATTACTAGATGCTGTTATTTGATTTGTTTGATTAACCTCAGCAAGTACCTGCAGCTGTTTCACTCAGTGGGTATTTGATGTGAAGTATGAATCTTGTACAGAGGCATTTTTGTCCTGGCACAGGGAAGAGGAAGGAGTGGTATTAGGCATGCTCCTCTGAGCTGTTACACTGTGAACTCTTACACTGTGTGCTGTGAAGTGCTTACAGGCCGTGGTCTGAGAATGCTCTGGGTCACTAGTGCTCTTGCAAGCAGTTTAGGTATCTGGACTAGTTATCAAACGGAGAAAAATGGCCTTTGTATTGATGGTCTTCTTGACGAGAGGTACTGTGGGAATGTTTCTTAAAAGGCCTTGTCTAAAATGCATTGTTATTGCCCATCATCAAAATAATCTCCATGAGAAACTAACATCAGTACAATTGCTAGTAACCTTACCTAGAAGGTGAAACTGATGTTTATTTATTAGCTTTTTTTTTTCCTTTTGTTTCGTTTCCTTGGTTTTCTTATTTTTATTCATAAAACAATTTGATTTATCCATGACATTGAAATGATGTGGAATTTGATTTCAAGATCTGAAACCTGGTTTCATAAAGCCTGGCTTCTGAGGAAGTGTTTTATTAACCCTTTTACGTTGCTGGAAAGTAGCTTTTGGTGTGCTTAAAAAAACGAGGAGCCTTTTATATCAGTATAGTAGTAATCAAGTATAGCTGCACTATATGCAGTAAATCAGGTTTCTGTTGACAGATGGCCAGGCTTGACAATGAGATTGGTGGTTGGGGCTTTATCTTAGCAGCATGGCCATTTTTCACTTACGTTACAGCTTTCACATTATCTCACATTAGACTCTGCTAAAATTCATTCTTTCCTTGCTCGGTCATCCAGCAAAATATTGAAATCGTGTA
The DNA here is from genome assembly GCA_028571105.1 of Tragopan temminckii. Classification (NCBI taxonomy): domain Eukaryota; kingdom Metazoa; phylum Chordata; class Aves; order Galliformes; family Phasianidae; genus Tragopan; species Tragopan temminckii. The sequence goes on along the minus strand of JAOWBP010001355.1, from coordinate 46,510 downwards.
TGACACAGTTGATTTTTAAATTAAAAATAAATCTGGGGGAGAACTGGAAAATTGTAATGTAGTGAGTTGTAAAGCACAATTATTTCAATTATTTTATATACAGGAGGGGAAATGTTTGCACTGATGCATGCCTGCTTGTTCACACAAATGGGCTGGTATTTCTATGAGTTTAAGTAGTCCTTTGAGGCCGTAGTCATATTGCTCTTCATGGATGTGTGTGGGTTTTTGTTTTTTGTTTAGTGTTAGTTTTGAGTTGAGTTATTAATCAGCATGGAAGTCTTTTTTTCATATGTCTCATAGGACTTCTCTGTTGTAGAGCTCTAGCTCATAATTTTATCTATTTTATCACTTTGATCTACCTGTTGAACTATGAGTTTTGCTTGCACTGAAGGGAAATGCACAATGTTTTTTTAAAATGAAACAGAAGAGGCCCTTTGCTAGAAAGAAGACTGGATAATCTCTGCTTTGCCCAGCAAGATCACTGCTACAGATCTTGGGGTGCTTGTTCGTTGGTCACCAGGTCAGCTGCATCGCGATCACATGCACTTCGAAATCAGGGGAGAGGTTGAAGATCAATAGGGCTGAGCAGCGCAAATTGCGTTATGAGACGGTCTCATATGGTGGGCTGGATGCTATTACCACACAGGCTAGATGTGTGATAATACTCATACAGTGCTGCACCTAAGCTAATTAGCTTTTGTATTGTTAAGTGATTTTTTTTTTTTTCTTGATAAAGGATAGTACAGTTTAGTACAGTAGCTTTAGTGGATCAAATTAAATTGGTTTTAGCTTCGTGGCCTATCTCTAACAGCAGAAAGCAGATGATGTATGTAGCTGAGTACATGAACAGGACAAACTCATGGTCACACCTTCCCAGAATAGACTTCCAGCCTTGACCTAATTTGTGGTTGGAGCTAAGAACCAACATAGTCCATTTGCGTACTTGTTAGTCCAGGATTTCTTTGCATTGACTTAAGCTTCTAGTGACTATAGTTTATATTACATGAAATTCTGATGGTGATTATGTATTAGGACTGTTCCTGTGGGTTTCTCCAAGCATGGGAGTTACAATTCTTCTATTATGATATTTGCACTGCCATGGTTTCATGGTATTTCATTGGTATTCCTCATTAAAATATTGTGTAGTGCGCTGGGAGCTAAGAGTTAATGCTGCAATTCCATGGATTGTCAATATATTTCATGAGTTCCGGTCTCCTGGTCTCAGAAGAGAAGAGCAAACTACAACTCCTAGATGACTTCATTTTTCCATTTTCTGTTTGGAGTGTGCAGCCTAATGTGGGGCACCCCTTCGTTGTGGAAGCCAGACCAAACTGTGACATGCAGTCAGGAAATTTCTGCAGTCCTGTAATGATGTGGTTTGTCTTCTCTCTCCTGCTAGTAAGGCATCTGCATCTTTGATTCTGTTTGTTTAACATGAAAATGAACTGTCAAGGAAAAGAGGTTGGTGAAGAAATCCTTTGGGACTGAAGACATAATTTGATTTAGTGCTTGTTAATTCTGGAATTTTTTGGTCACTCCTATTGGAAATATTCCACCTTTGATCTGTTTAAAGCTTACTTCAAAGGAAAGGTATTTGAGGACTTTTGTTGTTTAAATTCTATAATTGTTTGGGAAATTGTTATACATTACTACTGTAGCTCGTTAGTTTATTTTAGTTAAGATGTTTACTCCTGTCCTGATGTGTTGTTTTGTCTGATGTTTCTGTTCCTTCTCCTAAGTAAGGACTGCACAACTGCTGAGGGCTGTCGTTATCACCATGATAACATCATTATCACCTGTGTAAACCTTCTTGATTTTGTGCTGTTGTTTTAAATAAAGGAGGGAGTTGTGTTTTGTTTTGTGTGCCTGAACACTGCACTCTCGCATTCTTTGTCTTATTATTTATCTTCCTCTAAGTAAGTTCCTGTTGCTACTACTACATCATGTCCTTGCTCAATCACTGCTGAGATCCGATTTGCAGTGTGAACCATGAACTTCTTGGTTTGTCTTATATTACCTATTTCTGTTTTTCAGTAACCTAGGATCAGAAACTGATAAGGAAACTTGACTTGGAACCACAAATCTCTGTCTTGCTAAGAATTAATTATTTCATTTCTTTTTGAATCTTTAAAACTTCATTATGCAGTAATGGTGCTCTGTATGTTAAAAATAGACTAGATGAGGTACCTGTTTGATAAGGGTGATGATTACACTTAGAAATGTAACTAGCAAACTAAAAATACTGAAATGTAGATGTTCTTTTATCAGTTAAGGAATAGCGATGATACAGAACCACTTAAAAGGAGAACTCTGGAGAGACTAATTTTATTTTTTCTGACCTGTAAATCCTAATTTGGGCAATGGGTATGTTCTTTATTTTAGTTTTGATGATTTAATGATTTATAAATGTTTCAGTAGCTCGAAGATCTTTATATGTTATTTTCCCTTAAAATTGCTTCAAGATCTTAAAAGGTCTTGAAACAATGATAGAATTATAATGGAAGAGTGGCAGATTGATTGAAAATTAACTAATGGCACATACATTCAGGTCATATGCTAGATAAGGTTTCTTATGAAATAGGAAAACTTGCGGTCTGCTTGAATATGAAATCAGTTTGTTCTAAACATGCAGAGATGTGAGATTGTTAGTGTCCATGTGGGGAAAAGATTAGGAAGGCAGGGAGTGGATGTTATTTGTTTTAGTTGATACTGCTGAAAGGAAACAATAAGTGAAATTCTAGTAGAAAGTGCAATAGTACATAAAGCCTTTGTGAACTGCGTAGAACCAAGTTACAGGCCAGATAGAAGAATCCCAACCCCCTTAACTCCCACTTCCTATTTCTAAGATAAATCTTCTGTACAGTTGTTAACCTTGAAGTGATAAGCAGAATCAGAAAAATTCAAAGAAGCAGTTATTGAGAAGAACAGACTGATATAAGAGGACTGGTATTTTCAAAGGATTTCATTTAAATTGAAATATAGAAAGTGACTTAAAATAGTATCAAAGATATGTTGAGTTAATAAAACTTACAAATACTGTGATTTTGTTGACTACATAAGAATTAAATATAGGAATAGCATTTGAGCTTTTTAAGAAAGACACTGATAAATAGTTATAAAGGTCATGTTAGAACTTGCTGCGAGTCTTGAATGTTGGGTTGTGAAACAGTGTGAGCTTTATGGAAATCCCAGCATGAGCAAGAGCTCAATGCCAGCAGAGCAGTGTTGTAGGCATGCAGGAGAGAGATGCTCAGAAAGCTAAGTTTCTTTTGCCTGGAAAAAGGTGCAGTTCAGGGGAGTATGATTAACGGCTGCAAAACCAGAACAGGCAAGAGGAGGAATCCTTTCTACTTCTAGAATTACTAGACTTAAGGGCCTTTTCAGTCTCTTTGGTGAACCAGATTGAAAAGAAAGAAAAAGCAGTTCAGACAGCAGACTGTTGGAAGTCTGTGTTGGGTGGAGCTGGAGCTGTTGTAGATGTCAGATGTAAGCTTAAGGAGACGAGGCAAGTTCTGTCTAAATGGATGTGCATTTAATTTCTTTCTCTATTCCTAGGCAGATTAAATGTAAATTTTACGTTCTTTGGTTAAAAGAATATGACTGGACTGATTTAGGTAAAAGTTAGATAAAAATACATGTATAGAAAACTGTAAGGGAAATATCTGAGCTTTGGTGATGTAAGAGAGGGGCTCCTCTTAAGACACTAAGCTGAACTGGCCATTTCTGAGCTACCAGGAGAAGAGAAAGCCGAGGTATCGATGTGAGAAAAAAGATGCTTTATTCATAAATTTACCTAATATTCCGTGCATACTATGAAAAGTTTTTCCAATCTCTTAAGAATTCTTGGAAACAAAGCATGAATTACAACTTTAGTTTGGGGGAATGACTAGATTTTTTTTTCTTTTTTTTAGCAGAGATTTAAGAATTGTTTAGTAAAATGTGCTAGAAAAAGCTGACTAAATCTATAATTACAGAAAAAAAAACAGTTAATTTTTTTTTAACAGTTTTTTTTTTTTTTTTTAAAACCTGCAACAGGTTGTGTTTGGTAGGTGGTGAAGGTCGCAACCAGATCACCCTCACATTTAGTATCAAGTGTGGAGGTCGGCAGCCCTGCCTGCAGCAGGGAAGTTGAAGCATGATGATTCTTGGGGTCCCTTCCAACCCAAGCCATTCTATGACTCCATGAAAGTCACTGAAATGCTTCTCCTGTAGGTTCATCATTTTTCACTTTGTGAAATGCCTTTGGGAATACTTGGCTCCTCAGAATTTAGAATGACTGTCCGTTAGCTATTTCATTCCTTGTTTATTAATACACAAAGAAATATTTTTTGTCTGTTTCCATCTTTCTGATTTTTTTTTCTTTGATGAAAACGCTTTTACCACTTCATCATTATCACTAATGATGAAAAATTGAGCCCCTTTGGAAATATAATTAAATATGAATAATGTTGCTTTCATGTCAGAAACACTTTGTAAAGTGCTGAATGCTCTCTTTGCTGCTGGTTGATAGCAATTAAACAAAATACTTTTGTTGTTGTTTTTTAAATACGGTTTGTTGAAAAGTTACTCTGAAAAAAAATGCGTTTTGGTAATGAACTTTCTTTCTGCTTCTCAAAGGCTTGTCAATACAAATATATATTTCTAATTGTTAGGATAAACATGAAAAGGGTGTAAGCACATCCATCATGTCTCTGTCCCATTTCTTGTTAGATATTTATCAATTTGGTGAGGACAAAGAAAAATTAAGTTCCAGCAAAGTGATTACTGGCAAGACTTTAATAATTTAGTTATGTAAATCACAATGCACTTATAGCTCTCAAAGGAATTCTCCAATTCAGTCGATCTCATTCCAGTCATCAAGCTGGGAAATTATAGCGTACAAAATGAATGTTGCCTCAACAAGTCCCATCATGGCTAAGATGTCAGCCTCTAGTTTTTCAGTCCCACTGTGATTACTGGAGATTTCACTGATTCCCTTTTCTTACAAATGACAGTGCTGACTTCAACCCTTCTGTGGCGTATTTTCAGTCGTTTATGTTCTGCCATAAATTGCTAGCTGTAAATGTGGTATTTTTCTTTGGTCTGGAGATTACTTGTGAGCATAGCACTGGCTGAGTGATAGGAAGATGGTGGGAAAGAAAGTGAATGTTTAAGATATATATTATATGTGTGTCCCTAATTTTTTCTTTTTAGGAATAGAACTCAAGACCTACAAAACTGAAACACTTCTAAATTGTCATTTGAAGACTTATATAATTATTAGCTTGATGGATTTAATTTTGTTAGTCAATTTGGGACATAATTTTGGGGGGCACGTGAAAAGGAGAAAAAATAATTAGTATCAAATTTTATAAAAATGGCTGATATTATTGCTTATCAAATAAAATTTGTCAGCCTAATCTAAATTGGTGACTGCAGTGTACTTCTCCATTGCAAGCAGAGAGCACTTTGCAGAGGCTGCCTTTTCAGCAGCAAGAAAAAGGAAAGACTTTGGCCGCCTTGATTTTAACAAGCTACAGGACTGGGGATACTGAACAGTACCTGAAGTTGCCCTACCCTTAGTCTTCTACTGAAGAAAGAATAAAGTCACAGAATTTTGTCTCTGGTGTTTTTGTACATCTAAAAAGCAGATTTTAGCAATAATCTAGCTCTTAACAAAATAACATAATTCTTTAAGCTTGCCCCTTCCCTTTTTATTTTTGTTTAAATTTTTTGAAGTTTACTTTTCCACTGTTTTGCTTTCTTACGTTACATTCTGTGAGCAGCTTTTTGTTCTACCATGCTCTGTGTTTAGCTTTACTAAGTATGATCTAAACTTATTAAAACTGGTGTGGAAATGTGGTACTTTTAGCAATTCATTATTACAGCAAACTGTATGTCTGTACGTATAAGATGCAGAACTTTTTTTTTCCACTGAATAACCCTATTTCTAGGAAGTTGATGATTATTTCGACTTGTTTTTTTTTTTTTACCATTCTCTGTAAGATAGAAGCTATCTTCAGGGTAAGGTGATGAAAATTTAGCAGATGCTTGGCATTTCCAAAAGCGATGAAAAAATTTGGAGATTAATGTGCTCTATGAGTTCATGCTATAAATTTCCTTTAATTGCATTGAAGTCTCAGGTGGAAAACTAGCTGTCTGTAAACTCATGAAGACTTTCTTTGAGATAAATATGTAAGATTTTTCAGCCAGTGCTTAATTTCTCATGAAAAGTTTTTGACTAACCTCATTGCTTTTTTTGGAAACATTCTACTCATCAGCAAGGTGGCATGCACATTTTTTATTATCTTTGATTACCAAGATTATGAAAAGCTGGTAGCGTTCCCCTCCTGTCATACAGCAAGGTCTGTCAGCCAGTGAAGTGTAAAACACACTATTGCTAATCAGCTACCTTGGAGTGTCTGATTCAACTTGTCAGAGTTACAAAATTGATTTAAATTGTGGTGTATAAATAAGACTCTGGGTGGTTCTTTTTGTCAAGATTTTTCTTTTTTAGGGTTTTTGTCTATACTTGGAAGGCATAAGTACTCCTTACATAAGAAGCTGAAGTTTTGTCATCCTTTTAACAGTTTTTGCAAGATCCTAAGAAAAGAGTCTAAGAAAAATTGTGAATATCACAGTACTAGGCAGCCAGCAATGGTACACTCTCCCACTCTGCTCATAAAAGATGTTTTTATTCTCAGGCAAAGTGAAATGAATGAAAGAGATTATGGCAAAAATCAATGATAGGCACTTGAAGTAGATCATTAGAAGAAAGTAGGAACTCGTAATACTCTGAAATTCATTATGCAGATTCTGAAAAGATTCAGAGTAATTAATTGCGCAGTGCAAGGGGTTTCCAGACTATAAGTAAGTGAAAATAAAAGAAAAAGGATAATAAGGCAATATTGAATCAGTAACAGAACTTCACTAAAATCTCTGATATTCAAACGTGGAACCAACCTTCTTTCTAAACAACTTTGCCTTTAACAGTCAGGGACTTTGTTTTAAAAGTCTGAACTCATTACTGCACTGGAAAGATGTAGTGTTGCTAGGTAATTTTGCTGGATGTTGTATACTTCCTGGATTATTTTTTTTTCCCTAATAATGCTAGTATTGAAAAAACTGCTGAGAATTATGCAGCCACCTATCTTTTCGTCCTTTTTTTGACTTCTATTATTTAGGGCATGATGAAATGCTCTAGAGGAAAGTTGTTTTGAGTTTGTAGCATGGTGTGCACAATGTTATAGGGGTTTTTGTTCTTTTTTTTAATATATTTTTGTTAATGTTTTCTTTTTTTTTTAATGCTAAGTGGTGAACAAGCCTGAGGCTTGGAGCGAAGTCCAAAGGTTTTCTTCATCCACAGAAGTGTCTGATAGGAATCCTTTGTTGACTGGTGATATGACCTTCTCATAGGGAAGTAAATGCCTCATATCTTTCAAATTCTTTCCACCTGGTACACAGTTCTGTTCTTTAGTTTAGACTTTGAGGTGACATTGACAAACTAACTGAGGTGGTTGTTAGCAAGGAAAAAATATTCATAATTCCAATATGGGAGAGTGAAGTATCTCAATTTCTTTGCACTGGAATCACACTCCAATCAATTATTCAAGTTCTGTGTTAAACAGTACTGTGGATTCTGAACTTCTTCACGATGAGGATGATGGAGCACTGGAACAGGCTGCCTGGAGAGGTTGTGGAGTCTCCTTCTCTGGAGATATTCAAGACTTGTCTGGACACCTACTTACACAGCCTTCTGTAGGGGCCTGCTTTGCAGGGGGCGTTGGACTTGGTGACCTCTGGGTGTCCCTTCCAACCCCTACAATTCCATGATTCTGTGATTTTTTTCCACTTTGTCCAAAATGTACCACAAAGAATTTAAAGATCGCTCCTTGCCACTTCTTTCCCCACTGCCCTTGCCTCTTCTTGCCAGTGAGGTAAATATTAGCCCTGTTCTGGCTATTCTGAAACACCAGAGAACAATTTTCTGGCTATGGGGTTGTGATGGGAAGCTTGCAGACTAATCAGTGCCCTGTGGGATGTCAGACAATGGTGCCGTCAGGCGGAGAGTGCTCTGGGCTCCAAGCCAGGAGCTACTGCTCTGCAGCCTTTGCTGACATTATTTCACTCTTTGAAAGATCTCTCTCTGTCAGTCGTACAGCTCCTTCACTATTTTCTAAATGTCTTAATGTACGTCGCCCAGAAGGTTTAAAGAATTGATACTGAACTGGTTGGAATGGATTACTTGCACAAAGCACTGTGGCTGCTGAGAAGAAGCCCTGTGCAGTCTTGTAAGCCTGTCTAGTTTTCTGCTTGGCTTTGTGTGTCATAATGTCATAGAATTACAGAAGGCTTGGGTTGGAAGGGACCTCAAAGCCCACCCAGCACCAACCTGGCACCACGGGCCCCCCACCAGCTCAGACTGCCCAGGGCCACATCCAACCTGGCCTTGAGCACCTCCAGGGATGGGGCATCCACAGCTTCTCTAGGTAGCCTGTGCCACTGCCTCACCACCCTCTCAGTAAAGAATTACCTCCTAACCTAATCAAAATCTTCCCTCTTCTGGTTTTAAACTGTATCTTTAAGGTCTGCTACTGTCTTTTGCATATGGTCTACTAAACCTTTTCATATACTGTTTTTTTTTTTTTTTTTTTTTTTTTTTCCGGAATAGGGTTCTGTAGCTGAAAATGTTTTGGGTAGACAGCTGTTGTTTTTGCAGGCACCTGTGCCTGAGTAGCCCCCAGCCCTGCCTGCACCTCAACCAAATAGAGTGGAAACCCAACCCATGGCTCTGCCTCCGTGTGGAGCTGCAACAACATATTGGTGCATGGCATCTTCAAGACAGTGCAGAGGAGCATCGATCTGCCCCCAGGAGAGCATGGGTGGAGTGGGCACCCTGCTGTGGGGTTTTGGCTGTGTCACTTCCCTGTCCTGCTGTAGGATAGCTGTTCTTGCCTTTACTGGGGATGATGTTATGTGGCTGTTCTGTACGCATGTAAGTTAGCTTCAGAAGTTTTCTAACATCAGATTTTTGTGTTGATTGATTGAGCTTTTGCTTGGATAAGAAAATTAATAATTAGAGCAAAATGTAGACTTAACTTGCTGTGCCAGGCAATGAATTTATCTCTTGGACTGTGCATTCTTCTCTACATATTGTCTGTGAAAACAACTTTTGTCTATTCTCTTTTGTTGAATGGTGTAAAATACTATTTTTTTTTTTTTATTGTGCTATATACACAATGGTATGTTTAGGGACTAAAATTTCAATGCTTCAGGTTTTTAGCTCTTCAAATATGAGATATAAGGTTGTCACCTTGGAGGCAGTAGAGTTTTTCTGCTCTTTAATGAGCAAAATCATTTACAAGGAAGGAAAGTATATTTGTTCAATCTGAATGATTTTGAGATAAGCCTCTAAAAAAAAAAAAACCCTTTAATGCCAACCTTCCCAGTGTAATTTTGAAGCACTGGAAGAGAAATCAAATGTTAAGGATTTTATGGTGGCATTCTAATGGTGTTCTTGAACTATAAGGCAGAACTAAAAAAGTTTTGTAACGCAGCAGTTGTGTTGGTTTCTGGTGACATTCTACTGGCTTTTGCAGAAGTCAGAAGAAGCAGAGATTGCACCACGTTCAGTAGCAGGTGTACAAACTGCCTGCTGGAACATTTCTAGCTTGCTTTGCTAACAACAGAAGAAAAGGAATGAGTGTATTGTATATTTCAGCTGGTAAGCTATAGCAGCAAAATGCTTTATGTCCAGCATATGTGTGGCAATATGTGAGGCTGCCCTTTAAGCGTGTGTTATGCTCACATCCTGTAGCTTTGGTAGGTTTGATTATTAGCAGATTTGTTAGGATCAGTTTATCTTCAAAATTTACCAATTAACTTAAATTGATTTCATCTGAAAATAAAGAAGAAAGTCTCTAACTTCATGGACTTTAAGGCAGGAAAGGAAGCAGGTGATCTTTCCTCTGCTCTTTTTTTTTCTTGTTGTGATTTTTATAGGCACACATGCTCATGTACTCTCACACAAAGCCCTACTTCTCTCATGTGTCGTCTTTATTGTGGTTAGATGATTATAGTAAAACCTTCACAAAATGAGCTAAGAAACAATTGCGATGTTCACAAGTGTGCCTCTTCATTGGTTTTTGTTGCATTACATTTGCATCAATGAAAAGTGCACTTCCTTCTGTCTGTGCTGCAGGTTGATTTGCTGGCAGGGTGGGCAGCAATATGGTGGTATTGGCTTCCCTCTTCTCCTTCACCCACAGTTTTGGACAAGGAGACTGTGACACTGGTTCTTGCTGTGCCACCATTCCATTCCATATTTTCCCAATTACTGCCTTTGGAAGGGATCTCAGAGAGATCAATGTTGGTGTTGTCCCCCTTCCTCCCCCCCCTTCTCACTACACTGTCACAGGTCCCTTCCTTGCTTTGTAATCACACATTTCCAGTGTGATATTTGATTTTCTCTATTGGCAGAACAAATATATGCTGCCCTTTATGCTATGGTTGTACTTTTGCAGAATAAATAAACCAAAACAACAACAGATTTCTTTAAAAAAATAAATAAAAATAAATCCTGCCATGCTGAATAAGAATTTGTGTTACATGGATGGAATTGGTAAACAATTTTGTAATATGCCAAAACTTGTGATAAGCTGTCAATGTGGTGGTGTTTGTTGTTTTTTGTTGTTGTTGTTACAAATCAAAAATACCAAGCAACTTGTAAAGCATTGTAGTCAAATTTTTCAATAATAGACCTTGAGAGGAGACCAATTGTTTTCTGTCCATCTTAACACAGAAATCACAGGATGAAGTTTGTTTGAAATGTCTCTATTTTATTCAAAAGCTGCAAACTCCAAATCTGATGATGATGGTATCTGTGTCATGGAGGTGCATGTATACATGAACATGGCCATCCATGTGCCTAGTTTTTTTTTGCTTTCATTTTTATAAGGGTAAAAATAACCTTGAAGTGAAATGTTATTTTGGGTCCTGGACTCAGTTATGGAACCACATATGTTTGAACAATGAAAGAGAACTTAACGGTAGCTGTCTAGTGTTCCATAAAGAGCTACAGCATCAGATATTCTTGGTAGTGTTGGATTTGTTTTGAATTACATTGCCCAAGTGTTGATTTATTACTAAATTGTCCGAAGGATAACATGTAGCATCATCAGTATCTTTCACAAAGCTGTGCAACTGGTTTCACTTTTATCTCTCTTGATTCAGAAATTTAAGTGAAACAGAACGTGGCATGCATCTTAATATATTACTTGTTTACAGATGTTAGATAAATATTGCATTGAAATTCAAAAATGTGTTAAGTGGGTACTTTGTCACAACAAAGCAGTTAAACTACACCCCGTACATTTTCTTTGGCTGCAGCTTTATGGACCCATAAGTAAGCTTCAACATATTTGACTGAAGAACTGCTCCCCAAATTAGTTTTTTCCTTTTTAAAAACTCTGTAACAGTAGATATTTCCTTTTGCAGAGAACGTGAACACTGCTTGTATATGCATATATTTTTTTTTCCTTTTCAAGAGTGTCATGTGTGATAGAGCAACACTGTGGCAAGTGTGCTTGTTTCAGGATCTGGTTGACTGCGGTCAGATACAGGACGGGGAAGTCTGCTGAAATGCAGATAGATGTCTTCGTGTTTCTACTCCTAAAGCTAGAGAGCATTTTAGTTTCAGCATGCATATTTTTTGCTTGCTCTCAAAATGGAGTGGCAGTATCAATACAGGCAATAATGTTCATGTTTTTTTCTGTGAATCTGAAAACCATCAGTGTAATCCAGTTACAGATACTTTTAATATCTACATGCAAGGTTATAATGTTACTCAAAAGTGAAGTCATCTTTTTCTCCAGTTTAATTAGATTGTTAATTAAAATGGGAAATCTGGCTTTTTCATTTTAAAATCCATGCTGATTTAGCTACTGTAGGCCAACTGTGGGGTTAAAACTTGTTCTATAAGAACTGTACATGGCCAAGACTGCAAAGCTGTTTTTGTGCTAAGAACACTTGAAATACAAGCACGTTGGTTGCTTTATTTACCAGACACTGTTTGGCTAATGCATTTCAAATCCTTGTACTTTCACAATGACCTTTCCTGATAAGTTTGTGGAAAATAGTTTGGGTTGGGCAAAGCATACCACACAAATGTGGTGGGGTTTTTTTTGGCTGTTTGTTTTTTCATTGTGCTGTTTTGCAAATAATTTTTGGTGGCATTTCCTGTATAGGCATTTTCTCTATCATCTTCCTGTTTCTGGTTTGTTCTGTGTGCTTCTCTCTACATTTTTGGCAGGGAAGTAGCTTGTGGAGTTTTGAAGTGGACAGTGAAGAACAGATCTAGTTGAGAAATAGCTTCTGTGTTGTTTTTTTTTTTTTTTTCCTCTTTTTGTTTGGTTGTTGCTTTTTTTGTTTGTTTGTTCGTTTGTTTTTGTTTTCTTTAATTTTTCCTCTTTTCCAGTGATACCAGCTGGCTGGCACAGTGCATGTGTAAGGCTGTAGCCTTGCTGTGGTTCACGGCTGCCTGTGCAGGCAAAACCAGAGCTGCTTCCATTGATTTGGATGAGCCCTGGAAGCATGTGTTGACCTGATATATTTGCTGCTCTTCCCTTGGTTACTCTTTGCCTTTCTCCTTCAGCAGATTCTTGCCATGACTGGAAAACAAAATAGCTAATAGTAATAAAATAATAATAAATTGCCAAAATAAAACCCAGCTCAACCAAGCAGAAAAAAGATTGTTGATATGTGAGGTTAGTGGGTTTGCTATGTCTGCTGAGAAGTGTGATGATTCTCCAAACACTGGGGGGAACAGGGCAGGGCTGTGTAGCTGGGATGGGATTGGGATGAGACAGCCTGGCCTCTATATAGCCAGTAGGTCAGCTCTGCTCTACCTTCAGAGCTGTGACCAGACTTGATGAAGCAGGGCTACAGGAGTGCAAGCTGGAACTCAGTCCTCCCTATTGATTTGCACTGCAACAAAAGTAGTTAAGTAGCTCTAGCTTGTGCTAGAGCTGTTCAGAGACAAGTCTGCATTATGCAGGTGTCCAGTGTTCATGCTTGGGAATGGAATTTTCCAAACGTGTAACAGATGCTAACTGCTGCAGGGTCTTTTTTCTTGGAACTCTTTATGGTGATAAATTGCAGGAAAGGCTCTGTGAGTGCAAGCAGTGCGCAACCTGCACAGCTTTGTCAGGTCAACCCCAAGTTCCATAGCAGACCTTATGGTTATGGATTCCTTTCACCTGTGACAACAGCATGTCCTAGAGAAAGTAAAACCATTGGCCATGGTAGGGGTCACTCAATCACAGAATGGTTTGGCAGGGACCTCTGGGTTTTGTGTGGCCCAACTCCAGCATGAACAGAGTGCTCAGAACCATGCTCAGGAGGCTTTGAAGATCCCCAGGAAGGAGACCTTATAGCCTCTGAACAACTGTGCCAGTGCTTGGTTACCTGGACAGTACAGAAGTGTTTACTTATGGTCCAATGGAACCTTT
>JAOWBP010001355.1:0-27731 GCA_028571105.1 Tragopan temminckii | reverse complement strand
CCATAGTGACTCCGTAGACCTCCATAGTTATCCAATTAGAGTTCCTTAGTGACCCCATAAAGCTCCGTAGTGTCCCCGTAGTGTCAGAGATGAATTTTGGGAGCTTCTGCAGAGATTTAGTTTCTCAGTTTCACTGGGAATTTGTGGTTTTTCTTTTCTCAAAGTTTTCTTTTTTTTTTTTTCTTTTCTTTTGAAGTTAGAGTTAGCAATGGGTTTAGTATATGGAATTGGATAGAAGTAGTTCAGTGATTTCTTTACTCTGCTTCTTGCCTGGATCAGAGCACATCTTCTTAGAACTGAAACAGTTTTCTGCCATGAGAAGACTTCAGTCATTTAGTTCCCTCATCATATAGAACAGGAGACCATGTGGGTAGGATTTACAGGAGGAGATTAGCAGACAGGTTAAAACTGGCTGAAGACTGACATCTGGAAATTCTAGGATTTGTAGTTCAAACTGGAGACGGGATAAAGCCTTCACTTACTGAAGGAGTAGGAGCGCTGCTGGGATATTGTCATACAAATAAACAGCCAAGCGTACTGATGGCTTTCTTTGTTTTATGGACATGTTCCCTTCACTACCTCCCCAGGGCAGGTCAGCCAGGGGCTCCTCAACCCCAGCCAACCTCCCAGTGTTTCATAGGGAAAACACTACCTAATCATGGGAAAGTATGAAGCTGTTTCATCTTTGATTCCGGTTTTGTTGTTGCTTTGAAAAGGTGGTGGCCTTGCTACTGTTAGTATTTGTTCAAAGTAGTAGTTTCCTTTGTGTGTACTGTGTGAGCATTGAAGGAAATTGGTACTGGAGGAGTAAGGAGGTAGTTTCCGCCAACCCATTACTTTCCCTCAATGTACAACGCCACTTCTCTCTTTGTGCTCAGTTTGGCACTCTTCAGAGCAGCCTGCTGGTTTAACTTATTTACCTAGTAAAAAAAAAAAAAAATAGAAAAAAATACCTAAGCTTGTTATCCAAGCTGTCAGAACAGGCTTCCAGAAGGATCTGGTGAGCTTCGATGCTGGCAGAAGACAGGGCATGGGCTATCCAGGCAGAATCAGTCAGATTAAGAGGGAAATCAAAACCTACCCTTGCTGATGGGAAAGTGTTAGTACGCTAAGCTACTTGCTATGGTGTTGCCAAAGCCAACCAAGTTTTAGAGAAGTAATTTGTATTTTTAGTTTGTGTGTTATAATTAATTAGCCTATTTAAAACATTTATTTTTTACCTAGCTATGCATCCCAAGTGTTTCTTAACATGTATGTTCAAAAGCTGAAGATGAGAAATTGCAATACTGACACTTGTTAAAAAACATATATAAAGGTTCCAAAAATACTCCTATGAAATAGTATCTGTGTTTCCTAGTATTTCCTTAGAGTGTTTTTGAAATGGGTAGATATCTGCTGTTGGGTTTCCTGAAGAACACTAAATGATATTTCATGGTCTTACATATTAAAAACAGAGCACTCTCCTGATTATTTATGATGTGTCCTGTGTCATAGAGGTTCTTTAATCAATCAATGTCAGTCATCCTAGATTCTTTAAGTGTTTTCTTTCAGAACCTCACCCACCGTTTAAATGGGCTTCACAATGTAGTTTACTGGTTACTCGAGTAATTTAACAGAAGACATTTAAAACTGCTGTTTCAAAGTAACATCAAATTGCATATTTTGGTCTGGAAAAAGTAAGTTTTGCTGTGTGTCATATCATTGCTTCTAAACATAGTCTTTGGTTCCCACTTTTTTAAGGCTTTAGCACTCAAATTGTTATCTTTCAGAGTTACTATTACACTCTATAACTATCCTAATAGTAGCTATTGCTATCCAAAGAGTTATTTTTAAAAAGCCTGAAAACCTTAAAAAGCACTTAGAAAAGCACTCATCGAGTAGTAAAGATGGGAAAGCTGATAATGGAATAAACTCTAATTAAGAGCTTTTTAAATGAGTTTTCAAAAGACACTTTTAAATATGTTTTTCATATTAGAATGTGAGGAGAGACAACTCATGACGATGAAGACAATTTGTTAAATAGGGGGAAGTTGCCTTCCTATTCTTCAATAATACTGCAGAACTAAAAAATGAAATTTTGCATTAGAGAGCTGTTTTATCTTGCTTACAGCAGATGAGATGTCAAGTCCATGGTTTTAGTTTAATTTTCAATTGTGATTCAAGGAATGTTAGAGAATACAATAACTGAAAAAAAAACCCTTCTCCTGGGGACCTTTCAGAGAAGTTAATTATTATCAGCCACAGTATTGAATGACCTTTTATCATTGTGTCCTGTTACGATACCTTCTCCAATGCATAGCAGCATTTACTTGGCTTCCAACCATATTAATTACAATCATCTTTGTCATAGCAACCAAGTCTTATAATGTTTGGTTGTTAAGGGTTTTGTTAAAAAGAAGATAAAGTACACTTAATTGGAGGGTTTTTTTTTTTGTAATGAAGGTAGAGTACATTTAATTGGGGATTTTTTTAATTAGTGTGACTTTACATGTGAGTTTTTTTCTTTTGAGTCGTCTTCTGACAAGTTCAGAATCTTTTATTCTGCTGAAGCTGTAGGTTCATTTCTACTTGTTGTTTTCTTTATTAAAATTTAGATAAAGAGCAATAAATGTGGAAGAAAAAAACATTCTGAACTCCCGAAGAAATATTCTAGTAACATCATTGTCAGAAGAATCTTTTTCTCCTAAGTAAATATTTCAGTGAAGATCTATAACTAACTAAATTCATGCAGGGATTCTGCACCAATTTGTTCACAGGGTAGCATCAGGCTCTCAGTAAGCCATTTAAAAACCTTAAAATTGTGATTTTTCAGAGAAGCCCCCTCAAAACATACAAGATATTGTGAAATTATTTAGGAAAGGACTATACTCCTGCCCACAGCAGAATGTTGCTATCAATGGCATATACTAAGCTGGTAAGACTGGTAATGGGGTAACCATTAAGTTGCAACATGGAGAGTAAAGTTTTGGTAATGAGATTCATATCCATGAATGAGGTAATTCCTTTAGGTAGTTAGGAAACCCACAAGAAAGAAAACTCTAACGAAGGAAAGTTAAGAGTTACGTTTATCTTAATGGCTATTCTGTGAGAATGATCCTCTCACAGGATTTGCATTTCAGCTCATCAATATAGTAAGAGTGCGTATTTTCTGCAACTACAGCAAAAAAAAATCATTGAAAAGAGGACATGAAAAATTAGAGCTATTGCAGGTAACGTGAAATAACCTTTTTCTGTACGTAGGGTCAAACAGAGGAAATGATGATCAATGATGATACACCAGTACCACCACTAAACTCAAAAAGCATGTGATTATAAGGCCAGAGTGAAAGTGACTATTACAAGAAAGGGGGTAAGAGAACATCTTTTAAACTGCAAAAGTCATATTCTAATGAAAGTAATATTAAAAAAAAAGGTGAGATTTGACAAATTGAATATAAAACAGTAGTAGCACCTCAGATTCATATTAATAGATGGAAATGAAAATAGTCATTGTACACTTCCTTTCTTTTTTCACTATGTCTATCAGAAGTAGGAAGTGCAAGGCCAACAGGGGATTTAGGTACAGTAAGAGTTCTTAGGAAAGGCAAAACACGTATGAAGTTAAGGTTTTGCTTAGTATTTGTTGTAGAGTAGCTTTGTAGTGTATCCATGCTGGACATCTTTTTCATGCAAGGAAGAAACACTGGAATTTAAATTTAAATCTGTTAGAAAAAGTTGTAAAATGAACACTGAGTTGCTAGGACCGAGTAGAATTCATTGTGAGGAACTCTGGTAACACATTACTGAAATAAAGTTTAAGACCAACTTCAGCATCAGAGGAATTGAAAGTATCACACATAATACTTGTTTCTCAACAGGACTTTCTTGAAAACTGAAAAACTGATAGAGCAGTAAAGAAATGAATAAAATGTACAAAACCTGAGCATACTGAAGTCTTCATCCACTTTATAGAAAGATTTTATTCCTGATAGAACTTTGAGTTCCTTGAAAGGAGTCATGTGAGGAAATGCGTAAAGATGATTCAGTTTATGTTTCTGAGAATTTAATATGAAAAAATTTTGACCGAAAGCTCTGTGCTCTAAGATTTAAACTTGCTTAAACTTGTGGAATATAACAACAAAACAAAAAAGATAACTCCTAGGAGTGTTACACACAGAACAAGAAATTATGGATAGGAATAAAATCTGTGGTTTTTGCTTGGGAAGATAAGAGAAAGTGGTCAGTTGGGGTTTTGCAATGATATATTCTGGAAGCTGTGTAGTTCAGCGTCTTAACAAATTAATTAGAAAATGAATTATTAAGCAAGAGGCAATCTTTTTCAGATAATTCAGAATTTTTTTGAATCATCAAAACTAAAACTGTCTATGAAGACGTGACAATCTCTTTCAGAGAACAGACATGGGCTTGCTAAACTAAATGACAGGAATACTATGGAATAAGTGATGTATACATACGGGAGAGTTCCATATGATAATTTGTATGTTGTGATGATCATGGATGATGACAGATAATTTGGTAAGGATAAGTGATAAAATTGTGGTTCCCATCATGTAGCGTTTTGTAAATAATCACGCTGAGAATGAAAAAAAATGCAGATATAATCAACTTTTATTCTTGCTCATATTTGTTGACAATATTTTCTGTCTATGAAAACATACACCTCATTAACTACAAGACAGAAACAACTGAACTGCTACTTAAAGGGTAAACATTATTAAAAAAATTAGTATTGCTTGGGATCTTCCTGAATGATATGAAATAACTGAACATCAGTCTCCCACCTTTTCTTTCTCCTCTCTCCCCTTTTCTTCCCCTCATGTGTGAATAGAATTAGACTGTGACTCTCTTTACTTTCAGTGATTGGCTTTCAGAAAGTATTTATGTGGATAGGCATAGATGTATAGTATACTTTCTAAAGCACATGAAAAAAAGAAGCTGCAAGCTGAATGGATGCACCTATCTAAAGTTCCTAGTGTTGACCTTGAATCCACAAAGCTATATCCTTCTGAGAGGTGCATAGTAAGAGGATAAGATGTAGCAGCTATGAATTTCAACAGGAGGAATTATGACTGGTTATAGGGAAAAATAGTTAAGCACCAGAGTGAGTTGCCTGGAGAGGTAGTGGAATCTCCATCCCTAGTGATTTTCCAGACTTGACTGGATAATTAGGTTGTTATTGATCTTAACATTTGAAGTTGGTTTGCTTTGAGCAGGTAGTACAACTGGATCTCCAGAGGGTCTCTTCCACCCCAAGTTATTCACTGAATATATAGAAAAAAATTTACATTGAAATAAGTTCACTTACAGTACCTTCATCTGCCTGACTTTATTTCTTAAAGGAACTATTATGTACCCCAAATGCAATCATTTGAGCATTCTTAATTAAGGTCTTGAGTATTCAAAAGTAATTACAATTTGGATTTGCAAAGTTTTAAAAAGATGTTGCCGCAGTACTGCCCTACTGTGGACAGATTTTGTGGATGGAATCACAACTCTTTCTATTGTCCCAGCATTTCCCAGAGCCTCAGGCACTGCTACTGGACCAGCCAAATTTTGACAGCTCAGTTTTGGGTCAGCTGCAAAGAGGAGGATTATGTTACGTTTCATAGTTGGAAAAAGTAGAGAAAATCTTTGTGGAATGGTTATGTAAAGAAAGCATCAGTCGACTTTCAAGGAAGAAGGAATGAGTAAGTTCTTCAATGTTGACAAAAGCTGCTGGTGCTTGTATGTGTTAGTTCCACGATGGACTGGAAAATAATTATAAAGTTAATAAGGAACTAAAAAAAAAAAAGCTATTCTATACTTAGCTATACTTTTTTTAATTTTTATATTCCATATATAAAGCCCAGTAGCTGACTCTTGAAAGCAGTAGTTTACAACAAGCATGTTATAATTGAACATTCTATGAGGTTGCAGAGTCTAATCTGTTTATGATCATCATGGGTGGGCTGAAAAACAGAAATAGTAGGCAGTGCTCTTTGCAATCATTGGCATGTGATTTTTCTTTGATTTGTTTAAGACAGATTTATATTTTGTAGATTCATAGCAAGTGTGTTGTAACAGCGAGAAACTTATTTACAAAGGGAAAATATGTAATGGAAATGACAGTGAATCAGAGAACCATTACAGAAAAGCGAGCAGTTTGGTATTTTAAGTAAAGACCGAAACAAACGAAACAATGACAGTAAAATAAACACTAATTTGTTTGCTTACAGTGTGTTCGAAAGCTTATGAATTGGGCATTCTTTGATTAAGGAGGAGTAATTCTGGGTAGATGGTACTCCAGATAGATTACAAATTATTCATAAGTAATATAAATCTTTTATCTAATGCCAAGAGCATACCTAACAACTGAATAGACTTAAGTCATTTAACTGGTGGTGTAATCATTAGTATGTATAAGTGTATTTATAGCACCACAAGAGCTATATCGCTTATAGCTAAATGGTACTTGAGAAGATACGTGCTCTCTTACATACAGGTTTTATTATGCTCTTTATTTTCAGGGCCAACTATCTGCCTCTGGTAACTGACTTGGTGTATCAGCTATTAATATTTTTTTGAAGAATTTTACTTGGGCTCTACTTTTGAATGACTTGACATCAAGTTGATTGCTTTTCATTACTTCATTATTTCTAGCTATTGTTTTTTTAATACCACTATAATGGTTGTTATCAAATTCTGTTAGACTTTTCAGACTGTACAGTTTTACTCATAGTAGTGCCAAAGTCTAACTCCAGCAACTTGGTTTTCGTCTTCAGTGAGACAAATTTGGCACTTCTTGAGTTTTTTTGCTAATACAGCAACAGCATTTGATTATTTTTATCCGTTTTTTTATTATATTTTCATTTTGTTTATAGAAGTCTTTAAATAACTACATAATCATTAAGTTAATGTCACAGCTAAGCTCATTCAACTCAGGTTGGCAAAATGTTGACTAAGAAAGTAGTTTCCTTGCCTGTAATGTCATGCTTATTTTTTAGACACAGACTAAAATGTATTTTTTAAGAATTGTTTATTTGTGCTTCTAAGTATAATATTAGCAATTGATATAAATGTGAGATAATAGGTTTAATTAATAAGTGTGTTAAAAACACTTTTTTCCCCTGACTTATAGGTGGAATAGTTCAGGAGATGAAAGTTTTGTGTGTTTTTTTGTTTGTTTGTTTGTTTTGTTTTGTTTTTTGTTTTTTAACTTTTTATTCAGATCTAGCATGAAAAGGAGCAAGGAAGGCTTCATTGTTCAGAATATAATGAATCTTTTGCTTCCAAGAATAGATCATGTACAAGCATATCTGTTGCAAAGCAGTGGAAAGGATAAGGGAAAAACTGTGTGCTCAAAGGCATGTAGTTCAGGAAGATTAGAGTAGAATCAGTGATGGGTGCAAATATTTTCAAGACACGGGAAAAGAATACGAAAATTTGACTGTAAATGATGGTATTGAATAAATAAGTGAGCTGTGCTACACTGAGGCAGAGGTGCAGTGGAAAAAAGTTAGTCAGGTCAGCATGTGATGCCCAATAGGCAGTGTAGAAGGGCAAATGCTATGTAAAATCTTTTGAAAGTTTGCTCAAGTTTGTTATGTTTGGCAAGGTGCTTTTACTAACAGTGCAGTGAGACCTGGTTGCCTGCTGTTCAGATATGTTGTGTGCACGTGGCTTTTTTTTTTGGTGTGGTAATTACAAAATAACTCTTTTTGCATCTTCTGTGCATTTCTATTACAGTCAAATAATATTCTATACAAGCTGTTGTCTGTTCTTACTGCCTGATAAGTTTGTTCAGATCATATCTTTCACAAAGATCAAAAATAGCCTTTTAACATATGTTCAGCTTATCTACTTCTCTATTTCTTTAATTCATGATAGAGGCAGAGTGCTATCTGAGGCATATTGAGAGATGCTGATAAGCATCTTTAGTTTTTTGCTGTTTGTAGAAGTTTTTAGAGCCCTGGAACATCTTAATGACTTCTTTGGCATTAACTGTGTAACTAAGTCTTAGTTTCTGATGTTTATTGTAATTATTTTTAGTTCTGCAGTGTAAAGCTTTTTTGTTTGTTGAACTAAGAAACTCATACAATGACCAACTACAAATACATTTCACTTGAATGTTGTATGCTACCTGTTGATGTTTCCTTATATTTGGAAAGTTAACTGGGATGAAAACAGTTTGCTTTCTTTTGTCCTCTGAGATTTGATATAGTGTGTAGGTGAAGTTGTTAGAGTCAACATGAAAATCTTTCTTGAAACTTTGTTAAAATATCTTGCAGTCTTCAGTGTGGTTAGAAATGGTGGCATTAAACAAGTAGAAAAAATTGTGTATGCACGCATGTGTGTGTTATGATCCAAAGACATACATAATGAATTAACGAGTTACAACGAAAGCATTTTTTCTCAGAAGTTCATCCTGGATATAAAAACTGAGGCACTGAACAATTTACAGTAAAATAGTAAATAAAAGATAAAGAGGTAGGAGGAAAGAAGTCATGACTGTTAGTAAGGGATTGTTCTACAAACCTTTCAGGCTCAAGACGAATGGTGCCTGAGTTGCCTAGATATTCTGACATCCACTGAATTTATTGTTCTGCAAATACCTTGAGTTTTTTCACATCCTAAGACTTGTTTACAGCACAGAGATGGATCATGGAGTTTTTTCTTCTTTTAGCAGTGTTGTCCTTATTCATCACTTAGTTTTGTCAAGAGTGTGGTATTTGGCTTTGTTTTTGTGCACAAAATTGACTAAACTTAAGCCAAGGATAGCTGAATGTGCCAAAGGACAAAATGCCTATTACTCAGCATGTCATGATCACCATTATTAAACAGTAATTGCTGTAAGCAAGGGAAATAGAAATGCTTTGAGTAGCCCTATTCTGTCACAGCTTGCCATGATTAGAGTGAATGTCATCTTCTGCCGAGTTACGTTGGTTATTTCATACTTGAAGTATAGAGGAGAAACTATCCTTTGAAGTATCACTGGGTTATAGTTGTCAGCAAGTGCTGATCTGTTTATGTTTTGTGATATTCTGGGGTGTTAGTCTTAGCTAATGAAACATTTTCTCTTTACCACCTGTTTAAGGAGCTGACCATAAAAGTTATCGAATCATGGTTCTCTAGGCAAGGTGTGCAAAAATAATTTTAGCAAATGTTATGAAACAAATTAAAAAAGGTTATTTGTGTGATGTTTATTTTAAAAGAATTAAATCTGAATAAGTGCTCAAATATCAGGAATTGAGGTACAGAGTAAAGCTGGGTGAAGATGTAAATGCACTGCTCAGGTTTTCAGTTGTAGATTGCTTTTCACAATTAATAAAGTCTTGCTGCTTTAGCTGACAGATGACTGAGTGGATCTCTCTAGAGCGTTACACCACTGTGAGACAGGAGATTTAATCACACAAGTTTTCTTAAATCTTTCAAGTGCTTCTTATTTAATATTTTATGAGAGGATGATTATTCTTCATCCTATTTGATAAACACTCCTAGTAAAAATGTAACTTAACTGAGTAATTAAATGCAAAGTATAATGGTTGACATTTCAGGTCAGAATAACTGAGGAAAAGGTGCAGTGCATGAGCCAGCATGTTTTGCACGTGTGTCTGTTCTGGTATCTTGTTTCAAAGTCTGATAATATATGGACTTTCTTGGCCTTTTGCCATGAGCATGTCTCAGGCCCTGGTTTGTGATAGGATGGGAATTGCAAGAACAGAGCTGACAGACTCCTCTGAGAGAAGATAATTGTTGCAGTATAAACAGCTCGGGGAGATAAGACTTGTTGGCATCTCTGGGTTCCGAATAGCAGGGGAGTGTAACTGGAAATCTGTGAAACCTTGGGCTAAGGGTTGGGTGACAAGGTCTGCATATTTGGCCTCACATGTTTGCAGTTGCAAGGAGAGAGGGTCTGAAATACGTGCTGAAGTAACTGGAAGCAAAGGGAAGTCCTGTTTATCAGATGTTTATTACAGGACTCTACTCTGATGTGTAAAGTTGTTGCATTTCAGCCTGTTCCTCTGAACTGAGAGTTGAAGTTGCCTTCTTTGTACACAATGTGAAATGTATATGTAAGGCTGAGTTCCAGTTTTGTCCGTGGGTGGAAAAGAAATGTGCAGAGCAACTTAAAGTATTGTCAGCTCAGAAAGTGTTAGAGAAAGTATCAGAGAAGCGGCAGCAAAGAAAAGTGCAACTTCGATTTCTAAGTTAATTAGAGACAGACTAATAAAAGGAAATCAGAAGAATATGAACTGGAGAAATAACTGGTGAATTTTTTGACTGTTGTCTTCCCAAAGCTCTGAGTACTGACTGCTGCATTAGTGGCTGTTTTAGAAGCTATATATAACCTTGGTCTATCTGAGGAGTTATCTAGGGGCAGTGTGTGTGTTGTTTTTCTTCTGTCCCAAATGATGATTCCCAATTTTGTGTATGATTTTATGAGACATAGTAGACCACTTGAAGTTTGAGATTAGTGCTAATTGCATCATACTTGGGTGACTTTGTTGCCCTGTAATCTCTCAATATTGCTTACCAGCCTCATTGTTCTATTAGATTCATCCATACCATGGCTTTTGCCTTTTGATTTCACTGATCTGCTAGAAAAGATTGCTTACTTCAAGTTTCCTCACTATTCCAGTTTTCTACTTCAAAAATAGTAGAAATCTATTTATTCTACTGTCTGATGGTATCAGTACTATAATGGTTGCTGTGGTTGTCTCACTGACTGTTCTCAGTGGTGTGGTCTGACTTATAGAGAAGAGTGCTGTGATGAAGGACTGGCAGCTATGGAGCCCTGCACTTTTTTGGCCTAGTTTGCCAATTTCTCCTCAGAGGATGTAGCAAATGGCTTTCAGTCGGAGTGTACTGACAAAGAGCTAATATTTTCTGCACTTATTTCTGGGACTCGTTGCCATATCAGAATGGTCCATTAGAGGTAAGAAATTGAGAGAATGTTAGAAGAAGCAAGTTGTGCTGCAGCTGCCTGGGTTATATGCATCTCGTGTGGGGTGCTCCATCTTCAGCTCTGCTAGTGCTGAACTCTATCTTACAGCTACACTTAGAGGCAGGAAATATGATTTATTCCCACTTAAATCTTTTAGGAGCTTGTACTGTCTCATGTAGTAAATATAAAAATGGAAAAAAAAAAAAGGACTTGATTCCATTGTTGAGCTGGAGGAGAATGCAAAAAACAAACAAACAAACAAACAAAAAAAAAAACAACCAAAACCAAACAAACAAACAACAAAAAAACAAAAAAAACAGTATTATGGAAGCCAAGAGCAGGAAATTTTTAGGACAGTAAGATGGTTTGACAGGTGGGGATTGAAATGGATCTTAGTTTTGTCTGGAAATAGTTTTAGGTGAGGGTAATTTTGCTAGGATTCAAGGAGTGGAAAATGAACCAGAGAAATGGAGAAAGGGAATTCTGACTTCAAAGAGAACTTCACTGCACTGTATTTAAAAAGAAAGGGTTAATATAAATGGAGCTGTAGTTGGATGGAACCTTATTTTCACATGGGCACTTCTCTCTTGGGAAAGAGTGGGAAAAATGGTGGGGGTGATGTAGCAAGTAAAGGGAAATGAGGAAATAGTCAGGAAAACAAAGAAGCTCTCAAGAAATGCCTCTTAGTGGAGAATGTTTTGAAAAGGGGAAGAATAGTGAGAAGTGAAGTTTGTATTAGGAGAAGGTTACATGTTAATAACTTTAATTTTTTTTTCTTGATGCACTCGTATTTTTCTTCCCATGGAAGGCTATTGGGAAGTCTGACATTGAAAAAAGATACAAGGGAACTCTTAAAGAATGCATTAATATGAAGCATGCATTGAAAGTTACATTAGGGATTTCCAAGTTCATTTTGGTAGGATATTGTAGATTTGCCTTGAGTTAAGTGAGTGTTTCTTTCGTGGAGTGTAAGAGATCACTCAGTGCTCTAAGACAGATTCAAGTATAAAGACATCAGTAGTAATTAAAGTGAAGCAACAAGGAAGCATGGGTAGGAGAGCATAAAGTTAGGTCACAAAAGATGCAGGGAGAAACTGGATTTGTTGTAACTGAGGGAGAAGAGAAAGGAAACTGGTACTTCCATGTAAATCAGTTGAGCAATTAAAGAAAGCTAGATTTTGACACTCCTTCACAAAAGACTTGTATGCAATTCAGATTACTTGCTCCAACTATTTGATTGCTGAGTATGTAAGAGAATAACTGAAGTTTCTTACTAATTGAAAATAGTATCCAACAATCCCACAAATTTTCAACGTTCATTAGATAAGCATAGCTAATGTTCTCTAGGATGCAACACCCTGTTCCTTGTGTGTGATCAGTATGCGTGGATCAGTTAGTAATGGTGGAGATGTTTTACCATGCTGGAATAAAATGCCTTGTTCTATTGTGTATAGATCTTGTGTGTATGTTTTTATTTATGCATAAATATATAATTATGTATTATATGTCTTATTGAACTTTGCATTACAGCTAGCATTTCAACTTTATTCCAAAGTTTTGTGTCCAGAAGAAGTTCTCTAAGCAGATGCAGGCCTGTAGATTCTCATATTAAGATGAATTTTGAGTAAATTTTGTAGTTCCTCAGAATTGTGAAAATTAAGGATAATTAAATATGAATAACAAAATGTGTATTCCATAGTGATTTTTACTATTTTATTTTTACATGTGTGTTTTAATAGGAAGCAGTAGAGATTTTATTGTATAGACACTAGCACTGCCTTCACTACCTGTTCTGGTGAAGCAGTGTCCCAAGCTTTTCCTTGCATCTCATCTGTAGTTGTTCAGGCTGTGTTTGATGTTGGGAATTTCTGTTTAGGCCTGCAGGGAACCTTAGTGAACTGGATATGATGATGATTGCCTATGACTGCAGAAACTTGAGTCTAGTGACTAAGGAATCACCATTTCAATATAAATTCCTAATTTATTCCTGCTTAAGAATTATCTTTGTCTTATATCATTTAAGTGAAAAGCAACTATGTTGAATGTAATGCAGGAGACTATGAAATAAATATAGTGGGACTTATCTGTGAGACCTTTATAGCAGCATTCCAGTACCGAAAGAGGAGCCTGTAGGAAAGCTGCAGAGAGGAACTCTTTATCAGGGAGGTTAGTGATAGGACAAGGAGTAACGGCTTTAAACTGAAAGAAATCTAGTGGATTTAGGGTTAGATACTATGAAGAAATCTTTACTCAGAGGGCAGTGAGGTACGGAAACAGGCTGCCCAGACAGGCTGTGATTGCCCCATCTCTGGGGGCATTCAGGACCAGGTTTAATGGGATCTTGGACAGCTTGATCTAATCGGTGGCAAATCTGTCCGTGGCAGGGATTTGGAACTGCAAGATTTTTAAGGTTCTTTCCAACCCAAACCGTCCTGAAATTCGATGACAGGGCTCCCACTTCCTGCCATTTGAGGAGAAGGGCAGCTTAAATACAGGAATTGACTTCTCTTTTAATTACTGATGACACATATTAACTTACAGTGCCTTACAATAATGCAAGATGAACCTTGAGAGCAGAGATTGTAGCATGTTTATTTTGGGATAGAAGTTTATCTCCAGAAGGTTACTAGTAAGGACATCCTTCTCCCTTATCTGCTCCTTGTAGATAAAAGTTGTCATTTTATGAGGGGGAAAGGTTCATATTCATCTATGCAATCTTCTTCTGCCATTTAATAATCTATTAGGAGAAGACTTCACAGGAACAATAAAAATACATCACAAACTACAGACAAAGAAGAAATCACAAACGAGAAACTACATTAGATTTGTTCTGTTGGCTAAAAACTTAAGCTTCATGAAGAATAGTTATTACTTGGTGCTTCATAGCTATTTTTCTGGAAAGTATTTTCAAATAAATAGGTGTTTTATAAAAAGAAAAGAAAAATTGATGCCTTGTCCTAAAAAAAAAGTCCAGAGATTGTGTGTATGAATGGTGTTTAGTTATTTCTGTCTTTCAAGAGGCAATTCATTCTGGTTGTGAGGATTTTGCCCTCCTTTTTTTTTTTTTCCTATGGAGAAAGAGATAAATTCATAGACAGTGCCAGAGATCATGATCATTACTCATTTTGACAGACTAAAACCACTTAAATAGTAGCTTATGAGGTACACCTATAAAGAAAGTTAAGAATGTCTACTTAGTATTAATCTTCAATGCTTTGAAAAATGAAAATAGTTTTCTTTCAGAATGAAGGAGAGACCTTTTCTCTTAAATTTAGGATTCATCATTCCTTTGTTTGATTTTTCATTTTAGTTTATTTGCTCAGAGGCAAGTTGACTTAGCAAATGTCTTTGCAGATTGATTGATAGAGGAAAGATAGAAGGGAGAAGGTCTGATAAGATTTTAGTTGGTGTGTTCAAGGTAAGGATTTTACGAGGTACAGAAAAGGTTCTTTTGCCCCAAGTGTCTGTCTTGTTGATGGTTATCTTCCTGTGATGTGCCTGGATTGACTTGTCAGTAACTTGTCTTCCCTGCTCTGATCCACTTTCATTTGTTCAGCTTCTTAATAACATCTAGCTTTTCATACTTCTTGCAAACAGGTATAAAACAAATAGCTATAGCTTTCTGTTCTAAATGAGTAGAAGAAACTATAGACATTCTGTATTTAATTCTCCTATTATTAATGACGTAATGCCTAAAATACCTAAAGTAATCCCAGAATGTATCTGAAAAATCCATTCCAAATTAATATAGGAAGTTGGCCTTAGCCACTAGTGGGGTAAACAGTATCTGTATTATTTCTGACTAATGTTCCTCTTCCTGATTTCACAGACCTTTCTTGACAGATTTCACAACTATCACTTCTGTTGCTTTAACATCTTTACCACAAATGTTTGATTTAAAACTACTTTGAAAAAAGAAATATTTCACTGTCCCTATCTCAATTAGAAATTTCTGCTTTAACTAGTGAATTAGGAAATTAATCCAACTTGCCTAGTTTCATTAATCAAGGCATGTTATAGTGCGCATTACTGTTAAAAGTGACATTTCAAGTGGTTTCAGTGTTTCTGGTCAAATATTTTGAGAAATAAAATATAATTTCTAAAGAGATTTATTCCAATGAAATGTGAGCGTCTGGAGGTCTGGCACACCTGGTTTACCTAGGAGCCTTTTCAAAGTCTTTCTCTTTGATCACACTGATAGCCTTGCTAAAGGCAAAACCATCAAAACTTGATCCCAAGTATATACATTTAAAATACCATAGTGTGTCTATGGCATATTAGTTGTTAGAAGGGATATTAGTTGATGTAGACCGAAATATAAGTTGGTTTATGCTCTTTCTTCTCTAGGTTTTTCAATGCGTCATGCTCTAGAGACAGAGCAGGTCACCCAGGACCATGTCCAGGCATTGTTTTGAAGATCTCCAGGGAGGAGACTCTACAGTCCCTCTGTGCAGCTTGTTCTAGCATTTGATCACCTGCACAGCACATAAGTATTTCCTGGTGTTCAGAGGGAACTTCCTGTGTTCTAGTTTTTCCCTGTTACCTGACAGCGGATGTGAATAATGAATCCTGGCTGAATCCTCTTTGCACCTTCACTTTAGTTACTTATACACACTGATTAGATCCTCCTTGGGACTTCCATAGGCTGGGCAGTTCCAGCCATCTCAGACTTTCCTCATATGAGAGGTGTTCCAGTCCCATCATCTTGAGTGTCCCTTGCTAAGCTCTCTCCTGTATGTGTGTATCTCTTGTACTGTGCAGCCAAAAACTAGACCCAGCACTCTTGACGTGTCCTCACCAGCGCTGAGCAGAAGTAGTAAAAGATCACCTCAGCCTGCGGGCCATGCTGCTTCTAAAGCAGATGAAGATACAATAAGCCTTCTTTGCTGCAGGAACATATTGCAGGTCCATGTTCAACTTGCTGTCCACCAGATCTCCCAGGTTCTTTTCTAGAAAGCTGCTTTCTGCAGTTGGTTTCCAGCAAATGGTCCTCAGGCACTTCTGCCATTCAAGTGTAATTGAGAGCTGCCTTGCAATGATGCTATCCTCAGACTCGTAAGTGCATCCTGTGAGTGTTCATGGGCTCATATATTTCCTTTTCTATTTTTTTTATTTTTTGGGTATTTCGTGACCTGATCCTCTTTCACCTGGGGTATGTTCTTCCTTGCTCTGGACTTTCCCTCTTGATCTCAGGGTCTTTGGATTTCTGAAGGCCAGTCTTACTAGCCTTGGTCCTGGGACATCAGAGCCATTGTCACATTCAGCAGCAGGCCTACATTTTCCCTAGTCTAACTTGTGCTCCTTATATACCTACAGAAGTCCATCTTCTTGCCCTTGACATCCATTGTCACATTCAGTTCAGCTTAGTGGATATTGTGCAAAACTGAGAGAAACAAAGTGCCAGTGTCATCCTTCCTGTGTC
This sequence comes from Tragopan temminckii, assembly GCA_028571105.1. Classification (NCBI taxonomy): domain Eukaryota; kingdom Metazoa; phylum Chordata; class Aves; order Galliformes; family Phasianidae; genus Tragopan; species Tragopan temminckii. Next base: position 11,385 of record JAOWBP010001355.1, on the reverse strand, counting down.
TTCAGGCATAAGCTGTTTGTACAGATGGCTGCCTTCTGTGTTTGTCCAGCATCAATTAGTGCAAACATATAGAAGATTAATAAGATTATATACAGAATTAGGGGTTTAAATATTGTGGTTGTATCTTGAAGTATTTTTTGTAGAGAACATCAGTGTAATTTCTTCTCCTGAAACTAGCACTCTTTGTATTAGTATAGGCTGCTGCTAATGCAATGAGTATTTCCACAGCACAGTTCAATATAAACCATCCGTTGTTTTGGGTGAATTACTTTTTTTAATTGAGTTTCTTTTCTTGGTGCTGTTTGATCTACATTTATTATATATATGTTAAATTGTACCAGATAGGCCTCCACTTGTATTAGAATGCATTTTGGTGCTAACTTTCCTGCCTTAAAGCTTTTTGTCATTATCCTACCCTCTGTTCATAATGACCCAGAGTAAGGGAGTGGCATAGTCTTTCCTCTTCTTTGTTTCCGTCATGTTAGCAACTGTTTTAATTTAGGACGGTTCTGCTTGCAGTTGTTCTCTCTTCTGATATGAGCAAAAACTTATGATTAAGCCTCTTTTTTTTTTTCCTGAACATTTGTCTGTGAAATAAGCTAGGTACTGTTTTTATTCCATTTTTTCTGAAAAACATTTATATTCGCCTGCACTCTGCTGTGAACTGTCCTCTTGCAAGAGTGACCTCATTCTAAAACATGCCTTTTCAGTGTGCATTTCTACACTTTAATTTCTTTTTGGGAAGGCTCTTCTTCAAATAGGCTGAGTATGAACACTTCTGGAGAAAGTGAAAGAGAGTGATAGCTTCAGTTGTAGTTCATTTGGGTTTTATTATAGAGGAGTGGGAAAAGAAAGGAAGGTACGTACCAATCAGCACATTGATTGGTGGTTGATGGAATTGGAAAGTAGTTTTGAACAGTGTCTTTGTCTGGAGCAAGCAAATGCATGGATATGGATTTCACGCTCTGCATAGGTGCTTCAAATTGTTTTCATAGCTGTTCTGAAAATAAGCAATTCTAGCTTTTTTTGTTGTTGATGCTCGATACGTAGTGAAAAAAGGTTCTTTTAGAAAGCAATATATGGGATGCAACACAAACTGATGAATTTTATCTGCTGATTTAATTCTGTCATTCTGTCTTCTTTTGTCCTGTCATCAAAGACTAACTCCAAGATGCTATCATTTTATTTCAATTGAATAGGGATAACATCTCATGGTTTAGAAACTGGGAATTTTAACAATCTATATGATACACATATTGCTTCAAGGTGTAATGGTTCCCATTACTGAGTTGAGTGTATTCAAATGTGTCTTTATTTTGGCTAGGGGTATATATGATCTGAGGGCATATTAGTGATAAATATGTGTACATATATGTGCATACGTACACATGTATATGAATTAACAAATATATTTATATTTAAATATGTAAATAACCTATTTTATTTTTACCCCACATGTTAGGAAATTAACACTGGTCATTGAAGTGTAAAAGGACTGATTTATCTGGTCTCAGCAAAGTACAGTGGCATCATGCTGGGCTTGTACTACTGCATTTCTGTTGGAGTAAGGATTGCTGCTGTCTTGATGGAAAGTGTTTTCTTAAAGTTTAGGTCTATCATAACAATAAATACTCAATAATTCATATCAGTTCTTAGCTAGTTCTGTTACTGTGACTGTCACAATTCTAGCTTGTAAATATTATGATTTGCAATGTTATCACGGGTTTTGTTTCCCATGGCTAAACATTCAAAATGTCCTGCAGCATTATCAGTACATTTAAACCTAAATCATTAAGAACTTAACCACAGCTTACCTATGGTTCTCACTTATGTATAAAGAGACAATTTTACGGCTGTTTCTAGGATTGAATATAGTAACTAGCTCATTTATGACTAATAAATTCTGTAAGATTACCCAATGACACTCTTGACAGGGGGTTTCTCACCAGATGGAATTTTGAAAGTATAGGCTTCTCAGTGTTTCCTGGACCTTAAATATGTGTTTGGGGATTAGAAGAGTCGGCTGTCCCTGTGGATGACTCTGAGATGGCTGAAGAATCCATAAGCAATTGCAGACCAACTCTGCTGGTAAGGTTGCTAGGGAGAAGATAACCTTAACTTCTTAATCCTTCAATCTCAGAAGGTTTGATATTGAGACCAAAAAAAAACAAAAAAACACAAAAAACACAAAAATCCAACAAACAATAGGATGCTATCTGACTTATCACAATTTAGATCCCAAGATTTTCACTTGTGTTTGAGTTACAGTGCTGGAAATTCTCCTGGGCCCTGTCAGCAGCCAAGGCTGCCTCACAGCATTACTTAAGCATTCAAATGAAAGTAATTATGTTTTCATGATTTCTAAATTAGTTCAGCAAAATTATCTATAACTTTCACAAGGGAAATGCTTTTTATTATGTCAACATAATTTTGGTTATGTCAAGTAAAAAATTATTTTGCTGTCTCTTCTTATTTTCAGCTAGTCTTCGTTAAGTATTTCTTTTGTAATGTGATAGTATTTTTTTTTTTAAAGCAAAGTCCCCACTTTTTTAATGTCTTTTGTGTTGCAAATCATTAGATAGAATCTTTTAAACAAATAGGATTTGTTGTTGTTGTTTTTTTTTATAATTTTATGTATGTATTTTATCTTGCTCTTCATGGTTTTCATCTGTGGAAAGCTATTTTAGTACAAAACAAAACAGTATTGTTTAATCTTAACCAGTTATAATATAAATATTAAGTTACATTATAGTTGAAGTCACTTTTGTGCTTTTTCAAAAATTAAGATTAAACGAGGAAGAAGAGTATATACAAAAAAAATTGTTGAAATTTTTGCATTTGATATGCTTATGAAAGACTGACTTCATAATTCTGCTGTTCAATTTCATTCTAACTCATTTCTTCATTTGTTTTACTCATACTTGAATAGGAAAGATGTGAGAGGTTCCAAAAATATGTCAACATGAATACTATCAGGATTGTGCATGCTGGAGTATTGTGGAAAAGGCACAGATATTCAAGTCATTGTGTACTATATTTGAAGATCATTGGCTCATTATTTTTGTTGTTGGTTGATTTGTTTTGTACTGCTATCACAGATGATACCTTCTGTTTACATATAGCTCTCTAATGCAGCTTGCTACTAAGCATTGGAATTAACCTATTTACAAGTTTTATTTCAGATAATTTAGTTAATACAAGGCTTCCTGTGGCTGAATTAAAAATGTATTGCAAGCTGAATGCACTTTGGAAATTGCAAGATCTAAATTTTTTTTGTCTATTTCAATCTTCAATTATTCTTAAGATCATTTTAAGGGGCCAAGGAGGAAAAAATAGCCAATGAATGGTTGACTTTCTATTTTAACTAAGGTGTTTTTAAGGCTGATTTTGTCTAATTGGTGTGTGATGTTTGTTCCTTTTGTATGATAAGATTGCCATAAAACCTTTGGGACATTCAAGCATTCATCAGTATCAGAAGTATAGTATAAGTACAGTATATCGTTTGTAAGCCAAGAAGCAGAGAAAGAATGGCTACTTTGTTTTTTTTGTTGTTGTTTTTGTTGTTGTTGTTGTTGTTTGTTTTTTTTACATATTTATTTATTTACTTACTATTACAAAATAGCCCAAGAGGCAATGGGCTTTCCAGGGAGTGGTACAAGTATTTTCTGCTTTCCTAGTAGATGGAAATGGGCAGCAGATGAAGTTTTAGGAATGGTTAAGAAAGAAGTTCATTATAAATTAGATAATTCTGTTATGGATGAATCATGGATTTATACGTCTTGATTACTATGTGCAGTTTCTGCTCTCATTATCTTCAAAGAATAAAATGCTATTAGAAAGAGGTTCAAAGAAGGATGACAAGAATAATCAAAGAAAGGGGAATGGTTTCTATACAGGATTGACTGAATAATCTGGGACTCGTCAAAGTTAAAAAAAAACAAAATTATCTTGGTGCATATAATAGAGGTCTTTAAAGTTGTGCATAATATAGCAGGATGTTTGGGTTCAATTTGTCACTGATTTGGTCATTAAAGGAAGTCAAGTACGAAACAGACTAGTAGATTTTTTTTCTTAATGCTGTCAGTAGTAAGTTTATAGATTTTCCCAGATTATACTGTATGTGTTGAAAGTTTATGTGGTTTTAGGGGCAGAATGGACAAATATATGGACAAGAAGTGCTTTGGGAATGGTTAAAGAGATAGGAACATGCCCAGTTCAGGGAATTTTGACATTTAATTTGTCTAATTCATTTTTATCTAAATTCAAGCACTTTGTAAACAAGAGCATGCAATTTTATTTGGAGAAGTAAGAAATCATTTTAACACTACATTGAAACTGTGTAAAAGAATCCAGAATGAATTGTAATTCCCCTGGGCATTTGAATTACCTGAGCTATTCAGCATTTCCTGTTGTTTTTCATTGCATTCTCTCCTGTATCAAACGAGACAGGATAACTGTCTCCAGAACTATTGTGTGCAAGCCTGATTCATCCCCCAGGAAACTCTGTCCTCTCCATTAAGGGAAGCAAGTGTGTCTCAGAAATGCACTAGATGAACATGCAATTAAATTGTGGTAAGTGAAAGGACATTTGTAGTTGTGCACTCAAGTAAGGATTTTTTGGCTAGATTGATAGTCTGAATTACTTTTCAGCTAAATACAGGTGTTTAAGACATTCCTTCTAGGATTATAAACTCAAAAGCCATTGAGGTAAAATGCAGGATTCACTCTGAATGCAGCGGTGTTTTATTAGAATAAACTTTATCTGGTGAAAAGAATAGCTGAACAGTCTGTTTTTTCTCATGTATTGTGTGTATGTGTGAGAAAAGCTCTGTTTCTGGTCCAATTTCTCAGTGTTTTAAAGACTCACTGTCTTCATCTATATGATCAATTCTTTTTTTCATTTCCCTTTTTGAATGTGAACAGATGTTATCAAAATAAAGCTCAGTGAGACTTCTGTAACTGTACTGCACCTTTTACTATATACATTCTACGGAAAAAAAGCGAAAGAAAGAAACAAAAAAAAACAAACGTAAATTCCCACCTGTGTCCCAAGTAAGGAAAATTCTTTCCCTCTGGCCTCCCAGGAAGCTATCAGCGTACAGAGGAGGGACACACACGAGGGCAAGCTTCTCTGGTAGCTGAGTTAAAATTGTTTTCAAACGAATAACAGCCCAGTTTGAATTTACATGTAAATTTAGGCCGCTGGATTTAACACCAGTGGTCAAAGTTCTCAACTTAAATTTGGGAAACGAGTTTGTTTACATATGTGATAGAACTGTATTGTAATGTACAGAAATTGGTCATTTGGAAGGGCTTTAAATAGAACATTCCTTCTTACTGAGATGCCTGATTGTCTTCACGCCATATAACCTTTTAAAACAGCAACAAAAAGACAAATTGATCTAAATGTACTTGTTAGGGAATGAAAAAAGTTGGTGTTGATGTCCTTACAAGTGACAAGTGCCAGCTCCCTGAAGAAAGCCAGAAGAGCTGTGAGGTGCTGCCAAATAGTGCTCTAATTGAAATCTTTAAGAAAGGTCCTTGACGGGGCTTGCATTCCCCCCCACCTACCTGGAACATTGGGTTATCAGTCTTCTTTCCTTGCATTGTCTCAGGGAACAAGGGATGGAACCCACTGACAGTTGTTGAATGTTTATGTGAATGTGAACACAGTGAGGCAGTAGGTGGCACATCTGAGCAGTAAGGAAAGCAATGTGGAAGACGAATGACATTCTGGATGGCTATGCACAGCTGTCATGCCATGAACTGGAGGGCATCTAGATCAGCTCATCTTCAGACTACAACCAAGGTACTGTGTATGGAGCTGAATACTGACTTCAGTGCATTGGAAACAACAGTGGCAACATTGGAATACTGCAGAGTTTGCACCAAGTGGGTCCCACAGATGCTCACACAGGAACAGAAAGAACACTGTATACAAGTTTGTAAGGACCTACTGAACCAATACATGACTGAAAGTGACATTTTCTTGGATTACATCATTACCAGTATTGAGACCATGTGTCATTACTATGAGCCAGAGTAAAAATGGCAGTCTGCGGAGCGGTGATGTGAATTCCCCATCAGAGAAAAAGCTCAAGATGCAGCTCTCTGTGGGTAAAGGAATATGTACTGTCTTTTGGGATAGGACAGCAGTGATCCTCCTGAATTTCCTGGAACAGGGACAAACCATCAACTCTGGACACTGCATTGCCAACAGTGACTAAGCTGAAGACTCAAACTTTCAGCCCAGAGATGAAGATGGCCTTTTTCTTGCAGCACAGTAATGGCAGGCCCCGTACTGGTTTGAAGACCATGAAGTACGTTGCCAATCTTGACTAGATTGTCCTACCATACCCACCGTATAGTCTGGACTTGGTGCCTTCTGACTTCCGTCTGTTCTGGCCAATGAAAGATGGACTTCATGGGTAACATTTTCCTAGCAATGACACCATAATAGCAGCTGTGAAACAGTTGCTCACATCTACTGGTGCAGATTTCTATGAGTGCAGCACGCAGGCTCTTGTTCATTTCTGGTGAAAATGCAAAGCTGGTGGGTGGTAACTATGCTGAAAAATTGTGTTTGGTAGCTGAGAATTCGCTCGATCAGACAGTGTGTTTGTGCTCCTTGTAGCTCTTGTAGTTTTCATGGAAATAAATAGGAGACATTACTTTTGGAATAACCCACCTAGTTTAGGCATTCCTGCTTCATACTTTATTTTTCATTTCTGTATGCTTTCCTTTTCATTATCCTCTAATTTTCTGTCTGTTTGTCAGTTTATTCTGGACTGTGTGACGTTACATTGGTACATCTGTAGCAGACAGTTCTCTCCTCAAATGTTCTGAGAAGAATTTTTCCTTGTTATTTCTTGTTTGGAGTGGGACGAGAAGTTGGATGTGAAGATGTCATGGTTTTATGATTTTTGGTTATCGTATTCTAATTGTAACATCATGTAGTGCATTGTTGCATTTTTGTTTCGTGCCCAGCAATTTCTCTATTGCCTTGCAAAAAATAAAGAATGTAGTGGCTACTGCATAAATCTTCTACGGCTGTTCTTTTCACTGCCACTGGACAGTGCCAATCTATTTCTGTGCTGCTGTGTACTTTCCTGTATGATTACACTGCACGTTACGTGAGAACGTGGGCTAAAGCAAGACCCCCCAGCGGGAATACAAATGTTAAAATTCTTGTTCAGTTGTATGCTGTGATGTTGAACCTGTCTGAAAGTAATAGTGTGGGGTTTTTTTTTTCAAAATTGAATCATGTTTATGCATTTAGTGAATTGAAAACAGTATGCCGCTAATTGAGATAATAAACTTGCTTTTCTGTTGTGCCATAAGCAGCGAATGCAAAGCAAGTGATGTATATGAAAAGAATGGAACTGCAATCCATTAGGTAATAAATATTCCATTCAGTCATCAAGCCTTGTAGGAACCTCAGCTAAATGAAAAAGGCAATGTGTCTTATATCAACACGCCTGCTACTGTGGGAATTCTGCAGAAATGAATGTTGTAAACATTTTTTCTTTCATTTTGACAGGTAATATTTGAAGCTGAAGTCTCAGATGGGAGAAATGGCTACATTGCCATTGATGACATCCAGGTTCTGAGTTACCCTTGTGGTAAGTAATGATTAAGAGCTGCATTTTTCTCTGTCTTTTCAGGACATATTTGATATTGCTGTGGCCTGCTGAGTTTTCATCACTTCATCACTGATGTTCTTTGTTCTTTCAATAGCATTTGTGTTGTAGCTTCCAGGGCAAAATGTAGTGTTGCAAGTGATTTACCTGGGTGAAATCTTTGTCTACGAGAAATACTGCATGAATATAAAAGCAGAAATACTTCAGTGTCTTAAGCTGTCTTTTGTTAATATGTATGTTCACTATATCCACTGATTACAGAAATATGACATGGTTTCCCAGATTTCATGCCCTTCTTTTTTTTTTTTTTTGTTTTGTTTTGTTTTGTTTTGTTTGTTTTTATAAATGGCTTTTAGCTATTGAACTATTGAAGGGAGGTCTCTTGCTATGGTTTATTTTGTGAACAGAATTCAGGCATTTACATTTGCCTTTTTCTGCCTAAGTCTGGGTAAAACTACACATTTCAAACACAAATTGTGTTAATTCAGGTGTCGTACAAGTAAACACCGTGAGGAAGAAATTATTACTGTGCATTTCTGACAACACTCTTAGTTGTTTTTTTGTTACTTCAGTTCTATTCCACTTTTCTGATCTTCCTCTAGACACTCCCTTTCTCAAATTTATTTTCACTGTAGTGTACCTCATGGCTGTTAGTTTAATTACTTTCTGAAAAGACCACATCACAACAATCTTCCTCCAAAATTTTTAAAAGACGGTTGCAGTGGCAACCTCACATCTTGTTTTCTTCCACCCACAACTCTGTTACGACTCTTATAGGTTACCAAGCATAAAGGGGTATTTGTGTAACTTACCTCTTTATATTTCTGCCAGCCCGGCTCTCTGATCTCAGTCAGCAAAACTCTCTGCAACTTCAGTATCTGCCTTTGTATTGTCCCTTACTTCTTTGTTTTTCTTCTTTTTCTTTTTATTTATTTATTTTCTAATTGCTAAAAGGCACTTTGGTGCAGCCATGACAGAAGATAATCAAAATCTTACACTTTTCAGATAAGCTGTTTTCTGTACTGATCTTTAAACATTTTTTCATTCCGATTTGCTGGACTTTTTTCCTGAGAGGGTTTCTGGTGTTTTTTAGTTCTTTTTTTAACTAAGCAAAAGAAGTAACAGCTCAGCTACTGTTGTAATTGGTGGCCCTTGAGAAGGAAATGGTTGAGAGCTGTGTAATATACCCATTCTTCAAATATGTCTGTCAGCTTTCTTAAGTCTAATAAATCCTTCAGGTGGTTGTGCCACAGAGCTATCCTAGGGGCTTTGTCAGAAAAGGAAATAATTTGCCTGAATATTGAAATATTATGTTCAACAGCAAAAATGATTTCATTTAGTAAAAGTATGGAGCTCAAAGTTACCTTGCAAATTATCTAGATAATACCTATTTTTTTTACTTGAGCAGTATCCTTCTAATTGGCTTTTTCCCAGTACGACAGACTTCATACAATTGAAATTCGCAAGGATAATTTTTGTAATGTGCTACTGACATTCTAGCATTTGATCTTCTTTTCTGGGCTTTGATTCTTAAAATACTTTATTAGAACTCATGTGTAGAATAAAAAGGAGAGAAGGAAAAGGACTGAAAACATTCTTCTGGAGCTGAGATGAAACAAATCATTTTCTTTGTTTGTGTTTTCCAGCTAAAGGTTTTTGATAATATGCGTCTTTGCAGAGATGATGTAATGGCACCTTTTCTAGCAATAAGCATTATTTGTAATTTTTTTTTTCCAACTCTGCAGATAAATCTCCACATTTCTTGAGGCTGGGGGATGTGGAGGTCAATGCAGGGCAGAATGCTACATTTCAGTGCATTGCTACAGGGAGAGATGCAGTGAATAACAAGTTATGGCTCCAGGTAAGGCCAACTCATCTAAGTCTATTTACCTAGAGGACAAAATGCTTTCTGGAAGGCAAATATTTAAATTCTTAAGTCTTTTTTCTTTTGCATATGAAATATTTAGTTTAAATCAGATGCTATATTGTTTAAATGGTGAAACTGGTAATCAATTTTGTAGTGTTAAAAAGCTTGGATTAGGACCTTTTTTTTTTTTTTTTTTATGGCCAATAGAGGAAGGTTGTTCTTTAAGGCATTTTGATCTTTTCTACTTGTAAATCAGCTTCATTTATTACCATGAAATACACATAAGTACATGAAGTACATAAGTACATATTCTCAATTTTAAAATGAAAACTTTTCTTTGTGGTTTCTGTGAATGGTCTTGAAAGACTTAAAATGATGACCGTCAAGTAGAAAGATTGCAAAGGTTCACACTTATTTCTTTAAAAGCTGGATTTTGCCACACCCGTATGTGTATGCTTAAACCTTAAGCACTGGTATTGCTTTAGAATCATTTCTTAATATGTGTTTTACAACTCATTTTCTTAAAAATAGAGAATTTCTATACACTTTCAGAACTTCAAAGTTTTTGGCAATGATTGTACTTCGAAATTAACTATAATCAGAACTTTAAAGTATGTTTTTTTTGTAAAGTGTTGTGCTCTTGAAATGAACTATAATCAGTTACTTCAATCTGTTTGATTTTCTTTTAATAGAGTGTGGGATGACAGACCTTCAGTAGCAGTTGCATATAGGCATGTGTTAAACTTCAAATGTAAAAGGGAATATTTTTAATAGGAGTATGAGATTATAAAAATCTGATACACTGAATGTATTGCCAGACAGATACGCTGCAACATTTTAAAATGTGACACAAATCTAGCAGTAAGTGTATTGCATTTATCGAATAGGTATCTTATCAGTCGGAATGATGTGGTATTCCGTGTCTTTGGGTAGTAACTTGTTTAAACTGAACACATATAAAACTTCTTCACTGGGGAAGTGGAGTACAGTTTCAGAGGCTTGCCAAATAGATCACATAAAGCACACAAACTGAAATTGGGCTTGGTTACTATACCAAAGGCAGGAGCATAACAAAAGGTGCATGCAAGAACAAATGTGAAGCACTGCCTTCACTGGGTAATTGGTCAGAAAGGGCTGACAGGAACTGCCAGCTGGAAATCTTCCCCATCACTTGGTCCTCTGGGTCAGATAACTGACAGATTATACTTGCTAACTTGCACTCCCTTGAGAAGGCCAGTTATCCGCCAGACAACTCAGAAAACATATATTTTGTCCCTTCAAGTACTTCATGGGTGGTTTTTTGTGAGGGGATCACAGATGTGGTATTTTTCTTGCAGTGTAAAAGATAAGGTGTCTTTGACATTCAAAAGCTCTGCTCGTGTTTGTGAAGTGCTTTGATATTCTTCAAGACACTTTGCTGCTGAATTCATATGCTGGGGCTTACATTCCCCTTTTTGTTTTCCCTTAAGTAATCCCAATTTTTCATCAACTTAAAGGTGACCCATATTTTTTTCCTCCTCTCTCATTATTCCAACACTTCATCTTACCTTCCTGACGTAAGTGCAAGTCATGAACTTTCCTACCTCTGAATTCATCCTTAAACAGATGTTACAGCTGTGTTGCTCAGCTAATAGTGAATTGTCTCCTCATCCTTAAAACACAGGGTGAATATATATGGAGGCCTCGTGAGAGTAAAGTGTATGACTTGAAAGAGGTTCACGTTAGCCTTTGACCAAACCAGAGATTCATAAAGGGTGAATAGCCAGCAAGGAAGAGCAAGCAGATCAAATCAAATGCCTAAGTAATTGTTTTTGAGAGCCCTGAGCTGAAACATTCCAAGAATGTATTTTTCTTGTAAGAACAAAAACTGATGTGGGG
>JAOWBP010001345.1:0-13248 GCA_028571105.1 Tragopan temminckii | reverse complement strand
GTCACCCTGCAGCCTTCTTTTCTCCAGGCTGAACAAGCCCAGCTCCCTCAGCCTGTCTTTGTAGGGGAGGTGCTCCACCCCTCTGATCATCTATGTGGCCCTCCAGTGGACCCTCTCCAACAGCTCCCTGTTCTTGTATTGAGGGCCCCAGACGTGGAAGCAGTATTCCAGATGGTGCCTCACAATGGCAGAGTAAAACATTGTAATGAAAAATGTTGGGCATTTATAACTGTCAGGGTCATCACATGTGTGATACATATCACAGTACCTTGCACACAATCTTGAGCTAATATCTGTTCTTCTGAAGTCAGCTGGTTCTTCTACAGTAATGACACTTGAAAAGTTGTTTCCAGATAGATATTTTCATATAACAGCAGCCACAGAATTATTTTTACTATTTGCAATTGCCTTTTGATAGAACTCCCTGGCATGGGAAGGAGGATGTACAGTGTGGCTTTGCATAAGTGTCTAATAAGCAGTCCATAGTTAGTAGCATAAGATTGTTCTACATGTTTGCAATTGCAATTTTATAACCAACAAACAGAACTACTTAAAGGAAGCAAGAAATGACAGACTATAACATTAATTTCACAGTTCTTCTTTGTAGCACCCACTCTTCCAAATACCAGCCACTCTTACTGATGCTGGTATTTCAGTGCTTTTGTACTATTTTACTTATTACTGATATTTGAAATTTACTTAGGTTATTGTATTTACTTTGTTAGGATTTTTTCAGATAATTTGGAAACTCTGGAAACTCTTTTAAGAGAGATTGGTTTCCAAGAAGGATCTTAAAATTAAATAGGAGTTTACTTTATTTAGCTGGTGAGGTACACGCACTTAGAAATGATCAGTGGCATCAGTTACTCAAATCACCCAACACAAATAATTTAATTCCAACAGAAGAAAAAGTCAAATCAATAGTTTAATTCTATCTATGTGAATCTGCCATTGGTAAATCCTGCATATTTCCTGGGACTGCTGTTTGAGATTGTTTAAGTTTTACCAGCCACAGTGAGTTTCTCCTCAGAGCATTAGCTAAATTAACAGACAAAAAAATCCCTTTTGCTGAAAATTCTCATAAAAACTTGAATGAAGAAAAAAAGTCAAAGACATAAAAATGAAAAAAAAATCCAAATGCAAGTAAGGAGCGGGGGGGAGGGGGGTGAAGATGAATATGCTGAAAAGAAAACAGAAACTTTGTACTGAACCAAAGATAAACTGTAGTAAAAGGTACTCTTGGTAGCATGGGAACTGGAAGATTGTGTTACAGGTATAAACCAGCTGGTGTAGTATCCTGTTTCTGTTATGCTATGGCTGACGTCAGCCATACTTCACAGAAAAAGGCTCTATTAGCTGACAATCAAGTATGACTTATTCTATAACCTCTCAGCTGAAAAATAGATCCCAGAACTTGTGATTCTGCAGTTCTTCTTTAAAAAAAAAAAAAAAAAAAAAAATGTCTATGAAATATAAATGAAAAAAATACACTCATTGCCTCTGTAATAAGATCCACCAATATTTTTATATACAAGCTAGTGACCCTGCACAGAATCACAGAATGCTCAAGGTTGTAAGGAAGCTCTGGACACCATCTAGTCCATTCCAGCAATTTCAGAACTCTTCGTGAATTCTATATTGATCCAGAAAGAAGAAACCTGCTCTGTTCAGTGACAGGCGGAAATAAATTTTAAGTTGTGGAGAATAATGAATGACAAAGCAAAATGGACAGGATTTTACTCTATGTTTTCATGCCCCAGATCTTCGTTTTGGAGGAAGCAGACTAGAAATATTCTATATATAAATGACTCATAAAATTGTCATTATTCACTACTTCCCTGGAGATTTGACTCTGTGGTCTGAAATCAGTTCAAGACACAATACTGCCACTAAACTAATAATTTTCTAGGTTATGTTTTGTAACATTAAGAGGAACTAAATAAGAATGAAGTAGATAAACAACAACAAAAACAACAAAAATGCAAATCACAAGAAAACAAACACAGCAGCAACAAGAAACAACAAATAAACAAACAAACAAAAAAAAAAACACCTACAACCCTGTACTTTCAACTTTAGAATACAAGCCAAACAGTGAGGGTGCTTTTCAAGTAGACTTCTTTGTAGATACGTAGTTTTTATTGGTATCCCTATAGCTTATCAAGGAGACTGTGATATTACCTAAGAAATAAAAAACTCGCTGTTAATACATCCCTGTAAAAAAAGTTTATAAGGCTGCAAGGTCTTTGTCAAGTTAACAGCACATTTTAAAAGAGCTGATAACAAAAGGTGACCTAGACTGAGCAACAACATGGCAATAACAACATCCACAGTATCTGCGAAGTATTAGAGTTGACATATGCATGGCAAGCACTGTCAGCTCTGAGAAGCCAAATGTTTGAGATAAATGTGCTCATGCAAACTAGAAATAAAATATACATATTTCAAAACTGCTTTTTTATGAGCTGAAGTGCTGATATGAGGCATTCTAGTCAGATAAGGTGTTGCATTTAAGATTTCATGCTTCAGTATGTCATTTACTTAAAGATTCTAAGGTAGATTTTGACCAGAAACATCTTGCAAGAGTAAGCCACTCAGGTTTCTTACCAATATATAAATGTTCTGTTAAGTTTTTCATTTTGTATTAACTGGAAAATCTTTGCTGTTTAAGTGTCATAAGCCAGAAAACTGCAGCAGTTGATGCATAATTTTAACAATAGGTCAAAAAAGCAATTTCAAATAATTTTTTCACCAGTTTATTACTTTTAAATTAATATGCTAGTTTGAATTATCCTGACATGTATGTGGATAAATGTTTTGGGGAAAAACAAAACAACAACAACAAAAAACAACCCACATACCTCCTGATATATATAAGTTTTTAACCATTTGTATTATTTAAAAAGAAAGGAGCATATTTAGAGAAAATAAAGAATGAGAGAAGAAAAACAGAATTTTACATTTGATCAGAAATAACACTTTCCAAAAGTTAATATTCTCTTTTCTATTTCTAGAGTTTTTAATTCTTTCTGGACTTAGACTAAAAGATGCATGTTTATTTAAGAAAACCCTCAGAATATTCTGAAGTTTCTTCTATTTCAGGCTTATCATTAAAAAAAAAAAAAAAAATCAGTTTTAAATGCTGCAAAATGATCTCTTAGTCTTACAGAATACTGGTAAGGGAATGTGTACAGGTGATCAACAGTTACCTGTTGACATAAAAATGTTAGTGGAGAAGGAAACTGAAACTGTGGTAAGTATTTTAGATCTTTAAAATGATGTCTTCAGGTGAAAAATAAATACAGGATTCATTATCAGAGACAGAAAAAGAAGCATAGTGTGGAAGATTAAGTCCCATTTTTTTTAGAAAACCAGATAAAAGTAAAGAAAGAAGACAAACAAAATTACTACTATACCATAGGGTCATTAAATAGACTTTAAGATGTACGTTTTGTACTAGGGGAAAAGAATATGTTCTATTCCAGCTTAAAGTAAGACGTCAGTTCTCAGTAAAGTTTTGCTAATGCATTTTTATTTTTGTTTTTTATTATTCTTTGGAGGTTAAACTTAAAAGACGGACAGATAGATATCCTTTAGGAACCTATAAAGCTTCCAGTAGGAAACCCTGAAAAGATTTGTGTTCCTTGCTCATGTCTACATTGCAGACTAAACTGGCTATAAATGAATTGTTCCAAGAATACAAAACAAATTAGTTGTTTCATCAGAGAGTAATTGTACTACAGCTCAGTAAAGTTTAATGTCCTCTTCTGAGAATGAGCGTTGGTGCAGAGCATGATGGATGATAAAGCTATTAAACTTGTTTATTCCAGTTCTTCTAATTAGTTTTGTATTTTGCATAACTAAGGTGAAGAAAGCTAGGCAGCAGGGATTCACCTTGTCTTGACTTATAGACTCCAGATCAAGAGCATTCGTTTAAAGAGAGGAAGGTATTGTACCTTCATTGAGATACTTAGAAAAATTAGTGTATGACAGCGTGAAAAGATAGTCAGTGGAATAAAACAGAGATGCTTGTAGCAGGAGCAGAAGGTGGCAGATGAAAGGTGACAGAGCTAGCTTTCAAGAGATTCATAATCATGTCCCACAGTGATACAAGAAGGGCTTGAGAGAGCTTTATCAGCCCAAGAAGGCACTAAAACTTGGCTGATTGGAGAAAAGAACCTACCTGGCAAAGTGAAAAAAATGTAATTTTCTTTTAATCCTTCTACTTAAACTATGTAATACTTTGCAGTTTCCATTTTCTCTTCATATAGTTATGATGGTCAAATCACTGTAAGTACATTCTCTAAAAGTACTGTATTTGGTTTAACTGGCAAAGGTTTTGATAGTGGAGGCTGCAGGGGTGAGCTCTGTGAGAAGAGTTCAGAACCTGCCAAATATCAGAGAACAGACACTTCCAGCCAGTTCTGAAAAGGGAACCACTGCTGGTCGGAACTGAACTACTAGCTATACTGATTGCATCGCCATGGTAGCAGGTTTAAGGGGAAAATCCTGCTGCACAGGAGCAGCTGGGATAGAGAAATGAGAAAGTGTGAGAGATACAACCCTGCAGATACAAAGCTCAGTGACAAAGGAGGGCAGGAGATGTTCCAGGCACGGAGCAAAGGTTCTGTGCAGCCCATGGAGAGGCCATAGTAGAGCAGTCTGTCCCCATGCAGAACATAGTGGCCCATGAGCTGCACACAAATGAGGACTCCTAATGCAGCTCAAGCTGGAGTCCGTATCAGAGCAGATGGTATTGGCCTGAAGGATGATGCAGACTACGGAGTAACCACACAGAAGCAGTGACTAGAAGGGAGATGCAGACTGTAGAGAGGAGCCCATGCTGAAGCAATAAGCCTGGTTGAAGCTACTGCCAGTGGGAGACCCATGATGGAGCAGTCCATTTGTGCACCCCATGGTGTCATCCAAAATCTGGGAAGAAAACTCTCTAACTCCAGTGTGGTGTTAGAAAGCAGCATTTCTTTATTCCTCATGATGGGCATCGGGCGACTTGACAAGCAACCTCACCCTCTCAGAGTTCTGATTCTACATTTATACAGTTTAGACATACATATGCAGTACTTCCGCATACATGTTCATTGTTTTTAAAAGTCTCATAGATACATGCTAATGTCCTTTTGGGCATGCTCAGTGGTATCTAGGGTGGTTGAGTGTTCACCTACTTCTTTCCCTTTTTCCACCATCACTGAAGCCTCTGACCCACTTCCATCTACTTTTCCCCAGTTTGGAGGATTTCCATTGCTTATTAGGACATAGTGAGCCACTTTTTAAAAACAATCCATGTGGAACCCAAGGAAAATGTCCTTGCACATTCTGAGACAAAAAATAAAAGTATTCGATTGTAACTCCAATACTTCTTGTGAGACAAATTCACTGAGGCAGAAGATAGAAGTATTTTATTATATTCCCAATGCAAAATTACTGAGGAAAAACAAGACTGTTCACACACTAATGCTGAAATGGAAAGTTTCAGAACTATCGCACATTATGGATTCCTTTTGCTAAACTAATACATTGGTTCTTAAACTAACGTACTAATCACTATTGCTAAACAAACCAACCTATATCAGTGGAGCAGACTCATACTGGAGCAGTTCTTGAAGTACTGCTGTTCATGGGAAGCTCATGGAGGATCAGTTCAGGAATAACTGCTTCTCATGGGAGGTATCTCTGGTGGAGAAGAGGAGATGAAATGTTATGGACTGATCACAACCCTCATTCCCCATTTCCCTGTGCCATACAAAATTTATGAATTTCTTAATTCTCTTTGCTTGCACATGCAGATTTGGTTAACTTACTAAACTCCAAATTCACACATTTGTCTCATTTTTGACCTTTGAATTACTTCTCCTCAATCATTCTCGGAGGAACTGAGTGAGTGATTGGGTAGAGACTTACCTGTTGGCTGGAATCAATGCTTCACAACTATGTAGAAATTATCTTTGTTTCAATAGATAGTATGTTTCAATAGTTTAGATGAATTTGAGCCCAAGCAAATATGTTTGCTCTGCAAGTGTTGCCAAAGATACAGAAAACAAATTCTGGAAACATTAGTCTCTTCCTGCAAGTATAGAATAATTGTAATGAATGTTCACTACGGTGCATCCAATATTATTGATAATGACAATTCCTATATGCTATGTGTACAGAAATCCCAGCTTTCTCTGAAAATATGGCATCTTCCTGCTGACAGCTCTGCATGGACAAGCACACTGTGAGTGATGAAGGTTTTCCAGAGTTCACCAGAGTAAGACCTGGCAGCCAGGGCCTGTCTCACTGCACCAGACGGAAGCAGGGCAGCCGGAGTATTAGAGCAGATCCAACTCTGGGTATCAGACACTTCCCTGAAGATGGGGACGAGTTGTGACTGAGCTGGGACAGGAATAAATGGATGGGTAATGGCCAGAGTCAGATCCAGCTCCAGGGTGGCCATTCAAGATCATGGGGATGAAGCAAGGGCTGGGTACAGGCAAGGCCACAAGACACTGAGAGTGAATCTGGGAACAAGACTTGGTGAGCCACAGCAGACAGAAGACAGGGCCAGGGCCAGCATGGCCAAGGCTTTCCCTTGCCCACACACTGCATGAGGAGTCTCTCCCAGGGTCAGCAGCAGCAAACATCTAGTCTACAGCCCCCACAACCAAATCCTCATAATCTCCAGGGTCCTGAGAGGACAGTTCAAAATCTTTGAGTACTTATGTTAAAGAGCACGACAGAAATGTGTATATATATATTTTTTTATTTAAACCAGAATTGGTTTTGTTTCTGTCTAGCCAATGATTGCAAACTGAAGACTCCTTCTGTGCCCAGTCATATCAGTAGAAGAGCTTGCAAATCCACCAAGTCATATTTTCCATATTCATGTCAAGAAGAATCAGTTGCATTGGTGTAGGGGATTAGACTAACTGTTTGAGACAGGTGATTTGATTGCATGTATTATAGTGTTTGCTCAAACTGTATAGTGGTGTAAACCATTTCTTTACTTCTTACAGAGAGACACTTATGAGCAGTTGTCCTGAAAAGAAAGAAATTACAAAGATAAGGGTATCTACCTTAATTATCTATATACATTCAAGTTGTCTATCAACTTTTAAAATAGTGAATGCTCCCTCAGTTTTTGCACTATAATATTGAACACTCATATTCAAAAACAATGTTGAAAAACCAGAAAACTTAATAAATATATATTTAACAATTTTAATGCATGTATGTACATAATTTTCTAAAGAAATCAGAGAATTCTGCTGCTAAAGAATGCAATTAAAATGTCATACTTATTTCTTTGAGAACAAAATGTGTTTTTACTTGATAGTCTGGGTTCTCATCAGAGCTACTCATTGTAATTAATTTATTAGGAATAATTTTGCTTTGTTGAAGGACAGAAATGAAAGTACAAAGTACAGATATAAAAGATTAAAAAGATGACATCAGCCTTTCAATTGATGAACTGATCTGCATACTAAGGAAAGTAATTCATTTCCACAGAGTAAAGGAGGACCAAGGGGCATGAAGCTGAGGTTTACAAAAGCTTAATATAAGAAACAGAATGAATACAGATTCATTTTGAGTGGAGGAAAACCATCAAAATTAATGAATTAAGAATCTTGAAGCTAACTAAGTATTCTGGAACATATTTTCCTACATAAAGTTAAAAAACAATTAATATTCATTAACAGAAATTTATGAAGTATTACATTTAGCTCAGAGTTCCTTAATTTTCCCTGGGAAGTACCCTCTAATCTTTCTTAATTGAACATATTTTTGAGAAGACAAGATTAGTCTGAAAGTTTGCTGTAAAAATAGCTTTAAGTTCTTGAGTACCATAGATTAGGATATTACGAAGTCCTGAAGATGTGGAAGGACCCTTGCAGAAATTCTCAGTAAGGTTTGGAATAAGCAAAGATTTAAATTCTTTCACAGGCCCACCTGAGACTGTGATTTTAGCACACTGAAAGTCTGTGAAGATATGAGTTATGAGAAAAGACATAAATCTCAAAAACTTTTGAGAAAATTTAATACAGAAAAAATCATATTCAACACACTACATGTAGAAATTGATATTTTATTTCAGCAGATTTCATTCCTGTTTACTTAGTGTGACACAGGATCAAGACTTAGTCACTTCATATATACATATATGTTTTAGTGCAAAGATTGACAATTCTTCTGAATTTGAGATGAAATTTCAATAACAAGGATAAGCACAAATTCTATCAGAAATTCTATCAGAAAACTGGAAGAATAGAACGATGAAGAAATGAATATTGAATCTTAGAAAAATAAATATATTTTAGGAAGAATGTGTCAATTTGGACATGGAGTTCTACCAGCTATGTATTAGAATGAACAATTGGAAATAGAAGTTGTTAGCAATGGATGTGGTTAGATGAGCACTATCTACAATGGGAAAGAATGAAAAAAAATCAAAGGGTTGCAAAGCATAGGAAAAATAGCTTTATGAACTATAGAAGATAAAGACTAGCAAGTGATGATGACGAAAAGGACATAACTGGGTGGGGAATGTTGAGGTAAAGGAGTCACAGAGTCACAGAATCACAGAATTGTAGGGGTTGGAAGGGACCTCAGAGATCATCGAGTCCAACCCTACTGCCAAAGCAGGTTCCCTACACCAGAATTGAGGAGAATATATACAAGAGATTGCAGTAGCTGATGTAGCTTGCATGAAGTCTAAAGAGTATATGGTAATTTTTATTTTAAGTAGCTGCCTTTCAATGGTGCTATAAAGAACTATAGCTTTCAGCAACTCCGCAAACAAGTAAATTTCCCAAATGATGAGCAGAGGCACATTTCTGAGGAAAGAAGGAAGGTAAAATATTGGAGTGGCTTGAAGCATTTGAAGCAGACTTCCCATATTGCTTTTAGCAGTAAGGAGATGTTGATTTATAGCTATATGGTACAGTACATGTGATTCTTTACTTGTTAAAAAATAGTCTCAGTTTGCATATGGCATCCAGATAAAACTATTATCAGTCAGTAGTAGTCATAACTACTCAATAACTCCTACTCCTCCATTCAGTTGTCTTCTGCCTCTCACTTATTCATTGCCCTTTTGTTTGGCACAGCAGCAGGGGGGAGAAAAAAGTGAGAAAATTTCAGAGAAGCAGCCGAGCAGACATCCATGGTCAGTGTTGGAGGACAGGAGGTACTCCAGGAACTGCAAATTTTCCTTGCAGCCCAGAAGAGGTCCATGCTGTAGCAGGCTGTTCCCTTGCAGCCCATGAGGCATCATCAGAGCAGATATTGTCACTGTAGCCTGAGGAAGAGCCCATGCTGGAGCAGGTGGATATGGCTTGAAGGAAACTGCTATTCATGGAGAGCCCCTGCAGAAGACTATGGGCTGGAGCTGCAGCCCATGGAGAGATACCCACAGTGGAGCACGAGGTCTGGTAGGAACTGCTGCCAGTGGGGGACCCATGCTGGAGCTGTCTGTTCCTAAAGGATGGATCCCATGGTGCACTTCTTAAAAAACTGCAGTCTCTGGGATGCTCATCACAGTTTGGGAAGAGCTGCAACTCACGGGAGGGACCATACTCTGGAATGGGGAAAGAGAAGGAGCAGTAAAGAAGAAATGTTAAGAACTGACAGTGGTATGTATTCCCTTTTCCCCTGCTCTGCTTTGTAAGAGGAGATAGAGAAGAGTGGATGGAGAGGAACATATTTTCACTTTTGCTTTTAGTTCTCACTGCTCTAATCTGTTATCAATTGGCAATATATTGCACTAATGTCCCTTATTCTGAGATTGCTTTGTGTTTGACAGTAACAGGTGAGTGAACTCTGTCCTTATCTCGATCTATGAGCTTTTTTCATCATATTTTCTCTCTCCTGTCATTTTGAGGACAGATAGTGTGAGAGTAGCATGGTGGTTGCTTAGCTGCCAGTTTAGTGTTAAATCACTACATACATGAACATCTTAGCTTTCACTGCTAGTAATACTTCCTCTACCGCATGAAGAAAAAAAAAAAAAAAAAAAAAAAAAGAATGGGATGATTCTTCCCACTTGGAGGTGCCACTGGAGTCTAGCCAGACTACCCTTAGCATTAAAACCTCCTCAGCAAAAAAGAGGGGAATTGTCATTGGTGACTCACTGCTGAAGGGAGCAGAATGCCCAATATGTAGACCAGATCTACTACACTGGGAAGTGTAGTACTCCTGGGGGGCGGGGTTAAAGATGTAAGGAAGAATCTTCCTTCCCTAGTACAGCCCTCAGATTATTATTCCCTGTTGTTGTTTCAGGTAGGCAGTGAAGAAATAGGACTATTTCCTCATAGTCTGCCCTAAGGACTATGAAGAAGGACTTCAGAGCCTTGGGGTGACTGGTCAAGGGTTTGGGAACACAAGTCACGTTCTCCTCCATTCCTCCAGTTATAGGGAATGATGAGGGTCTGAACACAATGGGCCAACGGATTAATACTTGACTCCAAGCTCAGAGCCTTGGCTCCAATCCCAGCAGGGATTTGGGTTTTTAGACCTTGGCCCGATCTACATGAGACCAGGCCTGCTAGCAACCAATCTGAACTGTTTATCCCACTGTTGGAAACAGGTTTTATGGTGGGAATTGGTAAGGTTTATTGATAGAGCTTTAAACTAGGTATGAAGGGAGTGGGGGTGAAGCTGGGATCACTAGAAAGAAACCTGTATATAACATGCCAGTGCTTGTGGAAGGGGGATGTGCTAATAAGATCCCACAGTCTTGTGTCTTGGTGAAGGACAAGGATGACACACCTTTTCGTAGGAAGAATACAAGGGTTGGTGTGAGGTTGGTGGCTATGGAAACACCTGAGTATGGTCAAGAGGGTATTAGGGCTTATCCCACTCAATAGGTGGTCCAGCTCAGGTGGATTTACACTAATGCATACAGCATGGGTAACAAACAGGAGGAGCTGGAGGCCACTGTGTGGTCAGAAAACTATAATAAAGTCACCATCGTGGAAACATGGTGGAATGACTCGCACAGCTGGAGTGCTGCAATTGATGGTTACCAACTTTTCAAAAGAGATAGGCAAGGCAGGAAAGACAGTGGTGTAGCCTTCTATATTAAGAAAGAATGTGAATGTATGGAAATTAACAATGGTGATGATAGGGTTAAGAGCTTATGGGTCAGAATAAAAGTGAAGGCCAATAAGACTGACATTACTGTGGGAGTCTGCTACAGGCCACTCAACCAAGATGAAGAAGTGGATAAGACACTTTATAGACACTTGGGTGAGGTCTTGAGATCTCTACTCCTTGTTCTTGTGGGGGACTTCAACTTCCCAGACAACGGCTGTAATTATAATACAGCAGAAAGGGAAAAGTTCTGGAGATTCCTTGATTGTGTGGGAGATAATTTCCTGATACAGCTGGTGAAGGAGCCAACAAGGGGAAGAAAATCCTGGACCTGCTGTTTGTTAACAGAGAAGGTCTTGCGCAGGATGTAAAAGTTGGATGTTTCTGGGGCAAAGTGATCATGAATGATAGAATTTTCGATCCCTGTTGAACCAGAGAGGAGTCAGCAGAACTGCCACCTTGGACTTCTGGAGGACAGACTTTGGTCTCTTTCAGCCCATGGTTGAGAACTCTCAGTCCCTTGGGAGGCAGTTCTGGAGGGCATGGGAACCCAAAAAGGCTGGGAATACTTTAAGGAAGTTATTTCAAAGGTGCAGGAGCACCCCAAGTCAGTGAAGACGAACCGACATGGAAGGAGGCCAGTCAGGCTGAACAGAGATCTTTGACTGAAACTCAGGAACAAAAGAAAAGTTTATGGTCTTTGGAAGAGGTGGCAAGCAATTTATGAGGGTTACAAGTATGTAGAGAAGCTGTGCAGGGAGAAAATTAGAAAGGCTAAAGCCCAGTTAGAACTGAACTTGGCCACTAAGATGAAGGGCAGCAATAAATATTTCTATAAATACATCAACAGTAAGAGGAGGGCAAGGGAGAATCTCCATCCTTATTTTATCATTGCCTTATCTGGAGCAATCTGTGTGGCCAACAGAATCAGCATCCTAAGAGGTTCAGTGCTGCTACTGTCTGAATCTGCAAAGGGGAAAGTACAACTACACCCTCCAACCTGGACAGAGATCCCATTGGCCCTTTCCCTTCCCTTACCATCAAAAATATCATTTTCTTTTTCCATGTGGAGGAACTCAGGGACACACCTTTGATTCATGTGCATTTACATGTCAGACACCATTTTGTCACACTGCCTCTCTGCTGCAATCTGTCACACTGCAACAAAACATGACAGAATATTGGCGGGAAGATTCTACTTTACTGCCATACCACCAACATCCTTGTCTGATTTTGTGGACTAACACAGTAAAATGGGAGGCATTAATTTTGGAGTAGCCCTTGTAGTTCTTGGTTGAAGATGTTTTATGGTCTTACTTTCTTACATGTCTCTTACTTTCGTTATGAAGTGAGAGCTGAGAATCCAATGCAAACAGCACTACCCAGCTCCGAAACACATGCACCTAGTGTGCTTCAGCTGCAAGTGGGCGTTCAGTCCATAGGAAGCTACTGAGAAATAAAATATCCTGAGAGGTATTTAGTATGTTGATCCAATCCTCCATCTTGATTGTTTTGCTCTATCCAATCCTTTTGTTCTACACTAATTTCACAAGTAGTCATGGACTATGTGACTAACAAGAATGGCACACTGCAAACTTAAACTGTTAAAATTATTTCCAGATATCTTTTTTCCTCACTCTCTCTCTGAGGCATGCTACCTTACACGCAATCATGCCTCGCTGTTTTTGTGAACCGAGAACAACAGCAGTCTAAAAATACTTTCAATTCCTACAATGAATATTTTATCAGAACACAGATACTGTAAAAGAGAATTGGATGAATAGGGATACTACTTTGATTGAAAGCATTACATATGAAAATTTCCTTTTCTCACTGTGCCATCGCAATTTCTTCTTTTTTTTTCTTTTTTTCTCTTCTTTCAGCCTGGCAATTTCCAGTAGCTTTCTGGACTGAACAAACTTCATAGAATTTCCTTTCTTGTTTTGTAGATAAGTTTATTTCCTATTTCCTCTGAGATATGACTTTGGTTTGTTCTTTAACTGCAGATAGACCTCTGGTCACGTGAGGATTTTCAAAGCTGCAAGGCAGTTTCTTCCACTTATAGTTTTCCCTACACGAGGTTGCACAAGTAGGCATCCAGGTGGGTCTTGAATATCTCCAGAGAAGGAGACTCCACAACCCCCCTGGGCAGCCTGTTCC
>JAOWBP010001331.1:0-17745 GCA_028571105.1 Tragopan temminckii | reverse complement strand
TCTTTCCAAGAGATCCCTGTCTTTTTTGTACTGGGGAGCCCAGAACTGGACACAGTACTCCAGATGAGGCCTTACCAAAGCAGGTAACCTAAGGGAGTGAGAATGAAGAGGAGTGGATTTTCCTGTCAGGTTAGTGGACATGTCAAGTGAATTTCTCTCCTATTGTTTTTCCTCCAATCAGTGACTCAGAGTGTGTGATACTACATAGGCAACTGCTCTGGAGAGGTCACCACTTCCTCTCAGTCTAGTAGGTGCCAGGCAAACATTTGCAGAGCTAAGTAGGAAAACTGAAGAGGGAAATCACATTTAACTGTCTTTTCCTTTATTTTCTGAATATATTGGTTATAGTTATAGGAGACTCCATGGTATATGCCCATCGAGGTCAGAAATTTTGTATACCAGTGAATGTTACTCCACCAAAGTCCTCAGATTTTGGGTGAATTATTGTTTAGTGCTATGAGTCTCAAGATCAGGGATGGGTAAAGGAATGAATTTTTAGCAGAGCTGAACTGCTATTAGTGGATATGAGCCTTCGTATTGGTACTTGCTTCTTAGTTTTTGTTTAAGGTTCTTCTCCAAAGAAAGTAGTCCCATCACTGCAGTGGGAATAAAATGGGATAATGACTCTATTCCAGGACATTAGTGGGCAGAACATGTTTGCAATGTGTTTAGCCGCCATCAATATTAATGCATTCATTTGAGGGGCAATAAATTGATAGAGTGTGGCCTTAGAATACATAAAAATTGCATCAGTTTGAAAGCCATAATGGAAAATTATGAGTAGAACTAACTGGGGAAAGGGCTTTTTCTAAAAAAAAAGTGTTGTTTCAGGAAAGATAAAGAGAAGTAGTTGCCCTCTGCAATGCTCACACTGGAAAGAAAGAAGTTACATTTATCCTCAGTTGTTTTGTTTTTTTTTTTAATCTGAGGAAATGATCACTGAATACTATTCTGAAAGAGAGCAAATCATTCATTAAGACAGTTACTTACTTAATTATCCACGTGTTCCTTGCTTTTACCCCCAGTCAAAAAGGAGTATTAGGTCATTACAGTGATTCCATACTTTGGCTGTATTTATATCAGTAAATTAATTATTAAACTTCCATACACTGAATGTGATGGCTTACACTTCTGCCAGAAATATTACTATTCTGGTTTTATCTGAACCAACTGGTATACTCCCAAATAATTCCTCAGCATTTCTGATCCTCAGCATGGATTAAAAGAACAGTGTGTAGTTTGAATGCTTCTTTTTCAGGCTAAGCACTTGGATTCGTAGTATGAATGAAAGCAGTGTTGCAATTTCTGGCCTCAGTATGACTGAGAAGTCTCAGAGTTTTATACAATTTATCTCAATGAAAATAGTCATCAAATCCATCTGTGATTATGTCATTTAAGAGCCACAGAAAAACTGCCTTATTTATTTACTTAAGCCGGAAATCATGTATATCCCACAGTGGTTTGACTATCCTATTTAAAAGAAAGAAGAAAAAAAAAAAAGAAAAAAAAAAAAAGAAAAGTGGAAATTAGTGCACCAAGTTGTGTTTAAATGGATGTACAAAATAACATATACAAACCTGGATTTTCTTTCTGCTTCACACATATCACTTGAGACTGGAAACACCTTTTCTATCCACCTCTTCTATCTGTCCTAAGCAGAATACTTGTTGGGAAAACAGGCACATCTATAAAATGGTAAGAGTATTATATGTTCTACAGAGAAACAGAGGGTTCGCTTAAACAACATGGTCCTAGCAGGTTCAGACTCCGAATCAAAATACAATCAATACAAAACACACTGATTTAAAACATAGCTGGTATAATGCATGGAGTTAGGTAAATCTACAAAAAGAGAAGTCAGTGATCTCCACCAGGCTAATTTAACAGTAACTGTCAGACACAGTCATAACCCAGACTTCAAAATGCAAATAATTAAAGAACAAATATATATATATAATTGCAAATATAAAGAGCTATCTCTTTTGGTTGCTTCCCCTATCCACCAGGATCACTCTTGCTGTGTTGGAGCTAAGGCCTAATCCAGCAAACTATCCTGACAGAGATAGGATGCAACACTCAGTAGCACTTGCTGAAATTGAGTTGTAGATATCTGGATGACAACAGCATGCTAAAAAACACTGTAGCCCATGGCTCCTCATTATCCTTCTGTCTGTAGCTCTACATCCTGACCTGGGGGGGATGCCTTAGGGTATCTCTATGCATATCCCGAGGTAAGAAATATCCAGCAGAGAAGAGTGAAATGCTGCACAATGCCAGTACCAAGAGTTGTTGTGAGAATCTAGGAGGTGAGTGGCTTTGCAGTTTGTTTTTTTCCCCTGGAGTATCTTTTGAAGGGCATAACTACGAGAATATAAAATTTCTCCAGTTTGGGAAAGGCAACATCTTATCCTTAAAAATCTATTAACATGTTGGACATGAAGAGAAGGGTAATGATGGGCTGGAAAAACCTGAAATATGAAGAGAGGGTGAGGTAAAGGTGAAATATCTGTCAGCTATAAAGTGAAAAGTCTGAGAAAAGAGGAATATGTATGGAGACTCTCAAAATCGTCTGTGAGAGCTGGATGTCTACCTTCAGTTGCTGTGCTGATGGCTGCACTGCCATTTAACATGAATGTTCCATGGACTCATTATGCTCAGAGATGATTTCAGGTCATGCTTTCTAGTAATTTTTTAGTTATGCCTACATTTGTATGTAAGCTGATTCAGGATCCTAAAGCGTTGTGTGTGTGTGTTTTATTATTATTATTATTATTATTATTATTATTTAATGAAAGAATTCACCCCAAACTGTAGGTATGGTCTAGGTTCATGTTTGCATCATCGGTATTTTTAGTTTTCAGATACAAGCAGCAGTGATCAGCAGATGCCACAAGAAAGCTGTCATCTTCATGAGATCTTCTATCTTCTCATTTGCAGTTCACCAGAACACCTCATCACTCCTTGTGCTTTCAATTTGTAAATGATTCTTTTTTCATCTTGGGAGCACAGAAGAAGGACCAATGAAAAAATAATATATATATATATATATGTATATAGTCAGAAGCATGTGAACTTTACAAACTCAAAAAGATCATGGATTATTTTTCCCTTTATTTAACTGATTTCTTCTTTACATTTAGAAAAATAACACATAGTGATTAGGTTCCCTACTCTACCAAATATTTAATAAGGTTCCTTTAAAATGGCCTTTTAAAAGTTCAGGTCTTTATTTATTTGTTTGTTTGTTTGATTGTTTGGAGCAGTCATTTGGAAATGCTGGCTGAATGCTCACAGGCTTTGACTAACAGAAAATTTTGTGTGGTTTATTGCATCATCCCTGTTTTCCTTTCTCTCCCTCCATATCTCCCTTTTGCCTCTGCCTTTCACTTGCCATTGATAATACATACATTTGTAATTGAAGAAAATCCATTTTTAATGACTTTATGGTTATTGTTGTTGTTGCTCTTCTTAGTGCTATAGCTTCTGTTCCCACAAGCTAAACACATTTGACTGCTAATTTCCCATTCTAAGATGTTGGAAGGTTCATGACATTTTTTGACATAAAGCAGATTTACAAACTAGTAAGCTCTGATGTGAAAATTATTGTTTCTCTTTTGTAGGGAATAAGTACAGTAGGTTGCAGTAGCAGCAAGCAGTCTGTATACTCATAAAATTCCACAGCAAGAGGAAAAATATGCCAATATCCCAGGGACTTGGAAACTGCAAAAGAGAATAAAATATCAGAATATACGTAAGGATGGAGAGGCAGAAAGCAGATTTGTTGCCACAAAGAGAAAATTGCGGGACTTTCCAAGCAGAAAACTGTATTTTATTCTGAGAAACCAACAGCTTAGTTAAGGGCCTGCTGTTGGCATCTTGCTCCAGTATACTATGTGCTAAGCTCTTAGTAATGTTCATCAGAAATTGTGGGGATTTTTAAGCCAGTAAGTCACAGCACATAACTTCAATGGTTTTTGTTTGGTTGGTTGGTTTGTTTTGGTTTGCTTTTGTTTTGGTTTGGTTTTGGTTTTGGTTTTGTTTTAAGTAGCAAAACTTCCTGAGGAAGAAATTTGTAAAATCCTGGAAATTGAATCTTTCCTTCCATCCATGTAAATCAGAAGTAATCCCAATAAAGCCAGTGGCATTATCTGCCAGCCAGCATAGAACAAGTTAATGTAAAAATAATTTGTTTTATTTCTTTCAAGGGAATTGAAGAAGTCCTTGTAATTCATTTGCTCAGGAACAGCAGTGTGCTTCAGATATACAGACAACCAGCAAGACTGGTATCTAGAAATGTTATGAATTACTTACTGTTCTTAACAATTTGAATCACATGAAAAAAAAATGAAAATCTTGGCTGTGCTCAGAAAATCCTACTGATGTTCCTTTGAATATAATGGTAAGGAAAACTGGCTTCTCTGCTTTAGAATTTTCCCATTATCAAATTTTTTGATTAAAGAATTCAAGTTGTGTCATTGAAATACATGGTTTAGTGATGAGACACATAGATCAGATTAATGGTTGAACCTTCTGATGTTGAGGGTCTTTTTCAGTCAATATGAAAATGTAATTTACTTTATTTTGTTTTGTTCCTGTCCATTCCTTATACTACCATTAACCTGTATTAAGTGGGATGTGTATTTTATATTTCTCTTTTTTGAAGTTATGACATTTTTGAAGGTAGTATCTCCTTATGAAACTTTATCTCATTAGCAGTAAGATTAATCACATTTTCAAAGTAATACTGGCACATTTTTTTTTTTAATAATTGAGAGCAAATGAAAAAAAATATATTCATTTCCACTTTCCATAATTGAGTCACATTGCCTTTCAAAATGAGTCACATTAAAAGTGATTTTGCTTACCTAAAGGAAATAGATTGCATTTTTACTGTTTTGAGGAACTTGACAGACTTCCATATTATGAAAATGTAAATCAGTAATTATGACAGCTATTGCTGGATTTAATAAATGATAGCCAGAAGTTTGAGTGGTGGGAGGAAGTGCACTGTCCTCAGCTATGATGACCTTCCTAAAACCACTGGTTTCTACAAGTTATAGGCTGCACTAACATCCCAAGCCCAGATATCCACAACTTCTTAATTTTTACTTTGTGCAGAATACTTTATTTCTGTATGAAAACAACAAATAATAATAATAACAACAAAATGGCAACAAAAACAACAACAAAACCACTTTAATGTATCTCATCTGGAAAACGGAAATGAACTCACCATTTTTGTGAGTACTGTGAGAGCTTTCCTAAGAATGAATGACCAGTATTTTGCTGTGCAAGCATCTCTTAAAGATAATTTAAATGGTAACTGCCTTTCAGAAGTTGTGTTCTCTTGTATGCATGTAGCTATCTTTACCTATGGCTCATCCTCTTTGTCAATATAATTGTCATAAAAGGAAATATATGGATAAGAATACTTAATGTGTGTTTGTCTCTGCTTTCTTTCAAGTGAGCTGGATCATGGCTGAAAAAGACAGAGGAGAAAGAGATCAACTGATTAACATGTCCAAGAACTAATTTAATAAACAGCAACTCCCTACTATTGGACGATTGAACTAAATTGCCAGTCTAAAGTTTTCTATGCTGCATTTCAACTGTCAACACATTACATTGCTATTCCTCTTAATTTCTCACAAAGAAAATGCAAAATGAATTCATTATGCTGGAGTAAGTGGAAAAAATGATGAGTTTCTCCAGAAGAGTAGGCAATGGGGAGAGATTGGGCAAGGTGATTATATTGAGATTTTTGAATAGCTGGCCATTAGCAAGAGGATCCCCATTACTTTTCTGATAATTACATCTTCTTCACTATGACTTCCCAGTGGGATAATGCATGTTCCCAGTGCAGGAGATAATGAAAAATGCCATGCATGTGATACATATATGCCATGAATTCTGCATTGTATTTCTACCCTTCCTCCACCATGTAGATTGCAACAGTACACACCTACATTGTATGTTAATGCTTGTTTGGTTGTTCAGGGCTCTGTACATAAATGTATCTTGAAAATGGAGCTGGCAGAGGAATATTGCTATTCCAGTGTAATTACCTTCCGTGTTTAGTGGGCCTGGTGTAACACTGAGTACATTTGAGTACATTTTTGTTAGCTATTATGTAAATGACTTTTAAAGCCCACTACATTGTAATAACGATGACATTGGAAGGGATCTTGTAGGGATCTTTTTTTTTCTCCTTTTTTAAAGAGAAAGTCATGGTAGGAGCTAGGACTGTATGTTTTTTTTAATTAATTCATCATATTACAGAAAGGTTTCTGTTGAAGTTTCTGTTGACAAATCAAGGAACATGAAACAAGCAAAAAAAAAAAAAGGGAGGGAAAATGGAGCACAAGCACACTCATTTATAGTAACTTTTGTTTTTTTCATGTGGTATGTAAAGTCTCTTGTGCTATTTCTGTCTTATCACTTCTTGGCATTTTTATTTCTGTTCTATTTTCAGCTGGGGGGAATCTTGCTGCATACTGTATAGCTATCTCAGATTCGTTAACTTTCACAGAAAACTTAATTTGCATTAAATACTTTGCTTTTTGTATGTAGCTTCACATATCTTGTGGTTTCATGTTTTGCATGAAATGTTTGACTTCAGATAATTTACAAGAGTGGCAAAAAGTGATACCATTGAAAATCCTCAAGTTTGAATACTTTGGAAGGCAATGAAGTTATGATGTTAGTTCCTCCTGTAATAGGGTTATTTTAGACAATTCATGTTATTTTAATGTTATATGCTTGATTTGTTTTTCATATGTTCTAGTATTTAATAAGAATCATTATTGAATGCATGTGAAATTCAGTAACAATTCATAGAAACCAGTTTTTTTATTGTATTTCATTCTATAAAAAGGAAAAAAAGAAAGTAGTTTAATTGTTTAGAAGCTATAGGTATAGGAGAGCTTTAAATGGAAATCTGTTTAAAAACCTTTTGGATGTGGTGCTCAGGGACATGATTTAGTGGAGAGTTGTTAGAGTTAGGGTAGTACGGTTAGGCTGTGGTTGGACTTAATGATCTGGAAGGTCTCGTCCAACCTGAGCAATTCTATGATTCTATGATTCAGTTTTCTCAGCTGTCTTCTTTTTGACAAAAACACACTCTTTCTTAGGGAGTTTTAATTGTGTAAGTTGTATGCGTACACACAGTATTTGAATTGAGAACTTTGACTCTTACGCTAAAATAATTGCTTACTTCCACTTTTCTTACTGTGGCCCCTTAATACGTGAGGTGAAAAATGTCCAGAAATATTTACCATTTGTCTAAGCTTGTGAACCTTATTATGTCCCCTTATAAGCAGGACAACTAGGGCAGTTTTGAATAGAGATTGCTGAAAAATAGACAAAAGCAATGTTTTCTCATGTTTCCAATTTTATGTAGAACACGTGGTCTGAAAAATCTAAGTATTGTGGAAATATTCATTTTATTTCTATTATCTATCATCTATTTTTATTTTATTTCTATGATCTATTTTATTACATTCATGGTAAAAAGTTATAAAAATTTATGACTTTTGGAATGGGTGAGCATTTTTTTATTTGTAACACACACTATAATTAATATGCATGTATGTATTCCGAAGTATCAGGCTTTGTTGTGAGCACGCTGAAAGACAATCTGCTTCCATGGGTAATGTATAAATTAGACTGATGAGTTAGATGAATGGAAAGATTAGATATAATGTTATTTCATAATGGGTTTTATTTTTTATTTTATTAATATTTGCATAAATTCATGCTTAATGTTTCATTTCATTAATGTTATGTCTAATGTTATTTCAATTAGTTTGGAGGGCTTTTTGTGTTTCATGTAACAGCTTGAAAAGCTTGGACACAGTCATGGAAATGGAATAAATCTGTTAATGCCAATCTAATTGTGCAATCTACTCAGTGGTCTTGAAAATCAATCAATACAAAACATGTTTTACATAATTCAGTATGATTTTTTTTTTTGTCATCCAGGAATGGTTCCTCACCATTAAAATGTATATTTTCAAGAACAGCAACAAAATATCTTCGAATATTTAAATCTTTTCTGCAATCTGTGTTTAAAAAAATGATTTTAACTTGCCTTACAAATGACCTAGAGAGGCTTCCTACTGAAAAGTGATGGTATTCATTGTCTATCTTCAGTCAAATTTTAATATCCTTCCTGAGGGAGCCAGCTGTCACTTAGTTAAAGGTTTGAAAATCTAGGCACTAGCCTATTTTTATTTGATCAAAATAATTCAGAGGGTGCATTAGCTTCCACTTGGCCATTAAGGCTGGAGTTCATTTGACTAAATGTAGATGTCAGTGATGCTGTCACACTTATTTTTTTATCTTGTCACTACATCCAATGAGGGAAACAGGATTGTAATTCATCTTGTCCTTAAGAAATGGTTAGAATGCATCAGATAAATTAGTGTTCATCTCCCTAGGCTATAATGGAACATACATATCTAGCTCAAAGGTAGATTTCCAGTGTAGAAATCCCAAAATTAAAGATGATCAGCCACATCATAAATATTTTGTTCTTTTTTTCCGTAAGTTCTGAGCCACCTATGTTAGACTTCTTTAGAATAATTCAGACTAGTATTTAAACAATATTTAATCTTGCCTTAATATAAGTTTTGAGTCTAAGGCAAAACTGTCAACTCCTTGAGGTCTTTCATCTCAGTCTGTGTTCAGCTTTTGAGATTCTCCATCGTTATTTAATTTATTTTATATCCTAAAGTTCCTCCTGTAGAGGTTTTTGGTGTAAAAGACCCATTAAAACATACCACCTGTCCGTTGCATTGTGCTGTAGTCACTCTGCAGTGTTCAAACCTTGTTCTCGTGTCTTCTGAAGATGTAGTTCTGTATTATCTGTATGTGAGTCACTGTACTTCAGAGGGTCAGAAAATTATGTCACTGCTATCAAGTTCCCCAACAGAAGCAAGAAAGCTAAATAGCATTCCTGTGCAATACTATACATTACCAAAAATTTACTTTCCACAGTTCAAGAAAAGAAGATCATGTGTTTTTTCCATTTAAAGTGAAACAGTAGAGTTAAGATGCGCAATTTAAGAAACCAGCTATCTTCATATTTTGATACTCAGTGTTTGAAAAAAGAAAGCTGAATGATGCTATGGAAAAAAAGATGTATGTATAAGTGAACAGAGAAAGAAACAAGAACATACATGGCAACCTATCTATTGCAAAAGGAAAAGAAAAAGCAAAAGAAAGGAAAAATTCCTTCATCCTCCTAGAGTAAGTATTATCAACAGTCAGTAGATCACTAATAGGTCATGTAAATAATTTTGAAAAGTAGATTCTTGATATTCAGCATGTAAAATCTTTTTTATTTATTTATTTATTTTTCCCCAGAGTCAAATACATTGAAAAAAATTGTAAAAATAGGTTTAGTAAGGTTTTCATCAGGCTTGTGAAGGAAGTAAGGTAACGTGATCATTACTGCTCCTATTTCTGTGCGTGTTAAACTTGATTTTGCTCCTTCAGTAATGAGGCTTCATATAATATTATCTCTTTATATACACATTTATACATATATTCCTATTTTGCGTGCATATTCTTTGTTCAACTCTTTCTGGTCAGGATGTCTGTGACACTGCAGGAGCACGACTTTATGAGTGATATGTGCAGTAAAGATGCTCAGTTCAGAGAACTTGCTGTAAAGTGCCTACCCCAACTGTCTCCACATGCTCCCTGATATCTTATCATTATGAAAAATAACTACCTTAAAGCCAGGACAGCAACAAAATTCATGGTGGTGGTACTGTCTTTCATTTTAGCATTTACAGCAGTCCTGGGATCTGACTAGAGAGCCTGAGCTGCAGA
Source organism: Tragopan temminckii (assembly GCA_028571105.1). Classification (NCBI taxonomy): domain Eukaryota; kingdom Metazoa; phylum Chordata; class Aves; order Galliformes; family Phasianidae; genus Tragopan; species Tragopan temminckii. Next base: position 7,908 of record JAOWBP010001331.1, on the reverse strand, counting down.
AGGTCAGGGTATTTGATTGCACTGCACTGGGTGGATGAGATCATAAGAACTCTGCTGACTTTGGCCTCTGGTCTTCAACAGAATATATCAATTAACATAGACATCAAGTAGTTTAGAATGTGTACCTAAAAATCTGTTCATCTCAGCATCAGCCACTCTAAAATACAGTCACAGATTCCGGGGGTATTTTAAGGCTTCTGAGGGTATAATCTAGTGACTGATCTTCCAAGAATTCTGAGTTAGCTATTCTGCTAAATTACCATGGTACTGATTGTTTTCTAAACCGCGATGACCCTCACTGATGACAAAAGAGTGACACCATTTGTCTTAACTTCAAGCATGCTTTCGATTTATATGTATTATTAAAAATAATCACAGCAAAAATGAAGAAAATAAGCCATATTTTCAACATTGTAATTATAGTTGTAGTAAGTACAGATTTAAAGAAAAAAAAAAAAAAAAAAAAAAAGAAAGAAAGAAAGATTCTTCCCTCCTACCTAAATATAAGTCAGTAACCATACAACAGAAAAAATAGTTGTGGCTCTGTAGCTAAGTGTCTGTGAATAACAACATTTGATTGTTAACATCAATACTTTTGGTATGATTTCTATAATCAAACACTTCATAAATCCAATTGTGCTGGAATGCATTTTTCCCACGGATAAAGACAAAATCCTTTCTTCTGTCTTCTACTGTTAATGATTTATTACTGCTCAGTCACTGTCATGACCATGTCTGCCTGGCCTTTCATGGATTTGTTGATATGAACCAGAGGCCCCAAGCACAAAAATTATTTCAAAAATGTCTTTTGTATTTGATCTCATATTACAGTAAGAAGATATAGTCTAGGAGTCTTGATTTTGTTATTAATTTTCACTTTTAGGATTACTTATGAAGCTTTTCAGCCTCAACGAGATCATGTTCTTCTACGGTGACATCAAGAACACATCAAGAGAAGCTTTAAATGACAGTTATCTTACCCACCTTTGAGTTTCTTCATGAGATTTTCAAGTATACTTCTGCACAGTGTATAGAGAAAAGATACTAAATCTGATTCTTAACTCTTTGGACAGTTTTTTGGTGAAGGTGATGGACTTCTGAATTTCTTCATTGCTCTCTTTCTATTGCCACTAATTTACTGTGTCAGTCATTGACAAACTGATTTCAAAGTACCAAGGAACACTTTCAGTCAACACAAGATATTGGCTACTTGCACGCATATATATATGTTCATATATATGTTTTTTTGTTTTGTTTTGTTTTTTTGCATTTTGCATTTTGCATTTTGCACTTTGAGTGATTTCTGTAGGAAGATATTAAGATTTTTAACAGATGAAAACCTAATATACTAGTGTATGATGGGTGACTATTCTTCCCTGAAAGAGTGGTCAGGCACTGGAATAGGCTGCCCAGGGAGGTGGTGGACTCACCGATCCTGGAGGTGTTCAAGGAACGTTTGGATTTTGTGTTGATTTAGTAAGAACTATTGGTGATAGGTGGATGGTTGGACTGGATGATCTTGTAGGTCTTTTCCAACCTTGATGTTTCTGTGATTCTGTGATTGATTCCTGGCAGGAAATGGATATCATGGCATGGAATTTCTTCACTGAATATTATTCCATCCAGTGCCCATTAGACTGCTCTCATTCTAAGGACAGAAGCTCATTCGTTCTCTAGAAAAAGCCCTCTCAGAACCCAGTCTGAAATCAACTGGTTTTCACATGGAAATGCAGTTGTTAGGATTTGTTTGTTTTGTTCTTGTTGTTGTTTATTAATATTTTTCATACAGAAAGATTTACTGAAATCCATCACGGATTCTACCTTCTTGGTAGAGGGTGGAAGGTAGAAAAAAGGTTGTTAGTTTTGAACATTTTATTATCTCTAAAAAATCTCTTAGAGAGGTGAGGGGGAAAAGAGAAAGCATAGTAATTTTCTTTTCCTTATTCCCCCTCTAGAGACATGATTGCCAATAGCTTCTTCCCACAGCACCATCTACAGTGGTAGTCTAGCTGAAGGCTAGTGTGGGGAGAGATTAAGCTTTTGTATCTGCAGTGTTACAGTTCCTATGAGGCTTCTGCACTACTATTTCAGTAAAGATATTTATAGAGATACTTGTTATATTTTTGTCATTTTGTTATCAGTTGTAACCATATAAATGTGCATATGGAGACCACTGCCATCTTAGGTACCGCTGCAATTTTTACAAATCACTGTACTTGCCTGCCTTAAATCTTGTTTTATATCAAAGTTTTCATTAAGAATAAATAAATCAACTTATATACAGTGACAGACTCTGGACCCCGGCATAGCTTTATTCTGCTCAAGCAGAACATCAGGAGAATGAACTGGATGATCAAGATAGAGACTCTTCAGGTATCAATCAGTAGCATAACCATGACCTAGCTGAGAATCTTGAGTTCTTTACATTCTCACTTAGAGTCAAGAAGGAATTGGAAAGGAAAAGGTGTAATCTTATAATGATATACTTTAGTATTGTCAAGAGTTCCTACCTACATGTTGTTTCTTAATTATATCCGGGCCAAAACTGGCTCTCATCATCTCATCAATTCAAAGTTGCTAAGAATCAAGCTGCCATTTGCTATTGATAAAAAATCATATGCAGATATCATACCAGATTCTCCTTCCAACACCTTTATAGCGTGAGATCAAAATTACAACAAATGTTTTCTGTTTGGTGAAACACAAGATGGATCTGAGTGTCCAATTGGTACATCTCAGGATAACAGTTCTTACCAACATCATCTATTTATTCTAAAGTGGTAAATTAATTTTCCTTTCAATGTCTTGTCCATTTTCTTTCATATGTGTCTGTTTGAGATTATCATTTCCCATCCTTCCATCCTTGTTTCTTTGCTATGAACTGTATTCTGTACTATTATTATTAATAATAATAAACAATATTTTTTTAGATATTTGTGTTTTAGACTGTTAAGTACTCCTGAATTGCTTGCATTTGTATACTAATGTGGATAGTAAGAGTAGTTATGATCACATCCCAGATATGAAGGACAGGGCAAAGTGTCTGTATCTTTCAAAGTAAAGACTTTTCTACTTCCCCCCCTCCCCCCCCCTTATAATTTTTGCCATTCTTTTTTCATTGTTCTTTTTTTAACTTGAAAAACTTTGTCACTGAACCTCTGGATGCTGAAAAACAGCTATCAATTGTGGACAAAATCCTTGTTTTTCTTACGCTTCTGCTGTCTTCAAAGTAACTTTTTATTTTAATTTAATTTTCCTAAGTATAGATGAAAAAAAGTCCATAATTCAAGTCACAGATGTTGTGGTTGATCCCAGCAAGCAGCTGAATACTACACAGCCTTTTGCTCACTCCCCATCCTCCCAGTGGGATGGGGGAAAGTATTGAGATAATAGTAGAACTTGTAGGTTGAGTTGAAAACTATTTACAAAGACAGAAAAGAAAGAAAAATAACAGTAATCACAGAATCACAGAATTGCAGGGGTTGGAAAGGACCTCACTGAGTCCAACTCTATTGATAAAGCAGGTACCCTACAATAGGTTGCACAGGTAGGTGTCCAGCCGGCTCTAGGAGCAGAATCCACAGTTTCTCTGGGCAACCTGTTCTGGTGCTCCATTACCCATACCATAAAGAAGTTCTTCCATATGTTTGTACAGAACACCCTATGTTGAAGTTTTAGGTCATCATTCCCTTGTCCTATTACTAAACACCACCAAGAAGAGGCTGGCCACATTTACTTGCCTCTCACCTTCCTTCAGATATTTAAAAAACATTAATCAGATTCCCCCTCAGTCTTCTTTTCCTCAGTCTGAACAGACCCAGGTTACTCAGCCTTTCCTCAAAATGTCCTTCACTATATTTGTGGCTCTCTGCTTGACTCCAAGGAGATCCCTGCCTTTTCCAAACTAAATATCTCAGAACTGGATGCAGCATTCTAAATGTGGCCTCATCAGGGCAGAGTAGATATATATCAGTATAAAACAAGTGATGCATAAAGCAATTGCATACCACCTACTGACTGATGCTCAGCCATTCTCTGAGCAGTGGCAGCCTCCCCTAGCCAACTCCCCTCAGTTTAAGTTTTTTTTATATGATGTCAAATGGTATGGAATATCCCTTTGGCCAGCTCAGGTCAGCTGTCCTAGTTCCTTTCTATTGTACCCCACCCCACCCAGCCTCTGCCTCCCAAACCCCATCCCTAGTCCCCTTGCTGACAAAAAGCTGAAAAATGGAAACATCCTTGTCTCCATACAGTGTTGCTCAGCAACAACTAAAACATCAGCATGCTGTCAGTTTTTTTCTCCTAAAACCAAAATATTGCATAGTATTAGACACTATGAAGACAGTCAGTTCTCTCTCAGCTGAAACCATGACAGATGCATTATAGTAAAGTCAAGTGATGTTGTCACCAACGGGAATGTACGCATCATCTTTCCATAGCAGCATCACAGTTCCTCTCACAACAGGTAGTAAGTAGACATCTGTTAAAATAAGCACACTGCACATCATTTGTGCCTGTTAATAAATCATAGAGACTGCTGTATTCAAAGGCTGATCTCTCTCTTTCAAGAGTCTCTGCAATATAATACAACATAATTCACAACTGAAGAAAGTTTTCATGTAGGATTACAACCATTTGCAATCTGATGTTATTCAGATGGGTTTGCTACATTATGCAAAGCATAATTACAAACTTCTAGCTATCCTTGTAATACAGCGCTTTTGTATGTATAGAGATTATTATTAATGGTTAATCTTAAAATCATTGCACATACACTGCATTCAACAGGGTATAGTCTCAGATATTGTGCACTGGTATAAGAACATTATGGGTAGAGGAGTTTAGGTCCTGGCCTTACTTCTACTCCATTATTGTGCTGGTGTATACAAAGGATGAAATCTGTGTCTCCATTAACACTTGAGTAATTCTTCAGAAATCAAAAGTGAATATTGGGTTCATGTTGTTTTCTTCCATTGTGTTTTGGATATTTTCTGTGGTTTTTTTTCTGTGTGTGGTGTGTGTGGTTTTTATTTTTTATTTTTTCCCCTGACTTATTATATGAATATCATTATACTGAAAGTACCAGTCTTTATTCCCATGTATGCAGAAAGTCTCAAACTATAGATAATGAATATGAAACATGAATCAGAACCCAGATGACTCACAGTTCTTAGCAATTTGAAAAGGCCTTTTCAGTTTCATGCATTTATAGAAAATGGGACTAAGAAGAGGTTTCCATTCACTCTGGAGTGAAACAGAAATTCAAACATCTAAACTGCAGGACTTCATAGCTTTGTCTTAATACAGATGTAATAAAGTAATGGGACAAGTTACATATCCTCTTGGCATAGATATACCTCTTGATTCAGAGCTGAATATCCAGTGTTGCAAAAATACTGAAGTCAGTTGAACAAACAAAGATGATAATTATATAACATACCTGTGTAGAGTCAACAATCACTTGTTCAAAAACTATGCACCTTCCATTGAGGGTTGAGGTTGAGGTGAAGAGGGATTCAGCCAGCCTTCAAAAACATAACAATTGCCATCTACTCAGCAGGATCCTAATACCTAATCCAGGTGGAACAATTCCATACTTTTGAAGAAAAAGAAACATAGCACTAGCTGATGAGAAAGAAAGAAGGAATTTGTTTTTTCTTTCTATTCTAATAAATTCCTGCTGATTATTCAATATTTGTTGGAAAGGCAGTTTCATCCAATGGCAGAATTGAGATCAGAATTGTAGAATCATAGAATCAGCAAGATTGGAAATTTTTCCTAACATTCAATCTGAATCTCCCCCTGGTGCAACCTGAGATCATTCCCTCAAGTTCTATGACTAGTTACATGGCAGAAGATGTTGACTGCCTGTTGTAGTTTTATGATTTTTGTTAGTGGTATTCCACATCATCACATCATGTAGTACACTGGGAGTCTCAGAAGAGAAGAAATGTACTACAGCTCCCAGAAAACTTTGCTGTTTAGTTTCTGTTTTCTGGCCAGTGGGAAAAATAAAACTGACTGGAAATCATGAGACTATCTCTTTTTTTGCTCTCTGATGGATCAGAGTAAGAACCTTGGTTTTCAGAAGCTCTCTCTCATTTATTTGATTGATTAGCTTCAATCCCAATTAACTTGTATTTCTGCTATTGTAATTAGTAAATTAATTTTCCTCCTCAGATTATTGCCATTGGTTTTTGTTTTTTTTTTTTTTTTTTTTTTGGTTTGGTTTGGTTTGGTTTGGTTTTGGTTTTTCTTTCACTCTTTGTTCCCTTTCCCCTTTTCCCACCCCCTCCCTTTTTGGGCCTGTGGGCTGCTGTCCCCCTCTCATGGACACAGATAAATCTAGAGATAACTGCTACACCCCATCTCACCATCTTTCAGGGAGTTGTAGAGAGCTTCAAGTTCTGCTCTGAGCCTCTTGTTCCCTGAACAACCTTGTTCCCTCAACCATTCTTAATAAAACTTTTGCTCCAGATCCTCACCTGCTTCATTGTCCTTCTCTGGACATATTCCAGGGCTTTGATGTCTTTCTAGTAGTGAAGGGTCCAAAATTAAACATAGCACTTACGATGCAGCCTCACCAATGTTGCGTAAAGAGGGATGATCACTTCCTTGTTCCCGCTGGCAACACTATTTCTAGTACCAAGAGATTGTTGAGTCAAAACAAATTACTCAAGAGGATGTTATTTGATAAGAAAAGGCATTTTCCATCCAAATTTGCTAAATATGGAGATCATTACGACTGTATCTTATCTCTCCAATGGCTAAGATAAATATGAAAACCTGATATTCTCTTAATGTTTGCCTTTACGTCAGTATAGCTCTACTTGGTAACTATGAGAAGGTTCATTTTATTAAAATAAATAAAAATAAAAATAAAAATGAACTATGAAATACAAATCTAAAGAAATAATGTAATAAACATTCAAAATTCCAAGCCACTAGGGGCACTGTGAGTTTCACTCCTCTTTACATACACCATGATAAATCCAACCTGTCCTTGGTTAAACTAAATGCAGGTCTGATGCCTGTAAGTGCTGAGATAAGAATCCTGCCCTTCGATGTATAATCTCCAAACACAAGTTCTTCTCTACAATAAAAGCAAATGATAACATTCTTTCATGCTACAAAAATCCAGAAAGTATAATACAAACTCAACAAATAGATGTGATGATTGCATAGAGCTTATCCCTTTGCCCAGCACTAAGAGCAACCACAACTTCAAAGAAAGCTGCGGCTTTCAATCTATTTCAAACATTATTCAGTTAAGTGCTATTTATTACCATTAAAAAGAACATGGACGGGGACAGCCAAAGCAGTCCCATTTCACAAAGCGCAACTAAGATCAGCTGACTGGAACTCACACTTATGTTCACTGATAGGCCTTATTCTCATTTTATGCTCCTTGTTTCTATTTAGAGTTAATGGTAAATGTCTTTTCCTTATCAACTGTCAAATTGTCAGAACACACTTTGTGTATTCAAGGCTGGAAGATTCAGGGGGTGTTGGAGGGAGGAGGAGGACCATCTGCTTTGTTGACAGAAGTTTACTCCCAATTTTTTATACCGAGTAATTATTCAAGGTCCCTTGTATTTTGTGTTTCCCATAGAGTAGGTATTAAAAATGTCCACTATTAAATGCATTTCACATAGAAAGCAGAATTTTATGACCCTGTAACTGCAGGATCAGTGGTTTTACGCTCTTTAGCCTCTGCAATAATGTGTGTCTGGTTCCCCCATGCAGGCCGTGCTGTGGTTAGTGTTGATTCAGTAAACAACATTTTGTTTTATCTCCATGGATATTAGATCCACAGAGTACAGACTGCATTTACTGATAGTGCCTCATGGTCTTAAAGCACACTTGAATAATTCTAGCTATCATTTTTAGTTTCCTGTATTTTAAAGA
>JAOWBP010001318.1:0-10517 GCA_028571105.1 Tragopan temminckii | reverse complement strand
GGTGGGCCGGGCGCGGAGGGCGGGTGCGGGGCGGGACGGCGCGGTGACGGGCGGGAGCGAGGGCCAATCAGCGGCCAGAGCGGGAGGCTGCGGCCCCGCGCGGCCCGAGGCAGCCGCCATTAACGGCCGTTCCGTTCCCAGTTGACGTCCTGCTGAAGGCCGTGGGTGACACCCCCATTATGAAGACCAAGAAGTGGGCCGTGGAGCGCACCCGGACCATCCAGGGCCTGTGTGACTTCATCAAGAAATTCCTGAAGCTGATGGCATCTGAGCAGCTGGTACGGAGCCTTCGCCCTGGAGGGGCTGAGCCTGTAGCACCAGGCCTGGTGTGAGGCGGCACAGTGTCCCTCACGGTGCCCCCACAGCGTGTTCCTGGGCAGGAGCAGCGCCCAGGAGCGGTGCCTGCTTGGATGGACCAGGTGCCAGCTTGGGTGTCTGCACTGCCTCCTCTTCTAGCCTTGTGCTGTCAGATCACAGCTGTGTGTGTTCCAGGGAAAGGTTTGTGTGCACAAGTGTGGCTTAAAAGCGTGGTGCACAGAAAAAGCACGTGGGAAAAACTGAAGTCTTTGGGATCGAGTTTGTGAATATTGATGGCTGTTCCCTTCAGAGTTTCTTTTGCAAGCAGTTTAATGCTACTGATTACTTTTTCTGGATGGCTTGTGCAGGAATGTCTGTAGCTGGGCAGCATTGCAGTGCTGTACAGTGCCGTTCTTTCCTCCTTTTGGAACCCAAGTGTCCTGAGAAAGGTTGCAACAGACTCAGGAACAGGATTGTGCTGACTTCACGATTAGCAGTGTACTTCCAATATCTATATGCTTTTCCATTAAAGCTTTCATTTGAAATACAAAATTGAAGTTACGCTTGTTACACAGTTTGGGAGTGATAGAAGGAGGAACTGTTCTAATCAAAAAGGGGAGATTTAGGTTAGAAATTAGGAGGAACACTTATTCAATTGTTTTCTTTTCTTGCAGTTTATATATGTAAACCAATCCTTCGCTCCATCTCCGGATCAGGAAGTTGGGACCCTCTATGAGGTGACTTTTGTTTTAAAATATCTTTTCCAAACATGTTGAACAGAGTTATTAATATACTTCTGCCACTTGAAATGTGTTATTGATCCTAGTGATGCTGGTAATATCTCGAATTTAGTGTAATGGAGTTGACATTCTTGTATCTGTATTAGATTTAAAGAGACATTACTTCATGCAATCCTTGGAAAAGCAGTCCTTCCCAAGCAGTACATCATGCCTCCAGTTATGATGGAGAGCTTTGTTATGAATAGCTCTACTCCATGACACGTTTACCTAGATGGTTTCTTTTTGCTTTGTGCATATGCTGGTCCATGAATAATTTTACAGCTTTTGTTTTCATTTTCTTGCAGTGTTTTGGAAGTGATGGCAAGCTTGTACTACATTATTGCAAAACCCAAGCATGGGGATGAATCACAAGCAATAGAATTGCTTAAGTGTGATCTTCAAAATGGATGGACTGACTCTCTGGAACCCAACACACAGAAGAAAGAATTTGGGGATTTCTGCTTGACTTTGACTGTACACTTAGAAAAAGTGATGCAGTTGAACAGCATGAAGGAAGAGCTACTGAAGCTGTCCAATTGCATAGCTTTTCATTAATGTTCATTTTGGGTCCCAGAAAAAAGAAAAACAAACACCGCATGTGCTATCTGTAGAATAAAGCTAGCTCTTGTGCTGCTGAGCTCTCAGTTACTGCAAATGAAGGGAAGCTTCTTCATAGCTGTCTTGAGGACTGGGCAGTACTGTCTCTGTATATGCTGTATGGAACAAAAGAGTTCCTTTTTATTAAAAGCAATGTGAGTTGCACACCTCCTGGGATTCAGTTTGCTTTGAACATGTACATCTACTATATGTATTCTGTACTTTTTGAAGTCTTCATCTTGAGCATGTATTGTCACAAATTTAATTTCAAGAAGATGTTTTGATTTTTTTTTTTCTGAAAATTGATATGCAGATATTCAACCTGTGCTGCCTTCACATTGGCAGTGTGTGTACCTTATTTAAATGACACTGCATATTGATACGCCACAGAAATCCTTCCTTCAGAAGGCTGGACTGTTGAGTGATTGCTAGACTCTTACTTCCACCACTGTTTAACCGCTAGCAAAAGTGGTTTGTATGATATGAGGTGCTTAATCTATTCTGTCTGTGCCCCTTTTGGCATTCTTGTTTTCTTGCTTCACTGATCGCATGTTCAGTCAGCAAAACATAATTTGGTTTATATCCTAGTACTATGTATTGTGATGAGGATTTTTTTTTTTATCCTTGTGTGAACTTGGTACTTCGACTAGAGTTCTAAGCTTTTATTTATTGGAGAGTTAGGGGTGGTGTGGTGGTTTGTGTGGGCTTTACTGTTTTTGTTGTTTGTTTTTCTCAGTAGAGATGAGGGGATTATTTTGCTTTTGCTTGTTTATTTTAAATTTGTCTGTAGTACTATCCCTTATGCTTGTTTAAGCTGCATTAAAGTAAATGTTAGTTGTCTGCTTGCATGGTGTTATGCCAGATGACAGTCTTGGTCCCTGATATAATCCACTTCTTCAGCACATTCAATCACAGCAGTCTATTCCAGTTTAAAGCATGCTTGTGGAATAGCCTGAGTCATTTGTTGCTATCTCATGCAATTTGCATGTCTCCTGTAAGTGGCAGTGGAATCAATGTATCAAATTGTTTCCATCTTTCTAGAACTTCTGAAGAGCCAATGCTCGGTTCATCTACTGTCCTGCAATTTCTATGCAGCCAAACACTTGGGGTGTAGTCCTTGAATGTGTTGTACTTGTTATGAGAATTATCACTTTTTTTTTTGGTAGAAAACTTGGATAACAATCTGTTGCATTTAGCTAACAAGGCAGAATTGTTTGCAAACTTAAGCTCTTCAAATAATTCATAACTTTCACTGTTCAGAACCTTGATCTCCTGGGTCTTTGTTGATGTAACAGAACTAATGCAGTGGCGGGTGCTAATTCCCTCCTTGCTGGTGAAGAAACTGCCTGCTGGTTACTGTAAAGACAGAGTAACCTTGTATAGCCACTAGAGGGTACACAAGGACAAAGATTCTTGCATAATATTTTGTTGGATTTTTTCCCTTTTCATAATATGTCCACTTTGCCCACCCTGTAAATGTACACAGTTCATTCTCCTGTGTGGCAGTGTGTTTGCCCAAGATAAGCTGATAGTCTGACTGTTTGTTCTGTTGGTGCCTTTCACCTCATTTGATCTTAACAAATGGAACAGTTGATGTGGTGCAAATGTGCTCTTTGGGAATGATGCAAGAATTTGCGTTGTTTTTAAGTTTGTTTTTTAAAAAAAAGAAAATAAAGCCCCAGTAGGGTCTTTAGGTGAAGCCGGACTATAGTTTGTCATATCTTTACAGCTAATGAGAAAAGGTTATCTATCCTTCACACTGAATCTATAGGTAAATTTTATCCCCTAGTTTATTTATGCATGCTATCCCTATTCCTTTAGTGGCAGTAGTCCATTAAAGTAAAATCCACACAAAAAGATTTTCTGAGGTCAAGTTTATTGAACTTCCATATTTCCAACAAGTGGAATAGTTAAAATAGTAAACTATCTGCAGAATTCTGTTGGTCACTCAGTTCCAGTAAGTTATGAGACATAATCCAACCCTAAAACAGCCCCTTGCTGTGGATTTGAAGTGTGTTCAGCAGAAGCACATATGTATGCACAGATACATATCTGAGTCAGAAACACAGGATTGTTCAAGCTGTGTGTAGAAAGCCATGAAAATGCAGATCACAGAGGACTCTCCCTGTCCACAGGTGCACCTAAGTGTACCTAACTGTTCCTGATATGCATTTGATTAGAAAAGCATGAATATTCTCACAAACTATATGCACACTACCTTGTAGTAACTAATACTACTGCACTTCTTAGAGTGTTTTTTTTCCAACTGCCTTGCTGCTGTATATCCCTACGTATGAGCTCTCACTTGAAAGCAATGCCTCCCATTTCATTATGTTAGCCACAATGTCACAAGCAGGATGTTTGTGTTACGGCAGCAGAGCTTGGTTGAGCCTTTCCACCAGTACTCCTGTGCACTTCGTGCGACAGATGGCAGCAGAGGAGCAGTCCGACAGAATGGTGTCTGACAAAGAAGTGCAGTTGAAGCGAAGGTGTGTCATGTAATTCCTCCATGTGGGAAAGATAGTGCCCACTGACATTCACTGATGCTTGCTGAATGTTTATGGACAAACAAAGGATGCGAATGCAGTGAGGCAGTGGATGTGTTTCAGCAGTGGTGACAGCAATGTGAGCAACAAGCCACATGCTGGACAGCCATGCAGATTTTTACAAGAGCAGCATGCAAGCTCCTACTCATCACTGGCAAAAATGATGGTGACTGTGTGGAAAAATGGTGTTTCGTAGCTGAGTATTTGCTCTATCAAATGGTGGTGTTGTGCTCTTTGTATCTGTTGTAGTTTCAATGAAATAAGAGCCATTACTTTGAGCTTTTCATTACTTTCAATCTACGTAAATCTCACCTTTTTTTAGTTTAAAAGCATTTCCCTTTGTTCTGTCATTATCAGACCATGCAAAAAGTTGATCTCTCTCTTGATTTATAGGTTCCCTCTAAGAACTGGAAGGTCAAAATGAGGTGTCTCCAGGGCCTTTTCTTCTTCCAGCTGAACAAGACCAGCTCCCTCAGCCTTTCTTCATAGGAGGGATGCTCCAGCCCTCTGATCATCTTAGTGGCCTCCTCTGGATTCCCCACAGCAGCTCCACATCCTTCCTGTGCTGGGGGCCCCAGGCCTGGATGCAGTCCTCCAGATGGGGTCTTGCAAGTCTGGAGCTGACAGGGATGATCACCTCCTTGCTGGTTATGCCAAAGTAGCATTAACTGTTACAGTAGGAGGGAAAAAATGCACCAAAGTAAGGATTGATATTTTGGACAAGCTTTTAAGAGGACAAAAGAAAAAAGAAAAAAAAAGGCCTACAAAGTGTCAGTTTACATAGAAGAGTATTGTGTTCTACCCAAAGATGCTTATGTGACATTATTTGCAACATAGTCATTTTATTTGATTTTATGTAATTGAGTGAACTGAACGGGCCAATTGGAAAAAAATCAGTAAATTATTTTTAAAGCTTGGGATGTAAAGATATTTATTGGAAAGGAAAATTGTTACAGTGGATTCATGAAATACTTTGTACTTCATGGTCTTCTGAGGCTGAACAGTGCTGTGCAAAATTGTTATCCTGTTTCCAAAGTGACAGTTATCAAGTTCAAACCCTCTAAACTGGAAGGCATTGTGTATGATTTATTGTTCAGATAATGGTTTAGAGACTCGCCTTAATTGTGAAGTTATAATCTGAAGCTTGAACTAATCTTAAAAGCATCTCGAAAACATAAAGGAGCTATATGAAATTAAGCTGCCTTAGCATCAAAGTGATCATATACGTGATTACATTACTGTGAACATATTGTGCAAATGCCATCTCTCCTTTTAATTCCTGAAGAATTGCTGGTAAGATGTTAATAAAAGAGATGCATGTGTTAATTACCACCTTCCCCCCCAACCCCCCACCAATATAATCTTGAATGTACTGATTTACACTAAAATGGAGGAAAAAAATTCACATATCAATTCTCCAAACCCCCACTCAGCTTTAAAGCAGCTTCTGTTGGTTCACTGTTACAGTTCGTGCTTATTTTGCAGATCCAACTTCACTTCTAGTTACATATGCTTTAATCCTATTCCATTCTTGAGTATCTTGAGGCCCCCATTAGTCTTCAGCGATACTGCACAAAGGTTAGGCAAGGCATTGTCATGTTACAATGCCCTCCTATGTGTAGATGAGACAGATAAATGGAAAAATGCTATTAACTCTGTTTTGCAGGATGATTATTACTATATGATACCTTTTATAAAGAGCCATGTACATTTAAAAACATTTTTGGCTTTGTTTTTTATTGGATTATCAAGAGAATGAAAATCTGTAACAAAGCAAGTTGAATGTGATTGCTCTCGTTTTCTGAGATCACACTTCAGCTTTGCTAGTACTGTACTTAATATGCTCCCAAGATTAAGTATCACAATACCCTAGCTATTATTTTTGTTCCTGGTTTGCACTTGCTTCAACAGCTGTAAACCCATGAGGTGCCAGATGCTCCTCACTCATCTTTAGTTGTGATAAAACTTTGACTTGATGCCTTCTATCCAGAGAGACAAGAATTCATTAGGGATTTTTTTTTTCATCCTAAAATAATCACTAAGGAAAGTTGAATGAATTACACTATTGACTAAAAAAGCACCAAAATGAGTAAGTTAGAGGCTTAGAATTAAGCCAGTCACATCACATCTATGTTATTGGAGTCAGTGGTGCCAGAAAGCTTTTGGGGCACTGAAGCTCCATCGTCACAACAGTCAATTGGTGGAGGAAGTTGCAGGCACAGATTCTGGCATGCATGCAATTTGTCAGTTATCAAGGTGCCTTTTCTGGTAGGTAGTTAGCATGTTGCCAGTCTGTTCTGGAGGCTAAGAGGTTAATAAGGTGGCTGCAAATGCTCCTTGCTGGCTTGCCTCTGCCAGAGGGCAGTCCTTGGCATATTTACTGGTGGATACACAGTCCCACAGTTCACACAGGTGAGACTGGTTTCCCTGTATCCACATTGAGAAAAAAAAAAAAAAAAGAAGTGGATAAATATGGGGAAAAAAAAACATTATCCCCCTTTGAACTTGAGAAGAGACCTCACATATTTTTAAAAACAGCTCTCCAGCTTTCCTTCCTTGTAATTACCACATGCATACCTGCTCTAAATGCATACTGACAGCTAGACGCTGCGACTTCTTTTTGCGAGCAGATTACAGGTGGTGAGGAAAGTAATAATTGCTTATCTAAATTTAATCATGCTTTTTCTTACTAGGCATACCTGATGAATGTTAAATAGTAACAGTTAGGGAAAAGTGCAGGAGTCTGTGTCCTTGCTCTGCATCTTTTCATGGAACTGTTTTATTTGCATATTATTTATGTATCTATACCATACCGTATGAAAATAGTGTTAATATATCACGGCACGGAGAGCTTTAGCATTTAAAAAAAATAAAAAATCAAAGATGTTACAGTTAGTTATTCCAGCTGCAAAAGCCCCCATATGAAGTTAGAGCAGAAAAATGTCTTTCCCTCAAACCCAGCTTGGTAACAGAACTTGGTAACAGAACCTTGGCAGCTCTCAGGAATTAAAATGCATTAAGAGTTCTCCAGCTCTGAAACAGGAAACCTCACAGAAAAGAATGGATCCAAACAAAACCACACAGTAAATACCATCAGTACAGAGAAGTCTAGGCAGGACTTTATTTAGCTTTCTCAGTTAAGTACTGCAAATCTAAAGAAACAGAAGTGTACTTTAAATTGGTTCTCACACAGAGAGGGTACGGGTGCCAGTCTTTTATATTTTGTTTCTAACATAGACACCTTTCAAGCAGCACACCAACCACACACTGAAACTGGATCAAACTACTTATTTTAGGAGCCTGTATGGTTTATGCCGTGCAGTTCCCCCGTGTGTTTTCCCTCATCCAGCAGCACACACACTGCTTAGCAGCGACCCATGTGTTCAGTGTATGGCAAGACTCGGTGTATGCTGCACTCATTTCACTCACTGATCACTGTGTTTTGTAGTCTGTTATGTTTCACTGCATGATGTATATAATATGACTTATTCTCAGACTCCTTTAGTGAATCATTTTGCAAGCTGCAGATTCTCATAGCAAGCCTGCTGTGCACTGTGGGGTCAGTCTCAACAGGTTATGTGGCAGTAGGGACACTGCAGTGCTGTTCCATAGCCCCAGAATGGCCTCCTCATCGTTTTGCTTTGTCTTCCAGATCAGAGTTCAGGAACCGCTGTTTTAGATGGCATACTGTTGTACATTTCCAAATGCCAATTTGAGTGACATTTGCAATGAATATTTGTTTACGTTTCCTCTTGGTTCTAACCCAAAAGGTGTCTTCTGTACAAATTGCATCTATCCAAGAGTTCATGTGGAATAAAAGGGACCGGTGTCATAGGCTGAGTCACTTGAGGTTTCAGATGTGGGGCACAGTCTTTAAATTCATTCAAAGTTAAAGAAAAAAGTAGCAACCATACTGAAAATCTTTGGGTCTGTAAATGTGATATATTGAGGCAAGTGAGGCAAGTGCCCCTGGGGAAGATTATTAACCTTTTTTCCCTATTACTGACTTGTGACCAAACATTCTGTTCTCTCAATCCTTCTTAGAGAGCTGCTGCTGCTCTCTAAGAGACACATAGCACCAAAGCCTGCAATGCCTTGCGCATGCAGTACAGCTGTAGGTCCTAACTTTCTCTTACTGCTCAGCAGAAGCAAAGAAACTAAGGTCAGAAGAGACCTAATAGCAACAAATATATAGTTGTAGTCTCATTTCATGGAGGAGATGTGAACTCTCTTTACTGGGTTGAAGTCCTGTTATCTTTCCAGGCTAACAGAACAGAGTGAATAAGCACAGTATCGTTTGCCGCAATGGTCTGAGGATTCAGGCACCTTGGATCCTGCTTTCACCTTGCCCTCAGATTTTATCTGAAACGTAGTATGGATCATAAATTCTTCAGTCCCAAGATATGTCTTCAGATCCAACACATAGTATAAAATTTCTGATGCTGGGATTCATAAATTCAATCACTAGTAATCAAAGATATTCCTAAATGAGTCAGAGGAAAACAAAATAAACAAAACAAAAACAAAAATAAAAACAAAAAAAAAAAAAAAAAACCTGTGAGCTGCACAGCCAGAAGAGATGGGCTGCCAATACCTACTTGGATCATAAACTGGTGTCTCACCTGGTGTTTGATGTCACATCCAATGACTGCTCATAGTGCCTGTACCTGTCCTTGGTAAGAGCTGAGTGGCTAGGCATTTGTCCATGAAGCAGTGCTTCTGTGATGATAGCCTCACCTCTCATCGTCAAAGGCAGAGTTCTAACCATCAGCAGGAATAGTTTACTGTTTTCCTCTGTGCCTCTCAGTGAAGTCATGTCATAACAAGAGCAAGAATGATTCACTGTTTGTGTGAACCCTCTGCTCTTCACAAGGACGATGTGAAGTACAGAAAAAAATTCTCAGACCTTTGTGCTTCTTCCCTTGCTTACTCCAGCCCAAAGCATATATGCCCACTACAGGCACTCTGGTATCTGCACACATTTCAGATAGAGGTGCTGGCATCCTGAGGGTGCCATAGCATCACACAGATTCAGCAGCGCCAAACATGATTATGTGTCTCCTCTGAGAGATGCCACTGAGCAAAGGAAAAGGGTCATTTATCAGAGAAACAAAACAAAACCCACTGTGCTGTTGGTCTCAGTAGCTTTGGGCATCCTTTTCAAACTAGCTTTGAGTAGCCAGTCTTAAAATGGACATATGCTTTTTGTTTTAAAACTTAAAGTTACAACATCCATTACATTTGATGGAATAAAGCCTCCTATAGGCTTGAGCACTATTCCAGTGAATAGTTGAGGAACATGTGCATTAATTAATTTCTATGGGAGTATAAACGGATGATTTTAAGAAATGAAATGGGAATAATGCCATATATTTCTTCAGAAAAAAGGCAACTGATAACGTGAAGACAACTCCAGTTCTGTGTGGATTACAACACTCTACTTTATTTGGTTTGTCAGTGGCAGACACCCTCAGTGACTGAGGTTATATACAGCATCAACTGCTGCATATGAGCTCAGATCCTTGTGCCATTTCTGTCGGTGCGGTGAGTAAAAATCCATAACCGTTGTTCCTAATGATTTTCATGTAGTCAATGAGCTCCTTCAGAGGTTTTCAGGATTAACACCTCATGTTGAAATATTCAAAATGAAAGTATTTGTGAATAGATGTGAATAGGGACAAATGGGAGGAGAACAGGGAAGGACTATACTAGAAAAATATCAATCTTGTAATGAAGTTAAGGAAAAAACTCTGAAAGAATTTATGTTTGCAGCTTTATAAGTGAACTACAACCAACAACAGCTGCAGTGTGAAACTGCAGTAAGTAAATCCAGTCCGACCCCTCAGCTGTCACACAAGAAAGTACGAAGTGCCCCTTCTGTTGCATCTAAAGGCATCTCTGACGACGCCATCAACGCTGTGGCAAGCAAATCAAAATTCTGAAGCCTCTGGAATTAACAGTGGAAGCGTAATGCTTTTTCCTGTGTTTAAATACCTGGATATCACCAAACACTGAACATCCCACCAAGGGAGGTGGTGTGCTCGTTCTTCAGCTGAAAAGAATGGATGCTTTTCGTTTAGCCACGCAGCGGCAGTTGCTAATCATTAGCAGAGCCTCCTGGTCGCAACGCACAGATCCAGGTCCTTTCAAACCTTACAAAGCCGGCCTGAAATCACCGCCTCCTCCCTCGGCGGCAGCTCCGGCTGCACGGCCGTTCCCGGGCGGCCGTCCCCGGCCGAGGGGCTCACGGCGGCGGGGATCCGAGCCCCGCCCGCCGGTGTCCGTGCCGCCGCAGGGC
>JAOWBP010001306.1:9764-25020 GCA_028571105.1 Tragopan temminckii | reverse complement strand
AAGGAAGGAAGGAAGGAAGGAAGGAAGGAAGGAAGGAAGGAAGGAAGGAAGGAAGGAAGGAAGGAAGGAAGGAAGGGCAACAACAACAACAAAACAAAAGTGGATGAACCATATTCAATGTATACATATTATTTAATAATGTAATGCTATTTTTTTTCCTCTGATTTTATTTATAGTGGATAGGACACGATCTCAATGGTTTCGCCAGTGAAGCCAAAATTAATTCCTTCTTCAAATATTCCACATGAAGTTTTCATGACTATCACAGAGATATGAACAAGACTTTTGCAATTTATTCTGCTTTTATGAGGTCTGTCCTGTTCTCAAGGCACTAACTCTGTATATATATGTATATAATATTAAAGCAATAGTCTGTGAATCAATATTTATAAAAGAATTTTAATCTTTTATAGAGGATTCATTAACAAAATCAAAATTTATTACGCAATAAAAGCTACTTCTGTGATACCATGTTAGCTAATTTCACAGTCCCAACTGACTGTCTCTCCAATATAGAACTGTTACATCAACCTGCGTAAATACCCAGAAGATAATGTATTTTCTCTGTTCACTTTTCCTGAGGATAAACAGTGAAACAGTAAAAGGAGGGTAAGGCACAACAGGGGATGCAAAGCAGACAAGCTGGAACAGCATACATGGGAGAATATTACATAGTTACTGTTGTTGCAATGGCTACCAGCTGTGCATCTGGAATAGGCTGGTTTGGAGGCCAAGTGTTTTTAATGCAGGAAAAAAATTAATCAGATTCTCACTCCTCTACTAAATATTTTAATTTCCATTTTTAAAAGTTTTAAAGAACAGTGTTCCTACAACTACAGTTCTTTCTGTTCTTCTTGTTAATTACTCTATTAGCAGCTATAGGCAGGTAGAATTTTGTAAGTTTGTGTTGCTAATATTTCAGATTACTACATTCATATACTGAAGTTTATCTGCCTTGCTCGTTTCGTGCTATTTTTGAAAAATGGCAGGAAAAAGGGATAGTTAAATCCATGAGCTCTGCCATTCTTCCTGTGCTGTTCCTGATCCTTGAACAAATCAAACTAGCAAGAATTTTGACTAGTCCAGATTTCACATGCATTGTATTCAGAAACTGTATTTTTCTGTTTTTGTTGCTGCAGTTGTTTTCTTTCTTTTTCAGAAGGGATTTGTCTATCCTCATTAACGCCTTTTTCTGCAAGATCTAGTCAGCCTCTAACCTATCATCACTTTTTCTTTTCCAGAAAATGAGACTTCAACCACACTGAAAAACAAACAAACAAACAAAAAAAACCACTGAATTACAGAGGTGTATTCAGAAGTGTATCTTTAAGATGTGATGTTGTTGGAAAGCGTCCATAGGCGGATCACAAAGATGATCAGAGAAATGGGGCACTTCTATGAAGAAAGGTTGAGGGAGCTGGGCTTGTTTAGTTTGGAGAAGAGAAGGCTCCTGGAATACCGCACTGCAGACTTTATATATTGATAGAGAGTTTATAAACCAAAGGGAGTGACATCCTATATAGTCTGGTAGTGACAGAACAAGGGAAACAGTTTTAAACTGTTAGGATGAAGATTTAGATTAGTGATTAGGAAGATATTATTTACTCCAAAGTATTTGTAGCTGTGGATAAGTCCACAACATAGGTGGTACACCTCTGAACTTGGTAGCCATCTGTAGACGATGGATAAAGCCATGTAAGACTAGGTTCATCTCTAAGGGATGGTGGATAATGGACAAGACCAGACCAAGGCAAAGGAAGGAGTTCATTGCAAAGTCAGAACCTAGTCAGAAAGGTCCAAAAGGATAATGGGTGAAGACTGTAATGTACAGGTGCTTAAACTGTTCTAACTTGTGATTTGAGTTGTATGTTATAAAAAAATCCAGTTGAGTTGTGAGGCTCATCACCTTAAAAGAAACCATGCAAGTACAACAGGGACTGGATGTGTACTGGATTTGGATCTAGTGACTCCAAACAGTGCACAGTATTTCTTGTCCTTAATAACTATCATAAAAATAGAATCTAATACATGAACTGAGAAAACTCAGTGGACATGTCATGGCTTTTTTTTATAGACATTCTGCAGAGGTGATCCATAGAGCTGGGGACTGATATCTGTGTATTAACTGAAAGGCTTAATTAGGATGCATTTGAAAATGTGGAACCTGACCGTGACATTAATGCTTTGGAGTAAGGACTGGATATTGTCATAGTTTTGTCTGAGATAGAGTTAATTCTCTTCACAGGGGTTCATGCTATGTTTCTGATTTTTCGTGATAATAGAGGTGATAGCATGCTGATGTTTTTTGCTGTTAGAGAGAAGGACTTATACAGAGCCAATGAATTTTCTGTTTCTTATGCTGCCTTGTCAGTGAGAAGGCTGGGGGTGCACAAAAACTAGAGAGGAGCAGAATAAAGACAGGTGACCAGATAGACAAAAGCGATACTCCATACCATGCAGAGTCATGCTCATCAATGAAAGCTGGTTTAAGGAGAAATGGGAGAGAAGGGACATGAGGGACATGTTCAGTGCAGTGGTTTTTGTCTTCTTAAGAAACCAGTATATGTGATGAGCTCTACTCTTTTGGAAGAGTTCGAGCAGCAAAACATCTACCTTCCAGTGGTAATTAGCAAACTGTTTCCTTCTTGTTTTTTCTTTGATTCTGTGGTTAGTTTTTGTTTACCAAATAAATTCAAGCTTATTATAAGTTCTCACATTTATATCTTTCTGATTCCTTTCTTCATCCCACTTGGGACAGAGAGCAAGTGGTTGCGTGGTAGTTAGCTGCCTTCTGGAGTTAAACCACAGCAAACTAATTCTGACACTTTATAACTTCTGAGAGCTTGGCTTTCAATACTTGTTTCTTTGATTTAGCTTTATTGAATGATAATGAAAAAGAGCTTTATAAAAGCAAAGAAAAGCAAAAAGAAAACAACACAAAATAACCCTACAAACAGAAATGTTAGGTTGATGATCCTGTGGTTCAGATAGCTCTGAAACTAAAGGTATAAAGGCCAGATTAGGAAGACATTATCTATAAGGCTCTCCTGACACATATTCACTGTTAGCATTTGGCTTGTGATTCAATACTCATCTAGACTTTTACCTCTTTAAAGTGTTTCCATCAGAGTTATATGACCAAGTTGTCTTTGCAGTGAAAGTCCAGTGGCTTGAACAAAAAGTTCAACGAAGATACCCTGGTGACCTCTGTTCTTGTGAGGCAGGATAACACAAAGATCTGATAATTTACTGTTGATTTTTTGCTGAGAGAAAAGGAACAGAAAAAAATATATATATTCTAGCCCTTGAATACGAGCATATTCTGCTGGACAGAAACTTTTTTTACTTTTTTTTTCTCTGGATTGACCAGTGATATCCTGCACCTAATATGAACAAAATGATTACGTCCTTAGATGCTATCACAACAACGAAATTAAATCTAATATGTTTTTTTTAAGTAGCAAGCAAAAAAGTCATCAACAATATCCTATAGTAATATTTTGTCCTCTTTCTTCAAATTTCCTCACTTGATTGAAGATGGTGGGTCTTTCAGGATTATATCTTTTCAGTAGATAAGTCAAATTACCTTGAGTTTATCAGAATCAGATGATTGTTAAAGGAATTCTCAAAAGTAAGACTGGAGAACCAATATCTGATTCTAACTTAATTTGACTGCTTTATCTGTCATCTTCTCTTCTTCCTCTACAGGTCATCATTTCTTCATCCTTCATCAGTTGTTGTTTAACACTTCCAAAAGCAATCCATGATAACAACCATTCTCTAGTTGTCTCTCTTCTGTGTTTTAAAAACTTGGACTACTCCGTGTATAGCTAATCTCTTGGCATTCTTCAGTAGCCCTTTCTTTAATGAGAAGATCAGCTAGCTCTATAGCTTTCCTCAGTGTATACAGCCAGCTAATGGCAACTTTATTAGGTATCTGCAGTGAGATGATGAGCCACGTGGGAGTATTAACACCTGGATTTACAGTCGCAATGGTAGAACATATTGAAGACCTTCACTAGGCTGAATTACTCAATTGTAGCTTTTAGAAACATAAATAATAAAGAAGCAGCATTTTTGAAGATAAAAGACAAGAACATGACTGACTAATTGATCATGATGGAGTTATAATAATGAACTGCTGCACAATTTTGGAGGAAAATTCTCTGTTTGGCTGCCTGTTTCTAAACATTGAGGTTTGGCATATCTACCAAAATTTATGGATAGGAGTCTTGCAGACTGCTTCTGCAAATAACATGCACATCAGATTTTATATAGTTCTAATCTATTGCAATAAACGTTGGCAATCTAAGTACCACAGAGATAATGTGAAACAGGAGGAACTGAAACAGGATTAGCTCATGGAGAATGTCATCAAGATAGCTAATTGTTTGCATTAAAATCCAGGAAAGGTCAGAGCTTAGTAATAACAGAATGTTTCATGCTTTTTTTCTCTGCATTCAGTTAAGAAAGTGGTGAAAGTTACTGTGTATTTTTTATTTGTTGGACTCTATATATAGATCAGGAAAGAGCTTAAAGTTGCGTACAGATGTCAGAGCTTTATTGCAGAGCTCTACAACTTTGCTGAATTGAGAGCTACATTTATTTAAAGCATTCCATATGCTTCAAGACTGTTAAAAAGTGCAAAATATATAAAAAATGCATAAAAATAGAAAATGCCTATTCAGTGATTTTTGAATTGAAGACTTGTAAAAATTTTTCTTTGTGTTTGGTTTCTGTTTGTTTGTTTGCTTGCTTTTCCATTTGGTTTCTTCTTGATTTTTGTTCGCTTTTTCATTTATTTGGTTGGGTGTATTTGTTCTGGTGACATTTGTTTGTTTGTTTTGATTGTGTGTGTGTGTACATGAGCTGTGTAGAAATTTGCAAAAATATGTAAAATATACAGATTATCTACTCAGCGTTTCTACCAATAAGACCATCACCGTTTTTTTTTTTTTTTTCTCAAATAAAGGGAAATGAAATAACCAAGTGTGTTGTTACTTATATTGTCACAATTAAAAAAAATATTTAAAATATACAGATTATCTACTCAGCGTTTCTACCAATAAGACCATCACTTTTTTTTGGTTTTTTTTTTTTTTTTTTTTTCTCAAATAAAGGGAAATGAAATACCCAAGTGTGTTGTTACTTATATTGTCACAATTAAAATAAATATATATCCATAAAAATAGAGTTTAAATAGTTATTTTTCCTCTATTTCTCCTCTAAATACCAATATTTGGAAACAATACGTATTTCAAATTTTCTAGGAGTAACATGAGTGCCTCAATATGCATAAATTAATATCAGAGACCTTATTTTAATAGCTATTTGCAAATATAAACCACATTTTGCTCAGTCGTTCATATATTTAACTGGTGGCATATAGAATCACTTCTCTTTCTGTCTCCATCTCAATGAGTATTCAATTATTCCTACAAGATGGCAGTGTTTTAACAGAATAAGAAAGCCGTACTAAGGTTTTTAACAGCCTGGTGGTTAACACACTATATAACAACTTTCTCTTCTGTACCAGCTCCCACCACTGAATTTGGGGCTGGAGGTAAGCCAAGGACAGGTCAGGGCATGGGTCTGCAGGTAGGCCCACTGACAGACCTAGAGATACACCTGGCACAGTGGGACCAACAGCCAAGCAGGTTTGTGGGGAATTAAAAACTAACACTATTTTTTACTGTACCAATGGAATTCACAATTACTCATTTGATCACAAAAGCATGCAACATCTGTCATCAGAGGGTGGAAAGACTAAACTAATTAAAGTAACTAAGTTAATGAATATTCTCCCATATACAAGTGTAAAGTATGTATGCCACATGTCTTGGGACTCAGTGCTTGAACAAATGAGGAAATGTTGAGCAGAACTGGGGAATATAGGTGTAAGGTAAGAAACAGGTGAAAAGACAGACTGAAATGGGATTTTGCAGGCAGGTCAAGATGGTAGCTCTAAGATACAGACACCACAGAAGCAGGCCAGTGGAAGATGTAAATATTCTCCAAGGGTCACAATTACAGAGACACTTTTCCTTAAACACGGAGCTCACTGGAGTGGTAATGATAAGCATTATATAATTGTTCTTTGAATAAGACAATTATATAGCAACTTTGTAGCCAGTTATTAATTAATCAAGTCTGAGAAATTATTCTTCAAGCTGACAAACTAAGAAAGTCCCTGGATTGCATTTAACCAGTTAGGACATTTATAATTTTAATTGGGGAACTGGACACAAGAAAGACAAGTAATGCAGAAATTACTGAAAGGAATAACTAATAAACTACAATATGTAGAGAATTAAGATTTTATTGTTCACACAGTTTTTTTCCTTTTACTGTGAAGTAATCAGATAAAAATTTGCTTAGAAAAAAAGCATCCCAATCTATACTCAAGGGACATCAGTGTCTATTGGAATCAAGATAATCTGAAAACAGCTCTGTTCTTCTTTGAAAAGGTAAATGAACCTTCTGTGAAAAGCAGAAGTGTGAAAGGTTCAGAAGAAACCCATTACAAGCTTCAGCACACACTTGTGACAAGAACTGTGACTTGGTATTTGTAGAACATAGTGTCCCTTAGGGACGTCAACTAACATGTGAAGTTAAAATATTGCTTTTGCTTCAGTTGTAAAACTTTTTCTCTCAGATGGTGGTCTAATTGTTCCCAGCAATGCTGTTGCTCATACAAATGGAAAATCTTTAGCATTCCCATGAAAAGAGTTATTAAAGGTTACGAGTCAGAATATATTTTAAGTTAAATCTTTTCCTACTATGATCCCTTGTCAAAACTGAAATACTATATACACGTTCATTGATTTCAACAATTTTTTTCTTCAGGATATATATTTTTCTTCATTTGAAAGGGAGAGATGAATGTTTAAGTTCCTTTCAACATTAATCCAAATCCCAAATTGTTCATTAGGACAATGAATGTTTCAGCATAACTTGGAAAAATAAGTAGTTTCAAATTCTTGTAAGTTCCTTAAAATGAAAGTGTCATTCTGTCAACAGCTTCAGTTCTTTAAATTGTTTTACTTGGCTCTTAGTAAAGCTTGTAGTAAATTGAATTCTTTGATCATATCTGAGGAATTATATGTCAGAATTGTGAATCCCCTTGTTCACTTTCCATCTCTCTTTCTGTCGTGATAAACAAATCTTCTCAACTTATGTTTTGCTCGTTTTCTACAATAATAAAGAGAATCAAATTGCAATTGCAAATAAAGGCAAAATAATACTTCTGTTGTTATCTGAATTTTATTATCTATCTTTCCATAAATGCATACATATATATTAGCATAAGAGTAAAATGTTATATATGCTCACTATCTTCAGTATTTTTTGCCAATCCATTCAGTTATGGAACATGCTTCTGAACTGCTGTCTTTGATAGACAGTACTTGCAGCAGATCAGATCCAAGCCTTTTATTTTTTCTGACCTTATATCTTTCAAAATTTTTTTGAGTATTCTGAGAAAATGAATTCCAGGTGTTGCTATTAAGAATTAAGTAAAGAAGCCTATTTGCAAAATGCAATTACTAAAGAAAAGCTAGGCCATTAAAATAAAAATAATAATAATAATAATAATAAAAATAAAAGTAAAAATTCTTACACAGAAGTAGGAGTAATTCCTACTAAGAAGAATATATACAAGTTAGTTTGTTTAAGAAAACTCTCTTGCTTGATCATCACTAAAGGCTCAGGAATAGGAAAACACTAGGTAAGCACTTGGAGACATCTCACAATTCCAAAAAAAAAATAATCTGGATAAAGCTTCTTTTTGTTTTCCCTAAAGGTCAAAGCTTTCTCAAACCCAGATTGAAAAGTTTTGCTATTTTATTATGTATAGCATTTATAGTAAAATAGGCATGAAATTCAGTGTTACAGTGTCAATATAAATTCAGATTAAAAAAAATAATAATAATCTAATGTATGGGATTATCTTCTTACTGCTTCTTCTGCTATTTTGTGTGTGTGTGCGCTTTTTTTTTGTTGTTGTTTTGTTTTGGTTTTGTTTTGTTTTGTTTTGGTTGGTTGGCTGGTTGGTTTAGTTTGGTGTTTTTTTTTTTGTTTTTTGTTTTTTTTTTTTTTCCCCCTGCATTACGAGGTCTGAAATATCTATTAACAGTGGGCTCAAAATTAACAATTTCTCAAAAAAATATTTATTTATTTATTTTCCCACATTTCCCACATTCCCACTGCTTTCTGGATTTCTTCTTTAGAGCTGTCCTGATTTAGATCACCACTCTTTTTTCTTGAAGGACCCATTAATGATTGATGCCTTTATTCTGAAACAGAGGTTTTATCCAGCATCTAGTCAAGACCAGGAATTTGCCAGATCTTAAATTTCAGATCCTCAATTAATTCTACACAGAAAATCAAAGTAGAGGTAATTTTTGCATTGGACAACTTCTCATTCACATGTGGAGTTACTGTAAGTGAACATGTAAATCCTAACATTTCTTGATCTGTTTTTTTTTATTATTATTATTTGTAAGTAGTCACTTGCAGGTATGGAGTGGCATATGTAATTAAAGTGTTTAGCTTTCATGGCATGCCTGACCTTTGTAGAAATGATCGAAGGTGTATTTGAATCCCAGAGCAAAGCCCTTAATGAATCTCACAAATGTCATGGGAACCAACCACTTAAATGTATTTAAATTTTTTTCATTTACCTTTTTTTTTTTTTTTTTTTTTTTTTTTTTCCAATTAATCCAAACCCAGCAGTTACATACTTAAAGGTTCTACTACCAGAGTTTTACTTCTCTCTAATATATTGTAACCAAGCAACTGAACTCACAGGCTATTTAACCAGTTACATTGAGTTATCATTTTTTTTATATTAGTTATAAACCGACGTCTTTCCCTCCAGCAGAATCTTTTTCACTGTATGATTTCTTCCAGCCAGGATTAGTTTGCCTGGTTTCCCACCACAATGTAGAAGGAACTGCAGGATGCAAGATATTCCATATTCTGATGCCAGAAACTTCCAAGCAATTTTTGTTTACTTAAAAAAAAAAAAAAAAAAAATTGGAATCTTGTAAAGCTTCTCACCAGTTCCCATGGACATAAATAACCATTCCTTAGCTCAGTGCTATTATTTTAAATTTGTGTAGTTGTGGAGTTTTAAAGAACAATCAAGTTGAAGAGTGTAGAAGCAGAGTCAAGGAAGTAATAAAGGAGGGAAAAAGATGTAATAAGACTAGGTTTGAAAATGATGAAGAAAAAGGAAATGTTTAGTCTAGCACATTAAAAAATGCTCAGTGGAGATAACTCCACCCAATTTGGCACAAATAGCATAGCTGACTGACTTGCCATTTCATGTGTACCAACTTTTAGTCTGTGAATCTCTTTGGAGATAATGCTTATTTCTGCAAATCATCTGTTGAAAGAAACTTCAAATCTTTAGAACTCATTGGTACAATTATCTTTGTGCTGCTATGCTGAATGCGGTGTCTGTGGCTCGTCTGTAAACTTTTCTGCAATATCAAGAGAAAGCAAACTATGTGTCTGTGCAGAGTGCATTGTGTGGATATCCTTCCTCTTTGGATCAAGCAAAGCTAAGAAATTCATTTAACCTTTTATTGTCAACTTTGATGGACCCAAGGTGAGACTGTATTTTTTCATTGTGCAGTACAGTTTATGATTGCAATAAATCTGGAGGAAAAATTGATGTTGACAAAGATTATATATATATTTTTTTTCTCTCCTTCAGGTAAGACAGAAAAGTGAAAAGTGTCACTTTTAAAAAGCAGTAGCCTCATATACAGCATAAGGACAAGGTTAGTCATCAATCATGTCTTCTCATAAGTCTCCACTGATGAGTTTGACTTTGGACCTGCAATCTTTGAACCTTGTTTCAGTTTTTATCTCAGAATCATAGATTCATTCATTCATACATACATACGTGGATTTTAAGGCCAAAAGGGACAGTTACAATCATCTTATTTGACCTCTTGCATAACAAAGGCCACAGAGTCCAATCTTTCATTGTTTCTGCCTCTACGTCACAAAAGCTTTCACAGTATTCTTTTGAATTAATTTGCTTACGAGTTCTATATTGCCTCTGTCTCACTTCTCCTTGTTTAATAAGTCTTTCCGCCACAGAATACTCCTTGAATTAACTTCTGTATGAACAGAACAGCTATTGCTTCTTAAACACATATTACACCAGTATCTTAAAAAATACATTTTAACCAGTAGAGATTGCCTTTTTTGATCTAAAATTTTCATCAGCTGCATTTAAAAAGTGCTCCTCCAGAAAACTTTGTCTTAGTAAATGTTGTAAAATTTGAAGTACCATTTTGGTTCATATCCATATATGATGCTTCTCCAAGCCTCACTCTCCCTTTTTCCCCTGCAGTCTCTCAAGTCTATCTGAGCCTGTTTCTTCTCTCTCTGCCTCATAAAAGTTTAAATACTAAGGACTTCTCAGTTCACAGATAAAATAAATTTTCAGTGCATGTCTCGTAAGAGTTTGTATACTCCGCACATCTCATACAAAAATTAATGGGATGCAGCAATCTACTATTGTGTCCTTGACTTGCAATTTGTTATAAATAATAATACAGATGATTATAGGAAAGCTACTACTGCTAGGAATGCATCAGTTTGCCAGCATGAGGATAAATATGACAGCTCTCTCTGAGGGTGATTCTGTCATCTCATTTTGTACTGGTGCTACCCAGCAGTCTTAACAATGTGAGTCCTGTCATGGCTAGTCTCAAAGTTTCTTCAGAGAGGAGCTGAGAGCTAAAGCCCTTTTTAAAGAGAAATAACTAAAAGGAGTTAAAAATAAGTGGCTCTCCGATGGGCTGCTGTGTTGCATGTACTTAATTGCTCACAAGTCACATATCTTCCCTTCCTTGTATTATTGCACAAATCTGCTGCATTTCTATGGTACAGCAGTTACTCAGGTTTTATCTTCTACAGAGACAAGCTATAATTTCTTTTATAGGGAAAGGGGAAAAAAAGAAAAAGACTCATAACAGAGAAGGCAATTACAAGAGCAACATTCAGTGTCAGGTATGGAAGAAAAGGATGTGTTGCTATTCAGGTGCAAACCTGAGAATCGTAAGTTCTGGAATGTATAGTAGTTCTGTCCCTTAGGTGTGTGGGTAATTTACTTGGACTGAATTTTTTTAATGAAAATCTCTTTTTTTTCTACTTCATCTCCCATTCTTGAAAATGAATTTGTCTTTCACCTGCTCATAGTTTGTAGATATTTCATAATTATTGATATAATTATATAATTTAATAAGATTCATTTACATGAGATCTCTTTGAGAGCCTGCTATACAAATATTTTTAGATTTTTAGCCACTAGAATAATTTAAAAACTTCATAAGTTTTTTTTTTTTTTTCTTGCTGGTTTTCTTTTTATTTTTGAAAAAGGCATGGTTTTTAACAAAAATTTGCATGAATTTTCTATGTCCCTCTAATGAACTTCTGTAAGAAATGTGTTGCAGAATCAGAGGAGTTGACCAGAATTTGTTTTAGCAACAACAATGTGAAAGACAAGCCATATTCTCGATGGCCATGCATAGCTGTAACTCCACAAAATGAAGACCACCTTGATCAACTCATCCACGTGAAAGGATGGATTACAACTACAAAAATGTATGAAGCTGCTTATAGGTTTCATATGTATTTCAAACAATGGTGGGAATGGTTGAAAAGTTTTTGCCAGGTGAGTCCGGCAAATGCTTACACAAGAACAGAAAGAACACTCTGTTCATATTTGTCAGGAATTATTGCACACACATGAGATTGACAGTGAAAGTTTCCTGGATTGCATCATTACTGGCAATGAGACTTGGTGTCATCACTACGAGCTGATGACGAAGCAGCAGTCCATGGAATGGTGATGTGTATATTTTCCACTGAAGTTTACATTCAAGATGTAGCCCTCAAAGGATAAAGTGATGTGTGCTGTCTTTTGGGATAGAAAAGGGGTGATCATTCTGTATTTCCTGAAATCCAGACAAAGCATCAACTCTCACCACAACCTTGTGATATTGATTCTGCTGAGAGCTTGAAATTCTGATGTTAGGCTGGAGAGAATGACAACGTCTATCTTGCAACATGGTAACACTAGGCCCCATGCCAATTTAAGACTCCAGAGCACATTGACAGTCTTGGTTGGACTGTCCTACCACACTCATCACATAATCCGGATCTGTCACCTTCTGATTTTCATCTGTTCAGGCCAATGAAAGATGGAGTACATGGGTAATATTTTCTTAGCCACTACATAGTCAAAGCATCTGTGAAACAGTGGATCACCTCTGCTGGTACTGATATTCATGAGTCCAGAATGCAAATTTTTATTCATCTCTGATGAAAATGCATAGCTTAAGGTGGTTACTATGTTGAAAAATAGTGTTTTCTCACTGAGAATTTGTGTTGTTAAATAGCATTATTACTGTGATCTCTGTATCTGTTGTATATATAGGAGGCATTACTTTTGGAGTGAACTACAAACTTGGATGAGCTATGTTCTTCATCCAAAACTGAAGCTTCAAATGATGTAATTTTTCATCGGTCATGTTTCATTTCATTCATGATGAAAGATTATCTGTCACTGGAAAGAATGAAGACCCCACACATTCCATTCCAGTAAGTAAAGGTGAGAAACATGATAACGTATTTTTCAGATTTGGTAGTAATAAAAACTCAGTAATAAATGGTTAAATAAATACTTTGTTCTAAGCCAATATTTTTAGAAAATTTCACTAAATTCAGATTTTTTTTTTATTTTTTTGTATATATTTTAATAAAGAAAGAAATGTATGATGAAAATGTTAAAGCCATGGTACTTGTATTTCCCTTTTTTTTTTTTTTTTTTTTTTTTGGTTGTTACTAAAGAGCTTCAGCACAATTATTGTGAAGGTTTTTATATAAATGTAGATAATAGTCTACTTTTACCACTAATGACTTTCTTTTGATTTTTTAAAAATTCTTCTTATTATTTTCTCCAAAAGTTCAAAACCCAAAGTATTTTCACTTATAAAAAGGACATAATTGCAATCAGTGCCAGATAGTTTCAAGAACAGTGCATTCTCTGCTGCTCAATCAGATCTCCGAAAGAATCAGGTCACTCACAAGAACTCATCCTATTTTACAGTGAGAACATAATATTCTATGTCTAGCACTTTATTCTGCAAAAGGAAGAATACTAAGAATTCAATGAGGTTTTAAAGGCGGTATCAATGTCATGAGTTTCCTTTAGCCACCTCATGCATAAAATCTACTACATTCGTTAGTTAAGGTAGCTTCAGGAATTTATATATATATAAATATATTTATTTATTTAATCTATATATATGTTATATATATATATAGATTATATATTTATTTATTTAAATACATATATATATCCCTCAAGCTACCTTATATATATATAAAATCATAAAGACCTGCAATAGGAGTGACATTATCTTTTGAACTATCAAGAGATTGTATTCCCATCTCTCTCTTAAGCTCTAAAAATACAAAGTGTAAAGACACAGTCACAAACCCATCCTAACTATTAACAGAAGGATAAATGATTTGATGAGGAATTACTAGGTATTCCCAGCTTCTATCAGTACAACTAGGAGCTGCATGTCCATAGTCCGTCATAAACTACAGATATGTAACTCAGTTCTTCATATGATTTTGGTGCTTGCTTTCAAATTCTTGCATGATTTTTTTTTTTTTGTTGTTCTGCATTTATATGCAGATGTTTTCGTTTTCACTTCCATTTTGATTTACAGCATAGATTAGAGATCTAAATAAATGCTAGCATGCACTGACATGCTTTATGACATTGTTTTAAATATTGCTGAGAAAAACAGAATTTTAAGGAAAAAAAAAAATAAACAATACCTGTCAGAATTAGAAAATTGAAGACCTTCAGCTGTGAATTGTGTTACACAGAATTGCATGTCAGGTAAGAAATAAAAAAGTTTCTTTCTGGTCTCTAGAGATAGCTACTAATGACTTAATTTATTTCTTCTTCCAAAACTTTTTCCTCTCAGTTGATGGGGAATGGCTACATAAGGTTTTAAAAAAATGAAAGGTCTTTCTAACTAGACTTAAAAACTAATTGCTTTGATTTAAAGACTACAAATTACTCTCAAATTTAGTTCTTGATGGACTGATTCTCCTACAAGGAGTTTGAAGTGCTGGAAATTATTGTGAGTAATTCAGTGAGACTTCAGATGTTCTAAAGTAGCACAAAACCAACTTGGTTATGTCCTAGAAAATCTCTCTTACCACATGATACCAAATGAAGATGGGATATTCTGTTTGATTGGATGGTTGCTGCCAGAGTGTTGTGGTCAATGGCTACATTCTAGGTGGAAGCTAGTCATGAGTGTGTCACCCAGGGATCCATCTTGGGCCAGACTCCCCTTTTGACCTCTTTATTAATGACATAGATCATGGAATCATGTCAGTTTGCTGATGACACCAAGTACACTGAGTACACTGAGTAATGTAATTGACAGGGCAGAAGTAAGATATGCTATACAGAGGGACCTAGATAGGCTCAAAAAGTGGGCCCATGGTAATCCCAGACACATATACAGACTGGGAGAACTCCTTGAGAACAGCTTTGTTGAAAAAGACTTCAGAATCTTGGTAGATTAAAAACTTATCATGAGCCAGTAGTGTGCACCTGCAGCCCACAAGGCTAACAGTATCCTGGGCTGCATCAAAAGAGGGGTAGCCAGAGGGTGGTGACAGTTTCTCTCTGCTCTCTACTCAGTGTCCCCACGTGGATGATTGTGTCCAGGTCTGGGGCCCCCAGCTCAAGAAAGATATGGAACTGTTGGAGTGGATAGAGAGGAGGGTTACAAAGAGGACAGAATAACAACAACAATAACAACAAAAATAGAGATCTCCTCCAGCTATTCAGGAAACAGAACTTGAAAAATTCTTTTAAGAGCTAAGATTTTATGCTTAAATTTTGTCAAAGAGGGAACTGAAACCTTATTGGCAGCCTTCAGTGGATATCATGCACTTGATACTTGGCTGTGTGGAACTTCATGAGGCTGGCATGGGCCCGCCTCTCAAGCCTGTCCAGGTCCCTCAAGGTTGGCATCCCTTCCCTCTGCCATGTCGAATGTACCCTCACTTTGGTGTCATCTGCAGACTTGCTGAGGGTGCACTCAGTCCCCCTGTTCATATTGCCAACAACAGTGTTAAATAACACCCGTTCCACTACTGATTCCTGAGGAATGTGATTTGTCACTGGTCTTCACTT
>JAOWBP010001293.1:54383-66930 GCA_028571105.1 Tragopan temminckii | reverse complement strand
TTTTTTTTCTAATTTAATGTCCTGCTTCCTAGGCTTGCAATGAACCAGTCCTGAGGAGGATAGCAGTGGACAAATGTGCTCGGAGAGTCCGCCAAGCGCTGGCTAGCGTGAACTGGGACACCAAACTGATCCAGTGGCTTCACACGACCTTAGTGGAAACCCTCAGTTTGCCAGTGCTGGCTGCTTACCTGGATGCTCTGCAAACACTTAAAGGAAAGGTGATGAGAGCAGTGAAAGAGATCTTACTGTTTCTTACAACATTCTCCCTTTATTAAAGCTCATTAAAAGGAAACCGGTGGAGGCTTTATCCTTTTCCTTTGAAGCTCTGATGATGTTTAAAAGGCCCTTGGAAAGCCTGTGTGCATTTTCTCAGTCTTTTCCTCCTCTGGTTCCAGATCCCCACTCTAATCGACAGGATGCTGCTCTCTTCCACCACCAAGACGGGGGCAGCAGGCGCTGAGGCTCTGTCTCTGCTGCTGAAGAGACCTTGGGACCCTGCAGTGGGGGTCTTGTCACATAACAAACCAGTGAGTGCCTCACGGGGACTGGGAAGCCATTCTCACTGCCCAACGTACTCAAATTGGCTTTATTTTTCTTCTCTTGTTTTTGTTCCATCTCTTTCTGGCTTCCTGGGCTCTTTTCCTCTTGCTTTAGACTTGCTCGGTGAGGTGACTCTTCCTGTTGGAGTCATTTCTCCCCCAAGCTATCTCAAGGTAGCTGTTCGCTGGGGAAAAATTTGCACATTTAATAGCTATGCAAGGTCCTTCCTGCTTTGTAGTGCATGCCAGGCTGGACTTTGGGTTTATAAATAACCATTTAAATTCTTCTGTGGATTATCAGGGTTGTGCTGAGTGTGTTACTCGGTAGCTTTTCTCCCCACCTCCCCCCACTAGGGCTTTTTGGATGGGAAGCTGCCCTGCCATATTCCCAAAACAACAAGTGGTGGAGATTTGGGCTGGGAGGTGGCTTTTGCTTACATATCTCTTGTTGAACTTTGCAGAGCAAATTGCCTGGTTCCCCCCTCATCCTGATTGCTTCCTCTGGACCCTCCAACTCCATGTTCCCCACTTCTCGACGGCACCGATTCTGGCAGTCGCAGCTTTCCTGCTTGGGAAAGGTTTGTATGGTTGGTTTAGAAGGGGGAGGGGGAGGTTCCCATTAACAGCTGTGACAGAGCGCAGCTGTTGAGCATGTTTTTATAATCCTGTGGTGCCCCAGAGTGCTTGATTCTGCTGAGAATAGGCTGACATCTGCTGTCTGCAGCATTTGGCAGTTAGGGCACACGGTGGGGTGGAGTTGCCCAAGTCTGATGCACTCGGGCCCAAACAGAGCTCTATTTTCAGCAGTGTAGGTTGTGTCACTTTCATGATGGATTGATGAGTCCTCCAGTAGAAAGAGACTGGAGGAGAGAGGGTATGGATCACCTCAGATACAGAGCTGCTCACAGCCCTCTACGTGTGTTAGGTGTGATGGGTGGATAAGAGCAAAGTGAGCAGCAGAGATTCTCTGTGGGAATTCTCTATTCTGGGTTTAATAGCTTGAAGCAAATCCTGGGAGAGAGACAGAGAAAGCCCAAATTCACATGGAGTTCCAGCCCACACCTGCCATTGTGCCTTCCTGGTTTATTCCTCTTTAATTTCACCCCACAGGTGATCCCCATTGCCACCCACCTGCTGAACAACGGCAGCGGGGTGGGAGTGTTGCAGTGCCTGGAACACATGATTGGGGCAGTGAGAAGCAAAGTGGCAGAGGTGAGAGCAGCAGTGCTTCGCTGTGCTGCCCGAAGGCATCGCCTCATTGCCTGTCTCCCTCTGCTGATGGCCTTTTTCCTCCCTTAGATTCACAACCACTTCTCTCACAAGCCCATCATCCTGATCGGGTGGAACACGGGTGCCTTGGTGGCCTGTCATGTAAGTACCTGGTACAGGGAGGCCCTTTGACACCTTTTCTTCAGAGTTAGATAAAAATCACCATTGCATTTAAGGCTCTGCTGGATGATTCTCTTCCCTTTTCTCTTGCTGAGACTCATCCCTTTAAATCCCGAGGGCGTAAGGAGTTTGATTTCCCCTGTGTTTCTTCCCCAAACCCATTTGTTCAGCGAATGAAAGTCTAAATAGACACAGTGTTTCTGAACCCAGCGAAGCATCCTTCACAGCACTGGTGTGTTGGACTGTTGGGATGCTGACTCTTGCTTTTTTTACACCCAGGTTTCAGTGATGGAGTACGTCACTGCAGTTGTGTGCCTTGGATTCCCTCTTCTAACAGTTGATGGCCCCAGAGGGGTAAGAACCGACAGGGCAGGGGGGCATTTAATTAACTGTATTTTATTCTTTAACTTCCATCTGTTTCATATGAGCCTGGCTTGGAAGTCTAGAAACAACTGGGAGGTTTTTGAGGAATGTCTGAGATGTTTTTGTTTGGAGGAGGTGTTGCACCTGTCGCGAGTTTCCTCATGTGACCTGGTTTTGCAGCTCCTCCTAGGGGCCTTGCGTGTGTGTTGCTTGTCGTCCCAGCACAGCTCATCTGAACCACGGTTTCCCATTCTCTTGCAGGATGTTGACGACCCCCTCCTGGAGATGAAGACCCCCGTGCTCTTTGTCATTGGTCAGAACTCCCTGCAGTGCAACATTGAAGCAATGGAAGATTTCCGGGAGAAGATCCGAGCTGATAACAGCATGGTGGTGGTGGGGGGAGCGGATGACAATCTCAGGTGCTGTGCTATGAGATGGATCCTTCCTTCCCCCGTGGGCAGGATCTGAGTGTGGTGCATACAAAAAGAAATGCATATCAAAAAATGTGGTCCTGATGCACTCTCAGGGTCAGCAGTATTGTTCAAAAGCTGATAGTGGGTTGTTTGGTTAGTTTTTCTGTGATAAATTTGCCTTGTTTCTGCCAGTAATAAGTAGAAGATCCAGGGTACAGCATGGTATAATAATAGAGCAGGCATCTGCTTGTATTTTTTTCCACTTTGGCTCTGGAATATACAGCTTATGGAGACTATGTCCAGGGCTGGGGTGAGGGAGGCTGTTAGAGCCTTACAGGAAGCACAAGAGGTTTCAGTACGCTTTGGAGCTTGTTTTCCAGTCGCACCTGTGTGTGTCTGGAATAACAGCACCAAAAACTGGAGCAGGTTATACCCATGAGAATGGGGGTAGCCTGGCGTTAACCTGTGCAGACAAGACTTTGGAGCATTGTGTAAGTCAGAAATCTGTAGTGGGAATGCTTAGGAGAGAAAGAAGTGTCAAACTGTGACACAGATGAAGCTCTGAAGGGAAGGAAATGCCATATTTACTTTGCAAAAAGCTTTGGTTGTGAGCTAAGCCATGCTGGGCTCGTGTTAGCAAAGCTTCTCAGCATTTTTGAGGGACAGACCTCATCTTTCCAGCAGGTGGTGCTCTTGAGTTGAGCACTGATGGAACCAACTCACACCTCACTCTGTAGGATCTGTGCAAGGGATTAAACGTGCTGTCGTGTGAATTTTACTCTCGAGTGAAAGATGATGCAGTGGGCACAGAAGGGGAAAAAACAAACGTTTGCTGACTTCCATCTTTTTTTAATTTATTTTATTCCACAGGATAAGTAAAGCCAAAAAGAAGTCAGAAGGCCTGACCCAGAGCATGGTGGACAGGTGCATCCAGGTAAAGGCAGAAGTCTTCCTTTTATACTTTGTACCTATTGAAAAAACATGCTGAAATGGCTCAGTGACCACAGGTGATAACCTAGCTGCCAGTACAGGTTGAACAAAGTAATCTCTCTCTTAAGAGATGCTTTGAAGTGGTTGTGCCCTTGCAGGAGGAGAACAGTAAGCTTCCTGTGTGGCTGCTTTAAACAAAGCTCAGGTTTCTGCACCTTCCAGGACGCCTGCCTGGGGAAGCAAACAATACTTTAGGAGAAACCATCATATTTCCCTTCCATTTGCCAGAATTCAGTGGAGTGTGAGCTTTGATGAGAAAGCTGAGGTCCATCTACAAGATTTCAGGGGTTTTAAACCTAGAGAGCCCTATCGATTTGCTTCTTTGGGAATCTTAAATCTAGAGAGCCCTGTCAGTTTGCTTCTTTGGGAATCCTGAGTTCTTTTTTTCTTTAAGCTGTGAAGATGAATTATTTCTAGAGAGTTTTGTACCATGCAGCCTAACTATTTGTTTTGTCTTGCTTAGGATGAGATAGCTGACTTCTTGACTGGCATCCTCACTCGAGCAGAGAGCCACTCGGGCTCTGATCCCCGTGACCTGGATGCTGAGAAGAAGAAAAAGCCACGGGACTCGACCAGGAGGGATCTGTCATTTGATTTGCCAGAAAGAACCAGCAGGCCTGCCTCACCAGCATCCAGAGTGCCTGCCTCACCCTCAGGCTCTGAGGTAGGGCGTCCTGCAGGGCACGGAGAGCTGAGGTTGTGTGAGGAGATGGTTTTGTGCAGCTGGAACGTGCAGTGAGAGATGCTAAGCGTTGGGAGAAGGGCAAGAGGATGTGAAAGGATGAATGGCTCACAGTTGGATGAACAAACCTTGAGAGTTCTGTCTTTTTCAGCAGAGGGACACACATTCTGTGCATGCTTAAGGTTATAACTGCCTCTCCTTGGGAAATGTGGGATAAGAAGTGTTTCTTGTCTTATCCAGGACCTATCCAGTGTCTCCAGCAGCCCCACTTCAAGCCCCAAGACTAAAATGGCTGCTGTGTCCTCCATCCAGAAGCCCACCCCCATCAGCACCGCACAGCTGCTCAAGAGGCAGGTGCAGAGGACAGACACAATCCTGACACACAAGCAGGCCCAAGGTAACAGCTGGTGGCTTTCTTACCTTCTTCACATCTGGATTTTTGCTCTTTTCCCTCAGTTCTTTAGGTTTTATCTTCTGAGTGCTTTCTTGAATCTTTCCTGTGGCAACTTGCTCTGCAGCTCAGTTCCCTGTTATTGCCATTGGAATGCAGCAGCTTGTGGGGAGGTTGGAAATTAGGTTGGAAGCAGTGCTTGTGCAGCTTGCAGAGTCTTGTTGCTGTTCCAAGTGGGAAGGATTTTCACTTGTTATAGCTGACCAAACCTAGCCATGCTCTCATTCTCTTCTGTCTGTGAGCCCCTTTACTGATGTCTTATATCCCCAAGACTGCTTGGGAGGGGGATTAAAGGTACTCAGGTGATGATTAAGGATGTTGAATTCTGATTGAAACAGTGGGGCTTTGGTAACTGGAGTCATCTTGTATCAAACACAGAGGAAAAACTGCTCTGAGCAGTGGGGTTTTTGTCCTGTTGAATGCTGATTAAAAACCTTATTGTCCAGCTTCAGTCTGACTGTAAGAATTGTGAATGTAGGTAATGGTTTTGTTGGCGGTGTGATCATTTGTGGCAAAAATCAGTGGTAGGTGGGAAACAGTTCTTCATCTTCCCTTCTGTGCTTGTTTGTTTGCTGGAGATGGCTCTAAACAGGCTGCTTGTTGTCTGCTGCTGTGTGACCCTGCACGCTCTGAAGTCAGGATAGGCTCCAGAGGGGAAGTTTCTCAAGGAGTGAGCTAAAGCAATCTGCTTCTTTGTTGTTGTAGTTGAGGAAGCTTCTTGGTAGCACACGGAAGGCAGGAGGAGGGTTTGTGTGGCTTCTAGTACGTGTTCCTTGGCAGTAGGTGATCAGGGATGATGTGCTGGCCATGCCCAGAGCTGTTTGCCTGCCTGCTCCCAGGTTTCTGTGGGTCACAGCGGTGTCCCTGCAGCTTGCTGCCCCTCCAGAGCCAGGCTGTGATACTGTAATTCTCTCTGATTCATTTCAGCTCAGTTTGCTGCTTTTCTGAAACAAAACATGCTGGTGAGGAAAGCTCTTCCTCCTGGCACCTCTTCATGTCTCTTTGGTGAGTATCTCCTCACTTCCCACTGTCTCTCTTTCCACCTTCCTCTCTCTCTCTCTCTCTTTCTGCTACCTCCTTTTGACATCTTCCTCTTCCCTTGCACTGGTTTGGGGCACAACCCAACGTTTCCCTCTGTCCCCCTGCTTTTTGCTTTCTCACTACTGCCTTTGAAGCTTAAACAAATGGCTTGCGTGCAAACTGAGAGCATTAACACCTCCTGAGCTCTTCCCTTTTCCTGCTGCACAGGTAAATACTGGTGTAAACGGGCAGCAGTCCTTCTCTGCCGGACAGTGGGTGACTTGTATCATTTAACTCCTTCCTGTGCTGGGGTCAGGCTGCATGTTGGTAGCAAACAAGTAGTAGCAAAGCAGCTGCGGGTGAATGTGGAAGTGAAGAGCTGCCAAGTGGCTCAGGAGAGGCAGCAGTGGATTCACAGAACAGAATTTCTTGGCCAGAAAATCAGTGAAGAGCAAAGAGAGGGATAGCCTTGAGGTGACTGGTGGGAGCTGGCTCCACGGGGTTGTCCTGACCTGGAGACACACGGAGGGGAGCTGTGTTTAATCCAGAGGTTTGGGAGGCTGCACTGTCAGGAGAGGTGTCAGCTTTCAGCTCAGGTGACCCCAGGAAGCTGAGAGCATTGACATAGCTGACAACTACTGAGCTGCAATGCTCCAAACTTTTAATTTTCTGTGCTTTTAACTTTCCAAGGCAAACCCGGGATGCAGTAATCTGTGGTATTTTTGATGTGCTAAGCACGCACAGGATATGGTCCAAACTGCACATACAACCCAGAAGCAATACTGAGGCCCAGTATTGGACCAAGCTGGTTGTCTTACAGATCACTTTCTCTCTTGAGCCTTGTGGTCACTTTGTGGACTGTGCACTTAACCAGCATCAGATGGGAA
The DNA here is from genome assembly GCA_028571105.1 of Tragopan temminckii. Classification (NCBI taxonomy): domain Eukaryota; kingdom Metazoa; phylum Chordata; class Aves; order Galliformes; family Phasianidae; genus Tragopan; species Tragopan temminckii. Next base: position 60,196 of record JAOWBP010001293.1, on the reverse strand, counting down.
TGGAAACTGTTGACCTGTGCATGTGCCTTTTCACTGTGCTGCTTAGCTGGTGGCACATGGGGGGGGTTTGGTGCACACCTGGTGAGGTCTCCAAAGGGTGATTTGAACCAAGCATGTTTGTAGTTGAGTGAGAGACAATGTGTATTTTGGCTTCCAGGCTTTTGTCTTAGTTACAGGGACTTGCAAACAGGGAGTTAGCTGGCTTGCAGCTCTCTGGATGAAGAGGGCTCTCTGGAGCTTCCCCCCCGTTGCTGCAGATTGCTGCCAGCACCATGGCAGGAGGCAGATGGCCATCCATCAGTGGTGGGATGCACAGAGAATGGGTGGGATGTGGCATTTTGTGACTGCATCTTGGCTCTGTGCTGCCCAGATGTGCTCGTCATGCACTTTCTGGTTAATCCTTTCCCCAGCAAGCTTATGCTGTAGGCAGAACGAAGCGGATGTGATGGGTCAAGGATCTAACAGCAAAACGAGCAGTTGGTGTGGAAGAGAAATCTCAGCTTGCTGCTTTTCTCCCCAGTGCCAAGCAGTGCAGGACTTGGCTTCGCTGCAGCACCTCCCGTGCTCCTGCCTGCTTCGTGGCCATCTCTGTGCTTCTGTCCATCTCTCAGAGGGCTGGAAGGGACGTGCTGAGTGACAGGCACACAGATAGCTTGGCAGGTGTGTTGGAAGAGCAGAGAGACTGAGTTCTGATCCCAGCACGCCTGCACCAGCTCTGCACCTACATTCTTCTCATCAGGAAGTCAGGGATGATGCCAGGATTGGGTGTACCTTACTTGGAAATGAAAAGTGCTTCTGCAGAGATGTTATTGCTGTAGGCATCCATTTTTTCTTTGCTGCAGAGGACAGGGCAGACTTCCTATGCTCTCTTGCCTTAGCCTTTGAGTGGCTTAAGCTAAGTACTGCCCTAAGACTGCAGCTCAGGGCATGCAGAAGTCAATGTAGGTGGTGAAAAGGAGAAGCGAGGGCTCCTGGTGCATGGGAGATGGGCAAGGCTGGCATGAAAGGAGCTGCAGAAGTATGCATGGGCATGTGACCCTTCTCCACACCTTGGTGCGCACAGCTGAGCTGCACCAACCTCGAGGAATCGGCCGTTTCAAAAAGCTCCTTCTGTGTCCCCCAGTTCCAGTCTCCTCAGAGCACTCGGAAGGGGCTGAGAAAGATGATGTGCGCGTGCAGCTGAAGAGACATCAGACCCCCAGCCCGACCCAGTGCAGCAAAACTTCCAAACGAGCCAAAATCAAGGTGACCATTGTCTCTCACGGAGATGCTGCTGGCGTGGGGAACGGAGCACCCCTCAGCACCCAGGCAGAAAGTGAGTTGCCATGGCATAGCTGCTTGTAAACCAGAGTGCTGCTGTGGCTGTGCCCACATGGGCTCCTCTGGGGCACGGGGAGGGGAGGGGAGCTGTGCTTTTGCTTTTTTTCTCTTTTTGAGGAGCTAGCTGCAGAAAACTGACAGCAGTTCAAAGACACGAGTGGCACGGTGCTGTTGGGGATAGCTGGGGGCACGTGGGGACTGGATTTATGTAGCCAGGACTTGGCAGGTGCCTCCATTTCTCAAAGCAGTGCAGATTGCACACTTCAGTGGTGTGCTTGGTGCAGTCTTATGTGCTGTGGGGTGGATTTCATACCTTCTCTGAAGCATCAGGCTGCTGCTGGAGGCAGGATGCTGGTCGTGGTGAACACTTGCTCCAAGTAGGTTGTGTGGGTCTCTGGTTCTGCTGCCTGCTGGTGGCCCCTGAGCCAAGCTCTGCCCTGGAATGTGCTCCTGCTTTGTGGAGAAAGGCGATGTTCCTCCCTCTGGAAGACCTTTGTTCAGGCTCCACGATTCAGCTGAGCTCTGCTGACCCTGCTCAGGCTGTGCTGCAGTCTGAGGTCTGGTACAACAAACCCTTGGTATGTGTTAGCAAATCCCAGCTCTTCTCCTGGGAAAGCCTGCTGTGACAAGCATTGCAGAGGTCCTTTCTATCCAAGAAGAGGTGATGTGCTTGGTCTGCTTCCCCTTCAGCCTTGGTGAGGGAGGCCAGAAGCTTCAGCTGCTCTCACTGCTGTACTTGAAGGACATTATCTTGCTGCTGCCTCACCTCAGAGCTCCAGATACATGAAGCAGTTGCTCGTTATTAGCATTAGGTCGGTGCAGGGCTGAGGGGTCAGCATTTCCATTCCAAATATTAGGAAGTCAGGTATTAAAAGCAGAGAAACAAACCTACTCCTTCTGAAGCGTTTTGTGGGTAATGGTTGTTTTCAGCTGTGAGAATTAACTAATAAATACGCATCCTTTCTCAGGGTTGCAGCTCATCTTCTGGCAGCTTTGAAGATCTCTGGTTTCTGGCTTTTTATTATTTTTTTTTATTTTTTTTAATTTTCCCAACTTTACTTCTTTTCACAGAAAGGAAATGAATTGCAGAAGTAAACATGAACCAAACAAGATTTCCTTCTTACCGTGTGTGAGCAGGAGGAAGCACCAGACACACGCACTTGTATCCCAAAGGCTGCAATAAACCAACATTGTGACACAATAAACAAATACCGTGACTCCTGGCATCCCTGTGTATTTTGTGTCTGTAAAGAATGCTTACAGAATGGAGCAGGCAGACCTTAGCTCACCAGTCGAGGTGGTAGAGCTGTGCTGCGAGGCCTGTAAGGAGGGGATGAGTGGTGATGGCACTTAGGAGAGAGAATTGCAGTTGTCGGTGAGGCCTGAGTGCTTTGAAGCTGATTCCTTTGGTCCTGTGTGCTGTAACACTTGGACAACGACAGCCTTCTTGTTTTAATTTGCAACTCTGCTCTCTTTGATGCTCCTGATGTTGTTGTGTGGTGGCTCGAGAGGGTGTTTATGGCTGCAGCAGAAGTTTCTTTGAGAAGAAGCTTTGCGAGCAGGATGAGCCCATGGCTGCAGCGCTGGGCTGTTCTGTGAGAGCAGAGGAATCCCTCGAGGCTTGCAGAGGACAGAGAGTTAGGTGTTTTCTTTTTCTTTTGCAGTTGTCGCAGGAAAGCCATTCCCCATGGCAGTCAGCCAGTCTGTGTCGGGTGGGAAGGAGCCCTTCGGACTGCTCGCCACCTCCAAGTGAGTGCACCTTTCACTCTGTAAGCCGGGGGCTGTTCTGACAGGCTGCTGATGCAAAGCACCACAGCGCAGTGATGTCTGCCTGTGGAGCTGCCTATCATCTCGCTTTCTGATGTATGGGGGACTCTTAGGCTCGTGAAAACTACTTGTGGGCTGGTGGTCCAATCTACGAGCGATGGGAATGGGCAGAAGGTATTTTGCGTGCTGGGCCCCATTTTTGTATAGTTTCCCAAACCAAACTTGCTTTAGAACTGCTTATCTTTGTCTTTTGAACGATTGTGTCGTCGTCTCTGCCAAAAATGTAGTGCTGTCTTTATTCTTTCCCTTCATTCTCTGATGGTAAATATTTTTTTCCAAAGATAAAAAAATCCTCAGTATTGGCTTTGAAAGTAACTGGCCACAGGGATTTCTTTTGGGCAATGAATCTGGTGTTGACAGTCTCTCACATCACTGTTTTCCCTCTTAATTCAAACCGTGCTTTGGAGAATTGGACCCTGACTGATCTGGGAGGGGAGAGGAAGAAGAGCTGTTCTCAAATAGAAAGTAGGTTTTAAGTGGGAAATGTTTCACTTCTAGGTAAATTGCTTCTGTGGCTGCACCTAGGCAGGCACACACACATAACAAGATCACTTCTGATTTGAAAATACAGTGTTATCACTCCTTGCTCTAGCTCCTGTGGTGGACACGGGGGAGCTTCTCTTGTTTTGGGTTTTTTTAATCTCATCACCTCTCTGTTCTGTGTGTTGTAGCAGTGTGCTGACGAAGCTATCTTGCATTGCCACGTGTAGTTTATCACCAAGAAACATCTTTTTCTTCTTGTTTTGCAGGCTGGGCTCGGCAGCAGAAAGCTCAGTGAGTCCTGCTCCATCTGCCACCATCCCCAGCAGCACGACGCCCAGTGCTTTCCATGCCCTGCAGAGCAGGCTGGTGGCCGGCAGCACCCACTGCATGCAGGCCCAGCCAGCCAGTGCCCTCCAAGGTACCTGCCTCTCTCCATCCCTTTATTGTGAATGGAAAAGGTAAACCCTGATGCCTCGAGATACCAAAAGTTCCCTCCTCTCAGAGAGGAGCAGTATCTTGCCTCCCATGTTTCACAGATAACCTGTTTAGCTCCCAGCAAGATTGGGCTGTGTGCTGTAGTGTGGCTAGGACGATCCCCACCAACCTTGAGGCTGGCTGCTTGGGACCCTTCTCTTTAAAGAACAATTTACTGTCCAGTAAACCTGGGATTTTATGGTGCTTAATTCTCCAAACCTGATTTCTTTGTTCTTTGTTTTATTTTTTCCTTTGTAAGGAGCAGCTTCTGCTAGCAGCCTGCTGCAAGGGCTGAGCTTCAGCCTGCAAGACATTGGGACAAAGTCATCTGCCCTTCCTGCCAGCATGACTGGGACACCAGTGCAAGTATGCAGCCTGCAAATGTTACTCTCTGAAGGGAAGCTGTATGGAGGGTGAAGTGGTAGAAGCTGGAGGGAACCTGAAAAAGCCATGTTTGTCCCAGGAACAGATGAGCGGTGCTAGGCGTGAACTGCAGCTAAATAACGTGTGAGGTTTGGCTGAGTGCTGGGGGTAAGGGTTCCTGTAAGTGGTATGGGTTCTAGGAAACTGGGCTGTGGGAAATTTTACTCAAAACCAGGCTTTGCAGCTTCTAGAAAATACTGAGAAGAGCTTGCAGAATGGACTGAGGGAGATTAGTAATCTTTCTAATTATTTTCCTTCTGGGAAAATTCACATCTGTGTTTCTGTTAGGCAATGCTCCCCAACATTTCAGTTTGAGGAGGCTCATTAGAAGTGTAGCCGCCATTTCTAGTTGTGTTTTAAGTTGCAGTGAGTGTATGCAGGTGGGAAGGCACAGCTTCACTTGTATTTAGACCTGCTTGTGGCCACCAGAATGACGTGTAGAAACTCTCCATCTGCCCCCTTGTTGCTGTGGGAGGGAGAAGCTGTGCCACCCCAGCAACCTCATTCCTTCCAGGTACTCAGTGCTTCTGCTTTTCCTTCCAGACCTCAGCTGTGAAGACACCCACACCCATCCAGAACCTGAGTGCCATCACCACAGGCACTGGCACCATAGTCCGAACCATCCCAGTTGCCACCTCTTTATCGGTGGGAGCTGCAGCGAGTGGGAAGCCCACAGCCATTCACCAGCTGCTGACAAATGGAGGATTGGCAAAGCTGGCCAGCAGCCTCCCTGGCTTGGCTCAGATCTCCAACCAGGCAGCAGGTGAGTCCAGCATGCAGTGCAGGTGCCTCGAACACCCCATCATCCCTCAAAACTGCTGTTTCCAAAGCTTATTCCACCTTCTTGGAGCTGGAGCTGTGGAAAGGTGCTTTTGGTAGCAATTTGTGAGCAGGTGGAGGCTTGTGCTGCAGCCCCAGCTGGTGAACATGGCCTCTGCAGTTGCTGTGTCTCAGGGATGTTGTTTTTGGATGTTTTCCTAGGCCTGAAGGCCCCCACGACCATTACTGTGACGCTGCGTGGGCAGCCCAGCCGTGTGACAACGCTTAGCCAGGCTGCAATGGGGACTGTGCAGCCCCAGGTGGAGGAGCAGCCGATGCAGACACAGGCACCACAGGTAATCCTTGGCACCTTCTGTGTAGAGAAAGCATCCAGTGCTGCTATGAGGGCAGAAGCAGCTGCCTTGGGGAACGTGTTCTTGCTCACTACATTTCTCTTGGGTGTGATGAGCTCGTTGCTTTGCTGAGGCTGTGCAGAAGTGGTGATTAGAGAACCCAGGTTAACTTCA
>JAOWBP010001293.1:42085-54283 GCA_028571105.1 Tragopan temminckii | reverse complement strand
TTCTCTTGGGTGTGATGAGCTCGTTGCTTTGCTGAGGCTGTGCAGAAGTGGTGATTAGAGAACCCAGGTTAACTTCAGCAGCAGGGTCGTTTCCTGTGGAGAGGTTGTGTGCTGGTGCTGCACCAAGGAGACCTCTGTCTGGATTTGTAATGCTGACATCAGTAAGGAAACTCTTAATGAAGTTTTGGGTTTTCTTGGCAGTGGCAGGACGTGGTGGGAGGAGGAAAGCTGCTTCTGGTGTCTATTCCCTGTCTGTTCAGGCAGGAGAAAGAGCTGACTGCACTGTCTGGCGTTGTCTCCCTCTTGGAAATGCTGTTTCTGCCCTGATGTAGTGCTGGGACCTCTGGGAGTTGGGTTACCATGCTTTTTCCTAACGCAGGTCCTCAACTTCTGCTTTGTTTTTCTGCCATACTGTTAAAACCCATTTATGAAGCACTGAGTGTGTGCTCCAAAGTCCATCTGCTCCCAGCTGATCTCCTTGTAGGGGTGATCGCTGACGGAAAGAAGTGCTCTTGCTGTTCTCATGCTAAATTGTTCTAGGTACTGTCTCAAAAGGATCCTGGCTGCTTCCCAGGATAAGTCTTGGTGCAGCTGAACTGAGAGAAGTTGGAGAGGGTTGTTTTGTTGCTGTGGTGAGGGTCTTGAGTATTATAACATTGATCTCTTCATCCCAATACCTGGGGTGCAATTTACTGCAGATCTGCTTTTGTGCTGTGCCCTAAATCAGTGCAGTTTTGAGATGGATCTGTAGGTGTGAGAGGAGGAAAATCAGTTCTGATTCCCTACGTGGGATGTTGGGTTGGTGCTGTCCCCAGCTCCAGATGGCTTCCTCCTGACCACAGCTCCTGTACTGCGCAGCACTCAGGTGTCTCTTAAAAGTGTTCTCCTGGATGGTGGGGATTAGGAGGAAGCAGGCAATGCTGTGATCTGCCCTAGGGGACTGAAGGAGGCTAAATGAGGGCTGCTGGTTGCCTGGGGATGAGTGCTGTGCTAAGTGATACCTGCCTGGTTCTGCCTTACAATCACAGAATTGTCCCAGGTTGGAAGTGACCCACCAGGATCAAGTCTGTCTCCTCACAGACAACCCAAATGTAGGGATGAAACTGACTGTCCTGTAGGTGGTGACTGTAGTGATTTGCAGGAAAAAAGGAGTTTAAAAAACAAGCAGATAAACTCCCACAACTCTAAATGCTTCATCTTGGGCAGTCAGATGAGCGTGGAGCATCCCGTGGGGGTCAAGCTGCAGTTCCCAGCAAGCTGCACTGAAGGCTGAGGGCATCAGAAGATGCCAGGATCACTCCAGGTTGGGCGAGGGGCTTTTCTCTCGCTTCTGACTTTCCTCTTCCTGTTACCACCAGCACAGGTAGGTGAGCTGCTGCAGGAGGTGCAGAGCAATCTTGGCTTTGCAGATGAAGCTCCATGATTTTGGTCCCTGGTTTTGGGGTGAATCGTGCTGTGGGCAGCATCGTGGGGGCAGGGAGCGTGCTGCTGCTCCTTGCTGCTGTTTGGGGTTGCTCAAAGTCCTGGGATGTGTAGGGAGCTGCTGTCCTACAGGTTGAGCCTTTGGATGGAAACTGGGTAAGTACCAACAGCAGCAGCCTTGAGTCTTTTGTGTATCCCCTGCTGCTTTAGAGCTGGCACAGCAGCCAGCATTGCCTGTAGCTTCCGCACAGACTCCTGGTTTGCTTCTGGTTAAAGCTGAGATTTCTGAGCACCCACATCCTTCCTCCCTTGACTTTTGTGTTTCTTTCAGTCACTTTGCTAACACGACAGAGCCTGCAAGCACTGGCAGAGCTGGGCTGTAGCCAGCAAAGGTAGAGCTCAGCAACACAGAGCAAGTGACACTCAGTTATCCACTGCAGATCCCACCTGAGCAGGGGGTGTCACACCATCACAGTGCTCACTCTCAATCTCTTGACCCAAGTTGCAGGCAGCGTTCATGCTCTTCAGAGGCCATTTGAAAGCACCATCAAGGCTGGCGTGCTTTCCCTTTAAGTGCTTTGTTACCTGAAACATGCAGTACATCTGGCAGAAGAGCAGCAACTCAGCATCCTGAGGTTTTGCACAGATGGGGTGGATGGGTTCACATATGGGTCAATGTTTTCAGGCAGCCACACTTGAAACTCAGTGTTTGATCGTAGTCTGTGACTTGTAGCTCCAGTGCTGAGTTTGTGTGTTCAAGGCAGTGGCTTAACAGTGTGAGAGCTGCTTCAAAAGCAAACTGAAAGCGGGCTCTTACAGGAAATGAAGTGAGCTGTGTGTTTTTGTGACTAATTATAGCCCTTGACATCAGCTCATGTGTACCTTTAGCACATAGGATTACGTAATCCAGCAGGGCTTCCTGGAAAAGAGCAAATTTACAAAAGGCTTTGGGGGATTATGCCAGAGCTTCAACTCTTGTGTTTTCAGCAGCGGCCAAAACCTTTGTTGGTTGGGTTTCTTTTGAAATTCCAGCTGACTTCAGTGTGTCTGTGCAGGAAGCGTGAAGCCCACGCATCGCATTGCTGTGTGCTGTGCTTTCTAACTCTGGGGGCTGGGATGGTGCTGGTGGCTGCCGAGATGCAGCGTGAGAGGGGGAACCTTTCCTCCCCCTGTGGGCAGTAAAGGGGGGGGTGAGAAGATGAGGAATCTTCTCTGGGAGTGAGATAAAGGAGTGTTTTGATGGTGTTGGAGTGAAAACACGAGCAGTGTTTTCAAGGAACTGTTCCAGCGTGGTTTGAATGTTGCTTTTCTGAATGAGTTCCTCTCTGCAGCGTGGTGATTTCCCGAAAGCAGCTGTGTAGAATGTGGTGATGCTGATGCTTTGTGGCAAGAAGATTTATGGTGCGATGAGTGGAGCTGTAAGCAGATGAGATGACTTGAGGTTTGGGCAGGAATCTCCCCCAGGTGATACGAGGAGAGCAAAATGCTGTTCCCAGAGCCAGCTCTGCTGCTGGTGGGCATGCAGGCAGCATTCACCTTCCTTAAGGTCTGCTCCTTTTGTCTCTCAGGGGCAGAAATAATCTGCAGACATCAGGTGTTGGAGGGTCTCATACATCTTCCTCCCCAGCTGGGGAGCTCTTTGTGACTCAGGGTGGTGTGTAGTGTTTCCATCCAGTTTTTGCACTGCTGGTGGTCCCAGCGCTTTGTTCTTGCAAGCAGGTGATGTGAGAACTGTTCTTGAGCTCCAGGCTGTTATTCAGTATTGCTGCAGAGAAAACAGAGCAGGGCTGACCTCCTTGCAGCAGGGACAGAGCCATCCCATCCCGCTCCTGAAGAAGGGGTTGGGTTTGTTCTGACAGCAGCGTTGGGGCTGTGAGTGGCACCGTCACGCTTTAAAGCACCGATGCTGTGGATTTTGCTGAGAGCTCCCAAGTGACCGATAGAAGCGAGGGCAGGAAACAGGGAGAAAGTGCTCTGTTCTTGAGCTGAGGGACAGCACAGATCCCAAGGAACGGTTGCAGCCCCCCACAGATGGTGTAACCCACTCCTCCTGGGCTCCTGGCCCTCCAGTAGCTCTCGGTTACTTTAACCCTTCCAGGCTCCGGACGGTGCAGTTGGGAACTTGGTCGCCCCAGCTTCCAGCGCCGCCTCTCCTGGCAATCTGCTGTCTCAGATGGATCTCAGCAAAGCCCAGGCTGGTGCAGAGATGGCTCCCACCGACCCTGCAGCAGCACCCCTAGGTGAGGCTCACGGCCGTGGCGGGGCGCGGGCAGCCAGGGGCCTGCTGGGAGCCATGCCTGCAGGGCAGTGTGTGGAGTCACACTGGGAAAGTGCTGCCCCAATCCTAGTTCTTTTTAAGACTGTTGACTTTTTATTATTTTTATTTTTTCCTTTTTTTTTTTTTCCCCCCTCCCCTCCTTTAAGTTAGGTCCCTCGTGGCTTCTGTGCACAAGTACATGGAGTTCTGATTTGTCAACTGCTGCCTTGAGCCAAAGAGTGGAGTGTAAAATGTCAGCCCAGAGGGGTTATTAGTGTGTTTAGGACCCCCACCACATGCTGACAGCACTCTCCTCACTGCCTACACTTACTTCCCTTCCTTAGGGAGAGCAGAACCATCCAATTACACCTAAATAAATATTGCAGAGCCATCTTCCAGCTAGCAGCTTCAGACTTAAAAAAATAAAAAAATAAAAAATAAATAAAATCCTGTACAAAAAAGCCCGCTCCTGCCAAGCCTGTGCTTTTGTTTCCCTCTGCCCTACTGCTTTGCAGCTCTGCTGGGAAGATGAGCAGGTCTGTGACACTCAGGCCAGATCTGGTGGAATGAAGATGGGTGGAGCTGTGCCAGCTTCCCACAGGACAAATGAAATAGCTCTAGGTGGTGTTGATGCGTGGGATATTTTACTGTGCTGCTGGCCTTCCTTGCAGGCATTAGACCCAGCTGTAACTCTAATCAGCACTGACCCCCCCACATGATCCCTGCTGTTTTTCCCCCAGGACTCAACAGGGAGTTGTAGAAGTGCTGGGCTTAATTCTTCTCCTGTGTTTTGTTTTCTTTGTCCTCGCTATTTGTGATAACTAGTGGACGAAGTTAGATCTGTGGAGAACTTCTGGAGGTTCAGGTTGGCTCTGCGTTCAACGGGAGGACCAGTTTGTAGTGAAGCTGCTGGAGCAGCAGCATAAACTGGGGTGTCAACATGAAAGATTTCTCCAAGCTCTCTGTTTCATGGTTATTTCAGATGCCTGCCAGTATCACCATGTCACTGTGCTGCTTCCTCAGCCTGTTTAGGAGTGCTTAGTCTCCTGTTCCTGCTGTTCTTCTGGCCCTTCCAGGATGGTGGGATGTCCCACCTCTGTTAAACAGCTGCTCCTCAGCCTTCACTCTGTGTTCTCTGTGTTTGAGCCTGGTGTTCTCTTTTGGAGAGGTTGGTTCTGTGCTGGTGGTGATTGTGGCACACCATGGTGAGCAGAGGGGCATGGTTACACATCTCTGATACCAGCTGGGGTGAACCATGGGCTGTTCCAGGTTGGGATCTTTAATCATCAGCAGGTCTACAGGCTTTTCCCAGTGTTTTGAGCACGTCTAACCCTGGTGATTACGTTTCAGTGAAGTCTGCTTCCCCTGGGCTGTGGTTATTGGAGCTGTGACTGAGGAGCAGGCTTAGATGAAGGAGCCACCATGTGCAAACTCTGCTGTTGCCTTAGAGCATGAAGGGCTTCGCTCCACAAAGCCTGATGGCTTTTTGCTGCCATTGGGGTGGAGCGTGACGAGCATCTGAGCACCTGCAGAAGCATCTGCCTTCACTGCTGGTGGGACAGAGCTGGAGATGCCTGAGCTGTGTGAGAGCCTGGAGGGTGGGATGGAGAGTACTTGGCCAAGGAAGAGCCCCAGGGTCCTGGCCCCGTGGGAAGGGACCATCCTGGGGGCAGCGTGAGACACTGAAGGGAGGGAGGATTCTTGGAGTGATCTGAGGGGTCTACAAAGGGAGCTGGCAGGTTTGGGGTTCCCTCACCATGCTCTGTGACAGTGCTGGGATTTGTTTTGGAGTCATTCTGAAGACAAAACGAGGCAAAGGAGTTTCCAAAAGTACAGCCTGAAACCCCGCAACTCTGCTGCTGGGGCTGCAAGCCAGGGTGGGCACCCTGCCCCATAACTGCTGACCACGCTCTTCCCTTCTCTGCAGTGACCACAGCCAGCCCCATGAAGACCCTGTACGTCATGTCAGACGCCAAGCTGTCTGCGCTGACCAAGTCTGTGATGGATGAGGCTACCTCAGTCCCCCTCAAACTGCCAGGCATCCAACCTTCCTCCTCCTCCACCAGCTCTCCTGCTGGCCCCGTCGCCTTCACCACCTCCCCGCTGGCTGGCGCTCCCAGTCCTCCCAGCAGCCTGGTGCACTCCAAAGTGGGACCCATCCTGCAGACTGCTTCCAAAACAGTCATCCTCACCTCAACACTGGCCACTGTGAAGGCCGACGGGTCCCTCGGACAGATTGGGGACAAGGTCAGTCTGACCAGGAGCACCTCAGCCCTCAGCCACACTCTGGGGGCGATGGAGACCCTGGGGAGGGTCCCCTCTGTGATGGATGATGGAAGCACCCTCCTCCATGCCAGAGAGACCCTGGCAAACAGACACTTGCTGCCCCAAAGTGTGCTGCCAGGAGGGGCTGGCGCTGCACTCCTGACACTGAGCAGCTCCTCTGTCATCACCACAGCAGGGCCTGTGCTCAGCCAGAAGCCATAGGGACCTGGGGGACCCTCAGCATGGCTGTGGGGTGGGAGGGGGGAGGGCAGCCCTGTGCTGATGGGGCTGATTTGGGCTCTAGCAAACTGAGGGGGTGTTTTCTGGTTTTGTTGTTTAATAAATCTTTTTTTTTTTTTAATATATATTTTCTTCTCTGACTTCATTGTACCTGGCTCTCCCAAAAGCTGCTCCTTCAGCAGCTGCACTGTGGGCTTGTTAGGTGCTCTGAGTGTTTGGATGAGCCCAGCTTTGTTGGTCTGATTTCTCTCGCCTTGAATGCACGGACAGACAAAGAAGCATTGTGCAGGCAGGGAAAAATGAGCGCTGTGGGTCCTGGGAGCAGCAGTGAGGGAAGCTCCTCCTGCTAGTGTTGTTCCACTGGAATGTCCCTCTGGTTTTCTGCTTCTGAGAATATTTGAACTTGTTGAAAAAAATCTGAGGGTGCAGAGCAGATATAACCTTCACAGTCATGTATGATGGAGCATGAAGCATCATCAACAAGCATGGGGTAGCACCAACCTGAAACAGGGGAAGCATTTAGCTTCCACAGAGCCCTAAAATGGAGTCCCAGGGTGATAAGATGAAGCTGATTTTGGCAGTATTAAGGGTGGTTTTCTAGGGTCTGCATCTTACAGAGTTCGGGACCAGGACTGGCACTGGGGTTGCTTTCACAGGACAGAGCTGAGAGCTGTGATTTGCTGTTTTTATTTCTGTGATTGCTGGGGTTAATCTCGATGCCCTGCATGTTGCTGTCCCATACTGTGGCTCTGCTGTACCCTGAGCCCTCAACACCCTCTTCCCTGGAGAGATGAGGGGCACAAAGTTGTGTTTGCTGTCCAAGACTCATTCAGGGAGTGTGGATCTCTGTGGATGGAGATCTGTGGTGTTGGGGGAGGCCCACAATCCCCACTCTGACAGCAGGCACATTTCTAATATCTCTGCTCACTTCCTCATCCTGCTGGCTCGTGAGAAGATCCTATTGTCAGCTCTTCCAACCACCACAGCAGAGGAAATGCGATTGTTATGGGGAGCCTGGAAAACAGAGCAGGGGAATAACCATTTCCCCCTTTGGCTGTTGGTTCATCGAGAGATGCCATCCATCCCTTCCCACCCTTCCTGGATTGTACACGTGCCAGCTCCAGATGCTGCCCAGCTTTTGGGGGACTTGCTGTGACCTCACAGTCTCACCACTGCCTTGTGCATTGGGCTTCACACCGTCCTGATGGTGAGTAGTGGTCTTCTGAGGGTGCTGAGCAATGCTCTTGAGCTCTGCCCTTTCCTTGGAGCAGCATCCCAAGCCCTGCTGAGCCCAGAGCCTCTCTCTCTTTTTTTCCTGGGGTTCTGTGGGAAAGTTAGCAAAGATTTGACTTTGCCAGCCACCCGGTTTCGGCTTCACAACCCAAGTGACAGCAGGGCAGTCCAGCAGCTCATGGCAGCCCTGTGGCTCTGCTCCTTTGCCAGGATGCAGAACTGAACCAGCTCAGAGGTGTGAGACCAACTGTCCTCCTGCCACTATATACTGCAGAACTGATATTTCTGCATCATCTGGGCCACATTCAGACTAAAAAGAGGAGCAGATAATAGACTGAAGGACCTGGCCTTCTGCTGGGTGACAACCACCTGCATGACCTGTTCCTGCTTTTTTTTTCCCCAGGTGGCACTGTGCTTCCCAAGGAAGGTGTGGACCTTTCTGATGGGAGTGAGCAGAAAGGAACTGACCAGGTCTCAGCTTCCTTCCTGCCCTGCACCTGAGTGAAGGACACTGCAACCTGCTCAGGAGGTAAGAGGTGGCTGTGGGCCCAGCTTTGCCAGCTTGCATTGTGGAAGGGAGCAGATCAGGGAAAGACACAGCCTGGGTGAGCTTAAGCTTTACTCTAGCATCTGAGGGAGCTGTGGATATCAGCTTGTGCCTGACTCATAAAGGTGAGGGTGAACTGTTGATGTTCATTGTTCTTAAGCAGCTCGGTTTTATCTCCTAGGTGCGTAGTCACAATTTCTCTGTAAGGCTGAGATACCCTTAGGATTGTGGCATCTCCCATTTTGCTCTCACACCCTTACTCTCAGTCTCTGAGGGACAACTTGAGCCCTGTGACCACATCCTCAATCGCAGACTGGTGTCACCTGTATGCATTTTGGTGGCAGGGCTCTTGGGGCACAGCGTGCCAGGACACTGCAGCACCTTTAATCCCTTTCTGATGTCCGCACTGGAAGGTGCAGAACTGACTGGATCTGTGATGCTTTATAAAGCTGATCTGACCTATTTCAGCAGCAATGAGAACTCTTCTCACCAAGTCTAACCCTTAAAGCACGTTAGAGTGACTGGTGCTATGTGGGAATAATTCTCTTTTTTCTATCCCAGTTCCTTTCCTTTCCATGGAAACAGCAGAAGTGGTCCTTCAGAGCTGATTTGCTGCTGCTGTTTCTTCATGCTTTTTGGGGATGAGCAAGTGCCCCTTTAGGGATGAGCATCTCTTTGCCCCTTCCATTTTACAGCTCATAGCAGGGTGCCCAGGACACCCACAGTTGTGAGGAGCAGCTGGCACAAGAGAAATAAGTCCTGAGGCTGCAGCAAAGGCTTAGGGTCATTTGCAGTGGCTCAGTGGGAGGTTGCAGAGGCAAAAAGCAGCTGGAGTCGTGCTCTGCAGGTCTCTGCTGGTCTGCAGATTCCTCAGTTGTTGTCCTGGGTCATCTGGCTGTCACCAAGAGTGCTCTTCTTCTCTCCACAGATCACATCCCAGGTGCTGCCTGTCCATCTGTAGTGGGTTCCAGAGCCAGGAGGCTTCTCCATGCCATCTCTGTGCTGTGCTCTCAGCCTGTGGCACCCACATTTGGACACGTGGATGCTCCAGGAAACAGCTGTGAACCCCTCAGGCTGGGAAAAAGGTGCCAGAAACAGCGCAGAAGAAAAACAGAGGTAGGTCTCAGCTTGCTCCCAGGTCAGGGAGCATCCTGCTAGGGTGAGGCTGGCTTTCCCCCACAACCTAGCCCTAATCCCAGGAATCAAGCACACCCCAAACACCACCAGCTGGGACCATCCAGTGAGGTTTATTTTGCATGCTGCCCTCCAGCACCCATTTTGGAGCAGCCAGCATGCTTCCTGTGGATGCTTGCTGCCCTCCTGAGCCCCTTATAACCTTAGGTGCTCCTGCTATAAGGCAACAGACTTCAGAACTAAAATGGCATTGTTTTGTAGGAAGGAGCAGGGGCTGTGTGCCAGGGAGCTGCAGGGCAGCCTGGACACAGCATGGCGAGGTGGGAACATCCACTGTGTTGGCTGCACAAAACTGCATGGGGACACAGCATTTCTAGCAAGTAAACCTCTGCAACTCATTTGCTCCCTTTTTTTTTATATATATATATAATATATATATATATATATATATATAACCTTGCGATATTGGTAGTTAATATCCCAGAGTATGATGTCAGATACAAACATCTCTAAGACCAAGAGTAAAAATGACACGGTCCAGCTCATCTTTACCACGAGACACAGCGGCTCTGATGGCACCCAGGTGCTGCCTTGCCTCTCTGTGGGGCTGGGGCTGATCCAGAGCAGGACAGCAGCCCTACAGCTTGGTGTTACGGTGGAAAGCAGAGGTGTGTGGGGTGCTGTAGGTGTGCTGGCTGTGCCACGTCGCTGTGGGGTAGAGCCGGTGCTGCAGTGAGCCCTCGTAGGACGTGGGGTAGTGCCTGGGGTTGGAGGGCTGCACGGAGGTGGCTATCACAGGGCTGGGGAAAGCAGGGATGATGAAGGGGTTGATGGAGAGAGATGGCACTGGTGGGGCTGCCTGGTTTTTCAGTTGCTCCAGAGGGTTGCTGAAGTTCACCGGGAAGCGCAGCATCGCTCCCTTGTAAACATCTGGGGCTTGAGGCACTGAGGTGAGCGGAGCGGCGTAGCCGGGTCCGGGAATGATGGCTTTGGGTTTGGCCAATCCTTGGTGGCTCCTGGGCGAGCCAGCGCCCTTGTCCCTGCCTTCAGTTTCATGGAGAAAGGGGGAAACAACCTGCAGCTTCCTGCTGGGGCCCAAAGCTTCCTCGTCCCGGCTCCGTTTGGCTGTGGGTGGTGTGGGGCTCTGTGTCAGTGGGGCGAAGCCGGCCCCAGGGGGCACCCAGCAGGCTTTGACGGCAGCGAAGGCGGCCGGCTGCGGGCTCTCCCTGCTCCACGCTTTGCTCCGCAGGTCTTGGGGCTGCTCCCGGCCAGCCTCCGTGTCCTCAGGTTGTGGTTCCAAGAAATCCTTCAGGTTGGAGAAATATCCCCCAAAGGGGTGGCAGCTGATGGGTTTCAGCACCTCGTTGCGATATGCGTGAAAGAAGCCAGTGAAGACAGCGGGCGCAGGGCCCCCGTCCTCAGCTCTTGGGTAAGGCTGTCTGTCTGTCCTCCCAGGGGATGCACTGGGGATGGGTCCTGCCTCGCTCCGGCCTCCCCGGGGTGTGTCCTTCAATCCTTGTGTCTCCGGGCTCCTCTGCTCCTTGAGTTGGGGGCTGACTGCTGGCTGGCTGGGCTCTGGGTTGGGGTGGGTGCTGTTCACCACCTCCCTGCCCTCCAGGCAGTGGCGTTTGAGGCAGTGCAAGGACTCTGCCTTGCTCACCTGGGCCAGCAGCTTTTTCTTGGCCAGCGGAGACATGATGGGGTGGTTGCCTTTGGAGTAAAAGCTGGAGAAGAGGCGTTTGTAGGCTTCAGCGTGGGCTCGGCAGGTGCTGGGACACCCTGCAGAAGGGCTCGAGGCTGGGGCCGTGGGGCTGGTGCGTCCCTCTGCTGGCTGGCCTTGCTCCTGGGCCTCTGTTGGGTCCTCCTTGCTGGCTCTAGGGGTGGCTGCCACTTCAGGCTTTGCCTTCTCCGGTGCCACCTGCAACCAAAAGCCAATTTGGGGTGTGGGTGCCAAGCTGAGCTATGCGCCCACCCCATCCCCCTGCCTTCCCCTCCAGAAGCTCAGTTCTCCACTCTTGCCCCTCACCTTCCCCAGAACTCCACAGCCACGTGCCCAGGATGGGGATGGATGGAGGAAGGCTGAGCACAGGGAATGGGGTCGTTCTCAAGCTTCACCCCATGGCCACTCACCTGCTCCCGGCCCTTTTCCTTCTTGCTCCTCCTGCTCTTCTCACCCATCTCGGTGCCCTTGGAGACCTTGTACTGCTTGCGGGGTTTGCTGGGAGGCAGCGGCTTGTCGTCCTCACCCTTCAAATGCCGCACATACGGGAGGACCAGCCTGCAGGTTGGGAGCCACAGCCCTGAGCCCCAACCCCACTGAACCCCTTGGAGGGGGGAAACAGGCACACAGTACCCCCCCCTACCTCTCGTAGTGCCGCCGGGTGCATGTGGCTGCGCTGGTGCTGCCGGGGCTGCCGCCCAGCTCATCGTACACATTCTTCCACAGCCGTCTCCCTGTTACCTGTGATGGGGCAAAGATGGGTTAACCCTCCCCCAAATCCCAAATCTGGAGCACAGAGCTGTACAGGATGGGGCACGCTGCTTGCTTACCAGCTCGTAGGCTCCCAGCTTCTCCACTGCTTTGTAAATCTTCCACAGGTTAACTGGAAAGAAGGGGAGGGAAGGAGTCAACGAGACGTGATGCGCGCCAGCACTGCATCCCAAAAGCTCCTCCATCCCAAAAACATCCTCCATCCCAAAAGCCACTCCCAGGTACGTACTCTGCTTGAAGCCGAGGTGTGGGATCCTCTCGATGGGCGTGTGCCTCTCCTTCATGAACTTGTAGAGGCTGACGAGGAAGGCCTCCTCCTCCTCTTTCTCACCACTGGCATCTGCTGGCTTTGCCTGCTCAGGGCTTGGTGACTCCTGCGGGGGGGGATGCAGCCATCAGGAGGGACCCAGAGAGGCAGAATGAACCCAGAAGGGAAACTGAGGCAGATTGGGAGCTCCCCCTTCCCCCCTCCATCCACCCTGGAGGCATTTGTGCAGCTCTCCCTTCATTATTCAGCAGCCTGGGCAGGCGGCCAAGTTGGTCAAAGCTCCGGAGCCGTGCGAGAACACGAGGAACGGCTTCCAGGAAAACAGAAGGGCAGAAATTCTT
>JAOWBP010001285.1:9776-20198 GCA_028571105.1 Tragopan temminckii | reverse complement strand
ATAAAGATAAGGGTTTGAGAACAGCCCGAGGACATTTGGCAGGGAGGTGATTAGATGTCCACAGGGCAAGAAGAAACTGGTTTGGGGGGATGCCCCCTGAAAGGTCAGAAGTTTACAGCGAGAAAGGTCAGAAGCCTTCGCGAGAAAGACAACAAATCTTCATCCCACAACCCACTACACATGCGCAAGAGGAGAGGTTCTGAATGCTAATGAACACTCAGGGGTGTAATGAATATGTATCTGGATTCCAGGAAAACTATTGATTATGCATTAGTCTGGTCTATATCTGTAGCACGATTTTTCCAGACGGTGTGTAAGTTAGGAAGAACGATACCCCTTGCACCCAATGTCCACGCAGCACTGATTAAAACCTACCTGCTTTTATAACTACTCTGTGGTTATAGAGTTTGATTCCACACATCAGCAACATAGTTTGAGGATACTCCCTGCGTTCCCTTCCTGTGACTCTTCAGGTGAGAAACCTATAGGAATCGTATATAACTCCCTTCTGGTCTGCTGTCAGGAAAATGAAGTCATGAGGATAGGAGAGAGAGCTCAAATCAAGATGTGAAGTCAGGGCTTGAGATGTGTGAAGTATATTTATACTCCCTAGTCTTGATAATGTCATGCACGCTGCTGATTGGATAATCAGTTTGCATGGGGTTGACAACTGGGTGGGAATCTTATAAATATTAAAAAGTATTACAAAACTCACTCATTGTTACTAACACATGACCCCTATCCTGTATATAATAATAATAAACTTATGCACAGATTATGTCCGATTCCTCCTTTAGGTACTAATATTTGAATCTGTATGCAGGGGACACTAGTCTATTCAAGTCCTTCCTACTGTCCACAGTCTTCTAGCGTTCTGAGTGCCATGATTGACTAGATAATCTTTTCAGAATCACCTCTCTCTCTCTTTTTTTTTTTTTTTTCATTTGTGAACAAATTGCACTATGTGAATCCCAGATTCTTCTGATTTCTGAGAACAGTTTGCATTCTGACTTATTTACTCTTGTCTTGGACTGATGCTAATTGAATAACAAATTTCGTCTAGAAAAAGCAGATTTCTTGAAAAACAAACAAAAAGTTAATTTCTTGTGGTTGTTGCATGCAGGGCTAACGGCTTTCCATCTGTTTCCCAACCTATCTTCACTGTGTGCACTGTCCTTACAAGACATTTTTGATACTTTCTATGAGAAATAAGAGGAAAGAAAATGTGTTCCATTTGACTAACTGAAGATTTTTATACATTTCTCTGCTCAAGCCTGGTTCAAAGGACCACTGCTCTGCTAAGCAATTTCAAAAACTGTCCTCATAAGTAAAGCTGTATGAAGGAAAAATATTAGCTAGATTTTAACATATCTTTTAGCTCCTGGAATGATGCTAAATAGAAAGAATAAATTATAAAGTTGGTTTTTTTGTTGTTTGAAAAATAGTTTTAGTTCAAAGTAAAAAGTAATGATGATAATTAAAATAAGTTATTGAAATGACAATCAATTTATTTCTAATTATTTTTAGATTTTATTAGCCTCTTTTAGGACAATGATTTTGTGAACATCTTCAGGACAAATAAAAACATATGATTTTGTAGGTTAGGATGATCATAAAAAATTACATTCAGATTTTATGATCCTTGGTTGAATTTTCTTTATTAAAACAAAAAAATACCTGTCTATCAAGTGTATAATATGAGTATATAACTGTGATTTATGGAATGTTGTAATTTTGTTGTAAAAACTTGCAGATATTTTAAAGATCATTTAAAAGGATTGGACACTAATTCACATATTAAATAATGAGAGTGGAAATCTGTTATGCATATTGATGCCTGAGAAGGAGAAGAAAGGATGAATCAACGTTTTACTTAAGAGATAAAAATATCTAGATAGCATTTGGAAATTCTTTTTTAATTATTTTTAAAGAAAAATAAATTGATAATCTGTCAGAAACAGATTTTGTTACCTGTAGTTGCCAAAGAATAGTAGACATTCTTAATCCTATGTACTTGTACAAGAATTTAAACTCACACATAGAGATATGTATCATTTGTAAACTAAACCAGGAATTTTACAGTTACTGGTAAGTCTCAAAGATACTGTATCTTCGCTCATAAAAAGAAGGACTATTTTTTAAATGTTTTTTTTAATTTTTTGGGTGGTGGAAAACTTCTATTTTAAAGTACTATTTTGCATACATTTTATATTGTCTGCTTCTCCATTTTAAGGAAATATGTGGGATATACAAATGTCTTTGAGAAAGTAATTTTTGCACTGTTTGCCTCCAGTGAAAACTTAAGAAGATAAAAAATCTCTCTGGGTCAAGAAATCTGGTCTTTATTAAGTTAATTCTAGACTGGTAAAGTAATAAGAAATGATGAGAACAAGAATTACCAAAATGAGACACCAAAAGACAAGAGTCAACAATTCAGTTACTAAACATAATAATTAAATGATTTCCATCTTTCTAATAAATGCCAGGATTTTTTTCATTATTATTATTATTTATTTATTTTTTATGAGGTCTACTCATTGGACCATACAATAATTATCTGATCATCTGAAATAATCATCAGTATTTACCTGATCATTCTTTTCTTACCCTTGTTCCAGCTTTTATCTTCAGTGATATAACCATAAAAAGTGCTAGAGCATATATTTTCATTATTATCTATCTGGATACTTTCTACTTATTTAATCAAAATTAACAAAGTCAAGAACCAGCTTTATTAAATTATTGATCAAGTGTTTTTGTTTGTTTGTTTCTTTGTTTGTTTGTTTCAAAATACAAAGAGGATACAACAGACCAAATCAAAAGAAGAACAGCAAAAACAAGATGAAAAACTTTTTTTCCCTCCTCATTTTTGTTGGATTATTTGTTTCTGAATTCAAATGACATTTAAATATGTTGTACCTTCATAACCTTACCCATTTAACCCTCTTCTAAAGAAACAAAACAAAATAAACCGAAAAGAATATTCAAAGAAATAATACAAAAAAGATGGAGCCAGTCTTCTTTCAGCAATGCCCCGTGACAGGACGAGAAACAAGGGGCACAGTCTGAAGCCCATGAGGTGTCATCTGAACACGAGGAAAATTCATGCTTTTATTTCCACAATTTTATTTTATGTATATCTGTATACACATATATAGATATCATATACAAATATATTTTCATATACGTACACATCCAAGCACTGTTATAGAAAGGTATTTTTTCAACAATCATGTTTAGAGAGAAAACATTTTTAAAGTTTTGTCTTCTGAGAACATAAGATTCTTGGTATCTGAATCTTAAAAAAACAAATTATGTCATCGTTATACCAGTTAGATTCTATGAAGTCTCCTTAGGACAGCTGAAATAACTTCACTTTATAACACTTAATTATTCTGTTGCCTATTTAGGTGGATTATTGTATAAATGCTCAGCAGTCCCCTAGACAGCATGTAAGATTGACTGCAGTCAGATACAAAGAGACATAACGAGTCTCTCAAGTTTTTTGAAGAATAGCACACGTTTGATGTGGTTAAGGTTTATTCACTGATAGTTATCTTAAATCACTGTTTCATTGAATTATAAACAAGACATCTAGCTTGTAACACCTGTTTGCACATATTTATTTATTTTTTATTTTAATACAACTTAGACAGTGAACCAATCAGCAAACAAATACTGACCTAGTGCATCTCTTCCTGCACTATTCAGTATGAATAGCTTAATGTTTTGGAGCTAATTATAGCTCATTAACCCTGAGCTATAGGATGAAGAGGATATATGAGGAGCAGCTGAAGCCACTTGAGTTGTTCAATCAAGAGAAGAGGAGACTAAGGGGAGGCCTCCAGGTGAGCTACAGCTTCATCATAAGCAGAGGGCTAGGAGCTGGTCTATGCCTTCTGGTGATGGTGACAGGACCTGAGAGAATGACGTGAAGCTGCATGAAGGGTTGGTCAGTTTGGGTATTAAGAAAAGTTTCTTTGCAGAGAGTTGGAGCTGGACTGGAGAATATCTTCTATGAGTAAAGGTAAAGGGAGATGAGCCTTTTTAGCCTGGAGAAGAGAAGACTGAGAGTGAATTTCAACAATGTGTACTAATACTATAAGAGAAGGATGGGGCTAGGCTTTTTTTCTGTGGTGCCTGGCTAAAGGATAAGAGGCAAAGGGCTCAAACTGAAACAAAGAAAATTCCATCTGTATGTGAGAAAATGTTCTTGGCTATAAGGGTGACTGAATGCTCCATGGAACAGATTGTACAGAGGTTGTGGAGTCTCTTTCTCTGGGTATATTCTAAATGCATCTGGGTGTGATCCTGATTATATGCTCTAGGTTACTCTGCTTGAAGTGGGGGTTTGAACTAGGCGATTCCAAGTGGTCCCTTCCGACTTCAGCCACTTCGTGATTTTGATTCTGTGGTTTTAAGAGAGTGGCTGAGCACTAGAGTAGTCCTCCCGCCTGAGAAAGTGGTTACAGTACCAAGGCTGAGTAAGTTCAAGAAGTGTTTGCATAACACTCTTGGAAATATGGTTTGAAATTTGGATGGCCCTGTGTGGAGCCAGAAGTGAAACTTAAAGATGCTTTGTTGTGATTTAACTTAGCAGGCAGATAAACACCATACATTCTTTTGCTTTCTTTCCCCTGCTTTCCTGCCCCAAATGAGATGGGAGAGAGAACTGGGGGGGGAGGAGGGGTGGTGGAAAAAAAGATGAATTCATGGGTTGAGATAAAACCTATTTACTAAGACAAAAGAAACAGAATTGTTCATGAAACATGATTTCCTTCCAGTTCTGTGTTGGCTTCCAGCTTGCACAAAGTTTGATATTGTAAATGTTTGGAAATTGAACAGAAATTAAAAAAAAAAAAAAGTAATCCTTTCTCTTTCTAGATTTTATAAAATACAAAAAATAGGTTTTCTCAGATGGGTGATTTAACCTTATCAGAACAGCTTGACAGCATTTTTAAGATAAAAATGAAGTTATCATTAATTCTCTGAATGTGAGATATACATTTGTAGAAACTATGTACGAAAGATAAGCACCAATTTCCCCTTTATTTTCAAGCACTTACACACATCAGCAGTCATACTCAATCTGTTGGAAACATGGTTATCTTTAAGGAGTTGATTCATATTTTCCAGAAATTATTATTTTCTTCTCTCCTTAGAAGTCTAAAAATATCAGAAGCAAATGCACATAAAAAGACCCCCAAGGACTGAGATAATTGCCTTTGTTGGACAAAAAATGAAATAAAAATTGCAACAAATGTCCATGTGCACTTGGTAGAAAATCTCTTCTTTGCCCAGGGGATAATTCAGTGTGAGTATATAAAACCTGAAACTTCAAAATAAAAGAAAGCAAAATAAAGCAACGAATTGCACAGAGTTAGCAAGCAGCATCTATTATCCACCACACCATTTAGTTACTATTATATGATTATCTGCCCTCCTCTTTTTGTATCTTGCATGTATTAGTTGTTGTTATTTTTATTCTAACTTCTTATTTGGAAAAAAAAACAACAACAACAAAAACAACAAACTAATTACATGCCACTTATTTCCTTAGTGTTCAATTATCACTGATCCATAGTGAACTAAGTAGTCAATGATTGTATCAGGAAATATGTTGTTTCTCCATTCCAGGCAAGGAAGAATTACTGATTGATGACATTTGCTCTCAGAGTTCCCTAAATATGATGGGAAAATCTTCAGGTCTTTTTTTCTTCCAAATGAAATAATATACATTTTACCATAAAATTGATTGATGGATGGGAAGCTGGACATAAACCAGCAATGTGCTATCACAGCCCACATTCTGGGCTGCATCAAAAGAAGCGTAGCCAGCAGGTTGAGGGAGGTGATCCTGCCTCCCTAATCTGCACTGGTGAAGCCTCACCTGGAATATTGCATCCAGATGTGGAGTCCTCAGTACAGGAGAAACATGGACCCATTGGAGAGAGTCTAGAGGAGGGCTGAAAAGATGATTCAAGGTTGGAACATTTCTTCTATGAGGACAGGCTGAGAGTACTGGGGCTGTTCAGCCTGGAGAAGAGCAGGCTCTGAGTTGACCTGATAATGGCCTCGGTATCCAATGGGGAGCTACAGGAAAAAAGATGACAGACTCTTTAGCAGGGTCTGTGGTGATAAAAAAGGGGGAAATGGTTTCAAGCTCAAAGAGGGTAGATTTAGGTGAGATGTAAGGAAAAAGTCTTTTACAGTGAGGTCATGAGGCACTAGAACAAGTCACCCAATGACCCTCTAGGATTCCTGGACAGCTGAGGTTCCCCATCAGAGCTCGTTGTGTAATCAGTGCAATCCACTTACTCCAAGTGGCATCAGTAGTATGATGGATGGAGGGAACCTTTCCCTTGAACATCCAGTTCAGCACTGGCAGTCGAGGTGCCAGAAGGAGCTGTGTTTCAGTGCTGACTACTTCAGAAGCAGCCCAAACCCCCTCATATGAGGCTAAGATCTCCTTCTCAGTTGGAGTGTAGCACTCTTCAGACCCTCTGTACGCTCAACTCCAGAATCTCAGGGGTTGACCTCGGGTCTCTCCTGAGGCTCTTTGCCACAGACTCCAAGTGGGACCTTTCTCTCTAGCAGTAATGTAGAGGATGTTCTTTACATCCTATCCCATCTGTACTGGCCCCAGGGCCATGGCACGGGCTATCTCCTGCTTAATCTGCTTGAAAGCCTGCTGCTGCTCAGGATCCCACTCAAAATCATTCTTCTGTGTCACCTGATAAAGGGGGCTTACAATGAGGCTGTAGTTTGGAACACGCATTCTCCAAAAACCCACTATGCCCAGAAACGATTGTGTCTCTTTCTTATTAGTGGGTGGAGACATGACAGTGATTTTGTTGATAATATCTTGCCACTTTATACCTAGGAACTGAATCTCCTGGGCAGGTCATTTCACTTTGCTTCGCCTAATAGCAAAACCAGCACACAAGAGGATCTGGATTATTTCCTCTCCTTTCTCAAAAACTTCCTTAGCTGTGTTGCCCCACACAGTAATGTCATCAATGTTCTGTAAGTGCTCAGGAGAACTTCTCTGTTCCAGTGCAGCTTGGATCAACCCATGGCAAATGGTTGGGCTATGTTTCCACCCCTGGGGCAGACAATTCCAGGCATACTGAACACCCTTCCATGTGAAAGCAAACCATGGCCTACATTCTGTGGCCAAAGGAATGGAGAAAAAGGCATTAGCAATGTCAGTGGTGGCATACCATTTGGCTGCTTTTGACTCCAGTTCATACTGGAGTTCTAACATGTCTGGCACAGCAGCACTCAGTGGGGGTGTGACTTCATTCAGGCCACAGTAGTCCACCGTCAGCCTCCATTCTCCACTGGCTTTATGCACTGGCCAAATGGGACTGTTAAAAGGTGAGTGAGTTTTCCTGATCGCTCCCTGCCTCTCTAGTTGACAAATCAACTTCTGAATGGGGAACAAGGAATCCCTGTTGGTGCGGTACTGCCGTCTGTGCACCGTTTTGTAACACAAACACAAGGTGCAAGACTTCGCACTTCGGTTGTGATAATCCCAGATATGTATACAGACTGGCAGAAGAACTCCTTGAGTGTAGCCCTGTTTAGAAGGACTTAGGAGTCTTGGTAGATGAAAAACTTAACATGCCAGAAGCACGCACTTGCTGCCTGGAAGAACAGTGATATTCTGAGCTGTATCAAAAGAGGAGAGGCCAGCAGGGGGAGAGAAATGATTGTACTCCTCTATTCTCCCATTATAAGGCCCTTCTGGAGTATTGTGTCTTAGTCTGGGTCTCCCAGTATAGGAAGGATGTGGAGCTGTTGGAGCAGGTCCAGAGGAGGGCCACGAGGATGATCAGTGGGCTGAAGTACCTCTCCTATGAAGAAAGATTGAAGGAGTTGGGCTTGTTTAGCTTGCAGAAGAGAAGGCTCCAGGAGACCTCATTGCAGACTTGCAGCCTTCCAGTATTTGAAGGAAGCTTACAAACTGAAGGGAGACTGACTTTTTACAGGGTCTGATAGTGATAGGACAAGAGGGAATGACTTTAAGCTAAAAGAGAAGTAATTTAGGTTAGATGTTAGGAAGGGATTCTTTACTCAAAGGATGGTGAGACACTAGAATATGTTGCCTGGAGAAGCTGTGGATGCCCCCATCTTGGAAGTGTTCAATGCCAGTTTGGACAGATCCCTGGGCAGTCTAATCTAGCAAGATTAGGGCAGGAAACTCTGCCCATTGCAGGGGATGGAACTAGATTATCTTTAAGGACCCCTTCTATTATTTTCTCCTCGTCCTGTTCACAGAATAGCATGTTCAGGGTAGGGCAGTGTTCAGGAAAGGACAATGAAGCTAATGAGGAGACAGGAGCACAAGTCTGATGAGGAGTGACTGAGGTCTGATGAGGATTAACTGGGATTCTTTGATTTGGAGAAGAGGAGGCTCAGGAAAGACCTTATTGCCCTCTACAACTACCTGAAAGGAAATTATGATGAGGAGAGAGAACCTTTTTCCTAGACAGCTAGAGACAGGACAAGAGGGTGGTCTCAAGTTACACCAGGGGACGTTCGTGGTGGATATTTGGAAAAATTTCTTCCCCAGATCGTCAGGCACTGGAACAGGCTACCCAGAGAGGTGGTTGAGTTCCTGGAGTTGTTCAAGTAATGTTTAGATGTTGTACTAAGGAACATAGTCTAGTGGGTGACATTGATAGAGGTAGACAGTTGGACTAGATGATGTTAGAAATTTTTTCTAACATTGATGATTATGATTCTATGATACTATGATTCTAGGTTTAGAAGTATGAGGGAGAGACTAGTGTAGGGGAGGGTCTGTAAACCAGCCGAGGTCACAGGTGTCTTCTGCTAACATTCAAAAATTTTGTAAATCATTCAAAATATAAAATTCAGTAAATAATTAACTGATTGCATAAATGAACCTTATTCTCCACCACCTTCCTATTCATTTCCATCACTCATTGAAAGTACTTATTTATTACATAAATGTTACTTCTAGAAGAGTTGGATTAAGGACATTTTATATGAATTCTGACATTATTCTGGCAGAAAGAAAGTAGGAGTTAGACTCAATGATCCTTGCGGTTCTCTTCCAGCTGTGAAAACAAATCTGTTAAAGAATGCTGAAAGATGAAGTGCAAAGGGAAATCTTTGTGTAAATTTAGCAACCTGCTATTTTTACCATCTGTCCATGGTTTATGGGCTGGTTCGGCCCGGTTCCATGACTAGTGGGATGGAGGGATTTGCAAATATGAGCCTCCAGAAAGGGGAAACAGGGAATCCCAAATAAATAAAAACAGTGGCAATGATCTGAGGAGAAACAAACTGATTTACTAAATCTGGTATTGGAATGCAAGATAACACACTATAATACAATATAATTAGAATTGAAGCTAATAAATCAAATATAATGAGAGAAAGAGTGTCTGAAGGTCTCACCATAATGCTGAGGTGAGACGTGCAGTCTGGTCGAGTATCAGGGAGGAGAACTGAAGAAAGAAAGGGCAATCAGATGATCTTGCCAGGGATTATATCTCCTCTCTGAACGCAAAGTGTTCTGGGGAATGTAGTTCTTCTTCTCTTCCAGACAGGTGCCTGGAACTCAAGCATTAATTCTTTAACTCCCAGTGCACTACATGATGTTATGATGTGGAATACTGACAACCAAAAATCACAAAATCATGACACATCATCTTATTTTTTTTCTTTCCTGAGTGTGCCTGGCAGAACTGTTATCTTATTTTGTATTTTTGAAACTATTTATAAAATATATTATTCATTTCTTGGGAAAAGAATTTAAAGCAATATTTAATTTTCTTTATATCGTTAGTTGAAGAATAGTCAAAAGCATCCAAGTAAGTTCTGAAATGTGGTTTTCAAGTTTAAGACCATCAGGCAAGAAAAATCGAGTTGGGGCTTCCAGTCATCCTATTTCCTGCAGAATCTCTGCAGTTTAGTGTAAGTTTTGATTGTCAGGATCTAATAGCAGGAAAAACATCTGTTATAATGGCACTGGCTCACTAATCAGTGATCTGAAAAAGAAGGATTTTATATTTGAAGAAGATATTTAACCAAGTTAGAACACGATTTGAAATTGAAATGCTGAGGCCATACAGTAAGATTCGTTGAACAGGAAGAAACTAGAATGGGTGGGAGTGGCTGAAATTCTCCAGTGTTGCTGTACTTCCACAAAACTTAAAAGGACCAACTCTCTGAAGGCATAATTCAAAAGCTAAATCTATTTATAGAATCATAGAATCAGAAAATGGCCTGGGTTGAAAAGGACTACAATGATCATCTACTTTCAACCCCCCTCCTATCTGCAGGGTTGCCAACCACCAGACCAGGCTACCCAGAGCCACATCCAGCCTGGCCTTGAATGCCTCCAGGGATGGGGCATCCACAAGCTCCTTGGGCAACCTGTTCCAG
>JAOWBP010001282.1:7947-19866 GCA_028571105.1 Tragopan temminckii | reverse complement strand
CCCTTCCCTTCCCTTCCCTTCCCTTCCCTTCCCTTCCTGTGGGCGCCCCGGCTTTGGAAGCGGCCGCTTCAGCCGTGGGGAACGGCGGCACGCAGGCTGCGCTGGCCGCCATCGGCCCGGGGCGACGGCGACGGCCCGTCCCGGCCTCTCATTGCTCAGCGCCAGCGCCAAACCGCCCCCGGCCTCCTCTCATTGCTCAGCGGCAGCACCCCTGGCTCTCTTCTCGGTCCGCTTCCCTCCCCTTCCCTTGCGGCGTCACTCCCCGTGCTGTTCCCCATTCCCTTCCCCTTTCCCTTGCCTCCTGGCATCTCATACCGGTCCCCTTCCCTTTCATTGCAGCGTTTCCCCCTGGTCCCCTTTCTTTCCTTTAGTGTCTCACCCTGGTTTCCTTCTCTTCCCTTCCCTTCCCTTCTCATGTGGCATATTTTCCCAATCCCATTCCCTTCCCTTCACTTACACGATGTCCCCCATCCCCTTCCCTTCCTTTGCGGCATTTCCCCCCAGTTTCCTTCCCATTCCTTCCCTTCCCATATGTCATCTCTTCCATTTCCATCCCTTCCCTTCCCATGGGGCGTCTCCTCCTGGTCTCCTTTCCCTTCCCCTCCCTTGCGGCATTTCCCACCAGTTTCCTTCCCTTCCCATTGCCCCTTGTGCAAATTGTGGAATTGTGCGCCATTAAGTTTCATTATTACCATCAGAATTCGCTGGATGTGAGAGTCACCTTTTTTGCCCCATCAGTAGGCCGTGATAGAATTGGATCTCCTCTGATAGGACTCTGGGTTCCCACTGCTGCTGAGTGTGTCCCTGCATGGCCCCTGCTGGATCACAAAACCCACAGGATAGCAGGACAGAAGCTTCAGACGAGACAAGGGGCATTGCAGTCAGCTCCTGGACGTCAAACCATGTGCCTCAGAGCGTATTCCTCCAGCATCTCTGGATGCTGCCTTCTGACTGAGAGAACCACCAGTGAGTGTGTCATCAGTGACAAAAAATACAAAATGAATGTCTTCTGATATTGCTGGAATAAAAAAAAAAAGCCAGAAGGGGCAAGATAAGAAATGAGTCGAGATAAGGGGAGGCCAGAAGAGGATGGCAAAAGAGGTGAGGTGAGATGAGGGGATTCCAGAAGGAGAATCCAGAAGAGGTGAGACAAAAGGCTAGATGAGACGAAGGGAGATGAGAAGGGGACGGGAGAAGGGGGTGCCAGAATGGGACACCAGAAGGGGATTAACAAGAAGTGAGATGAGAGGATACCAGACAGGGATTCCAGAAGGGGACACCAGATAGGGTGAGATGAAAGGTGAGATGTGGTGAGGGGAGGACAGAAGGGGACGCCAGAAGGGGCCAAACAAAAGGCAAGACAAGACAGGAGGTGAGGCGAGATGAGGGGACTCGAAGAGGGGTTGGGCGCAAGGCTAACCACCACTCTTGAATAACTTCCCAAATGCCCCTGGGCTTGGCAGAGTCCCCTGGCACAGGCTGAGCCTGGTTTGCAGCCAGCTCACACCTCAGCCCCAGGGCATGGGAAGGAACCGTGGATCAGGGGACAGGCATTGAGCGCTGGGAACTCAGTGGCACTGAGTCCCAAAGCCACTCAGTCCCAAAGACACCAAATCGAGTACCAAATCTGGTACTTGCCTTCTGTCTTCCAAGACCACTTAGAGATGATGCTGTCCCTATATCAAGGATTTGTCCAAGTAGGTATGCCAGAGTCCTCTGTGAGGCACCAAGGTGAGAGACTGATCCCTCAGGGCCCTAGGAACATGACATCTGGGGACACTGAGAAGTGGGAGGCCAATGGGGACATGGACAGTGGGGACATCATGGTGATACGGGGACATCGTGGTGGTATGAGGACATCATGGGGACACAAAGATATCATGGAGATATGATGACAATGGCAATATGGGGACATGAAGACATCATGGCAGTATGAGGACAGGGGGACATGGAGGTATCAGTACATGGGGACACATGGAAGCAGATGGGTGACAGGGACATCAGACCACAGGGAAACAAAGACATGTGTCCCTGACAGCGTCCACTCAGTGCCCTTGTTGCCAAGCAGGAGATCAGGAGTGAATAAATGGCAGTGGCAGCTGGGTTTCCTTGTCATTTATTGCTGCAAAACCCAAAGAACATGACTTTTAGATCTATGAAATCTTGGAATCGTGGGTTCATAGACTCATAGAATGAACAAATCATGGAATCATAGAACCACAGAATCACAGTATCATAGAACTATAAAGTCAAGGAATCATTTAGGTGTGACAAGACCCCTACAGCCTCATCAGGAGACACATCATGTATTTTCTGCTCTCTTTACATAACCAACTTCAGGAGTCACCACGTTACATCCAGAAATCTGCATCATGTATCTGAAATGGCAGTAGTGCTGCCTCTGTCCATGAGGACAATTTGTCCTTAGCAGTCAGGCAATCAAAAATTTGTGTTGCGTTTTGGAGTCACTGGGCTGTGTGCCTGAGTTTCAGCAGAACAAAAGGTGTCCTACTGGTTTTGTTCCCGTGATGATCCAGCCTTCTGTCATGGCTTCAAAGAAAGTGACTCTTGTTTTATCCAGATGAAAAGAAATAATAAAACACTGATAAATGGCTTAGAACTGTAAATGACTGAACGGTTCCTCAAGGAAAAGCAGTATGCCAATTTTAAGTGTTATGTCTGGCAGAATGGATAGCTGGTCACAGCCTTGTGGGACATTTCCCATAAATAAGAGAGCTGCTGTGGGTCATCTCTGAAAAGATCACTTGAATGTTTGCTTTGGAAATTGCTCAGAGAGCAGTCAGCTGGAAGAGTTTTCTTTGGGCTGCTTCTGCTCTGCAGTGTTTGTCAGGGAGCTTATCAGTGCTGTGTTATTTGCTGTATTTAAATACAGACTGACATCACACTTAGGTGGGGTGAAGACTGTTTTTAAGATAAAGGCAAAGCAGGTGGATGCTACTTGGTAGTAACTTCACATTAAAGGTTCTACTCAGGAAAACCCTCTTTGCTGGTATGATGACACCTAAAAAGAAATACTAAGTCCAGTAGAATGCTGAAACATAAAGTGTAATGGGGTTCAAGGTTCTCAGGCTGTTCAGCCAGCAGCTGAGCATGGAATCACGGCGTCTTTTAATTTAGAAAAGACCTCTCAGGTCATCCAACCATTAACTCAGCGCTGCCAATTCCACCACTAAACTCACACCTGTGACACGTCACCACGTCTGCAACATGTCACCCTGCTGGGTCCCGGGTTTGTGGTGCTGGGGAGTAGGTGTGGGGACAATGGCATGGCACATCCTTGGTTGGGCTTGATGGTCTTTGAGGTCATCTCCAAATTCAGTTCTTCTGGGATTCTAGGACATTAGGATTCTAGGATTCTGGCATGATATTAGGATTGCTCCCTTTGGGGCTTGGTGCCATTGGGTTCCCAGCACTCCGTGCCCGTCCCCTGATCCCTGGTTCCTTCCCATGCCCTGGAGCCAAGGTAGGGGCTGGCTGCATGCCAGGCTCAGACTGTGCAAGGGGACTCTGCCAAGCCCAGGGGCATTTTGGAATGTGAGGGGGGGTCCCAAGAGAATAAATGCAGCCTTGGCTTCTTGCAGCATCACCCAGCTCCCAGCGCACAGTGGAAGATGAAAGCAGTTGCTGTCATCGTGCTCCTGCTCCTCGCCTCCATGTGCCTCCAGGCACAGGCTAGGGTGTGTAGATGGGTTCTTGGTAACGGGCTGGCTCACAACCACCTTCTCCTTGGGTTCCCTTGCTTCCTGCTCTTTGGGTC
Organism: Tragopan temminckii; assembly: GCA_028571105.1. Lineage (NCBI taxonomy): Eukaryota > Metazoa > Chordata > Aves > Galliformes > Phasianidae > Tragopan > Tragopan temminckii. Next base: position 16,088 of record JAOWBP010001282.1, on the reverse strand, counting down.
CCCTCTGTCCCCTTGGTTTCCTCTCTTTGTGTTCCTTCGATTCCTTCTCTTTGGGTCCCTGGGTTCAACTTGGTTTCCTCTTTGTGAGTCCTATTGATTTCCTTTCTTTGGGTCTTCTTGGTTTCTTCTCTTTGGGTTTCCTCTCTAGGTCCCCTCTGTCCCCTCTCCTTCGATCCTCTCGGTCTCTCCTCCTTGGGTCCCCTTCTTTGTTTCCTTCTTTGGGTCTCCACCTTCTGGTCTTCACCCCCAGCCCAGATACCCACATTCCAAGGACTCCAGATGACATGTGGAAGCAATTGGATCTGTGGGAACCAGTAGGGATTTTCCCTTTAAGACCAAGGGGAAGTCATATGGAGTTGTTGCGAAGGCATCACCCACTGCCATATGCTTTCCTATTAACTCCAACACAAACTGTCCCTTATCCTCCTTCCCCAGCTCCTGGATGACTTAAACATGGGAGCAAGCGGAGCTTTTGATATAGAAGTGAGTACTGTGGTGCCCTCAGGAGGCAACCCATTTGGGGAGCCCCAGTTCCTCAGCGGTTTCTGAGGAGGTTCTGGTGACCACGGGATCTCCTCGTTTCTCCCACTGCAGCTTAAGTTGCTACGAGGGAAGCGGAACTCCCATCCCCATCCCCCCGTGGTGCTGGAGCTCCCAGATCCCACGGCTGTGGATCTTCCTGTCAAGGTGAGTGACACTGGGGGTCCCCTGTATCCTGCAGGGTCCTGGGCTGTGGGGGGACCCCAAATCTCTCTGGACTGGGAGGTGTGGAGGAGATCAAAAAGGATCCAAGAAGAACAGTGCCGTCCCTGTAAGGTGCAGGTGATCGTCATGGTACCATAAGGACCCCACAAGGTCACCCAAAGAACACAAAGGGTTCTGGTGCCATACAGACCAAATAAAGTGACCATTAGGTCATCACCCGCACTTTGACTTTCAGGATGAAACATTGGTGTGAACCCTGTGCTGTCCCCACCATGTTCCAAAGGACTTGATCATCCCTGCATGTCTCCACCAGATCTTCAAAAGAACACAGCCCATTTTCCCATAAAAAAAACACCAATAAACACCCCCAGCAAAGCTCCTGCGTCTGTGTGTCCCTCTATTCTTGCATCCAGTCCCTTTGTCCTTTTGTCCATGTGTACCTCATTATCCCTGCAGTAACTCCATTATTCCACGATTCTGTGATATCCAGTGGGTTGAACACAGTACTGAAGTCGAGGAGATAGCACTGAGTGATACTGGGGGTACAACCCACCAGAGGTGCACTCAGTGTCCTCTGGAGCCCTCAGCACAATTTCTAACTCTTTTTGGTGCCGTTTGGATGCATTCTGTCCCTCCTGCACTCTCCCTGTGGGGCAGCTGCAGCCCCTGCCCTCTGCTTCCCTCTCTCTCCATCTCTTCTTCCCACCATCTCTCCCTCCATTCTTCCTTCAACTCCTCCTCACTTGGCCTTGCCTTCTACCCGCCCTCCAAGCCAGGGCACCCAGTCCATTTAAATTGAAGTCATAATAGGGTGCTGTAGTCCTGGTGCTTTATAATCCTAACAAAGCTTTTTCATTTTCCCCTTGATGTAGTCCACCAGAATCTTTCTCTATTGCAATTAGTGATTCTTTTAAAGGCTGTGATCTGGGGAGGTCAGCCAAAATTCCCTGGTGTATCCGTTGTTTCATACATCATATTTGGCACGCTGGTCCTATTTTATAAATGAAGAGAAACTATCCTACCTTAGAAATGAACTGCTTCTCTCCTGCGTTATAGGGAATGCCCTGCAAGGTAAATCCAGATTGGTTTTCTCAGGGATCAGGGCTAATGCTAACATTCTGTTCACATCACCATAAGAAGGCAAAAAGAACTTCTGCCTTCAAATTGCTCATCAGAAACAAATCCAAATGCCAAGAGGAATTCTCAAATTGGTGTCAGATGCTGCAGTCTGAATGGACTTCCCTAGGTTGTAGAAACAACTCTGTGATTCAATGATCGCTGTATTACCAACTTCACAATGTATTAATGCAAAAGAGACAATAGAATAAACCTGTAACTGAAAACCAAACACAACATAAGCTGTAGGAATCTGCATATGTAAAATAAACATAAACCAGTTCAGACAACTGGGTTGAAGGCATAGAATACGATCTCACTTTTGTTTCCTTCTCATTTTCCCTTTTTCCTATTTTCCTTCTGACTTCAGAAAGCATTCCCAGGGCCAGAGAATTTTCTTTCTGTTTTCTTTCACAACAGATATAGGGATGACATCTCTATAAACAGACTTCTTGTTTAGATGCCTCATGTTCTCTTTCCAATTTTATTTCATGTGAATAAATATTTTTCAGAAAAGGGGAACCTTTTACTAAGTCAAGATTATGCAAAAAATAAAGATGTGTTTTTTAAGGTTGCTTACATTCATTTTCTTCCCAAATAATTCTAATATATTTAGCTTTTTATCTCCTTCAATCCTTTCTACAATATGGCAATCAATGCAGAAGGAGAAAAAAAACATATTTGAAATAAACAGAGAAAGACAAGCTCATTGTCACTGATGTGTCGTTTTGCTGTTGTTGCATGCCTTCTGGCATTCTGCCTTTTCTATTATCTGTCTATACTATTAGCTTTTTGGATCAAAGCCATTTTCTCTACACATAGAGTTATATGAACAACATTGTAGAGCCTTTGGTTTCTCAGCACTGGCCTTTGTGAAGGGATAAATGGCTTCTGCCCTGTTGGAAAAAGGAACTACTAATACCAAGATGCTTTTGTTGTTTTGAGCTGCCGTGGGCTGAGGTCTTGCAAAGTCAATCTGCAGTCATTCCCGTGGGCCTTCAGTACATTGGTGCTGGCCTGAGGCTTTTACTCCAGCATAATCAGCATAGGTCATGGCACAAACATGACAGTTCTTACATCAGCAATCTACTGTCTTCCTCATGTTATGTCACAAATCAACGTCCTTCACTCTGCTTAGACCATTTGCTTTTGCTCATGGGTTAAATGGATTAGACAGCTTTTAGTAAATTGAGGCACAGTCCAATAATGTTTGCCTTCTGCCACTATAGCACAATAAATTTTACTTTCCCTTACTCAGAGGATTGGCCTGACGGGTCTTTTCACACTGTTCCCCTTAACTTCCCTAGCTGAAAGGAGATGTTCTCCCAAAACAATGGATTCTACCACAGTCACTTGGCATGACCTGTACTCGACTCTTTTAGTCTGAGTTTGCCACATATAATCCAGGATGTTTCGTGGATATCTGGATATCTACTAAGAATCAGGAAGAGTTTCTTGGATTCCCAGTGGCCACTTCAATTGTGGATCATCCCCAGCGATTGATCCACTGTCTTGTTGTGGGGGGGAGGATTTAGTGTCCTGGGCTGGGCTGCAGCTACAGGGACAAAGAACTGCTAGCAATTTAGATCCCTTGGGGCCCTCCTTCCAGGCTCCATCTGCAGTTCCCAAAGGGCTCTGGTCTCCTGCAGGTTCTCTCTGTCAGCTGTTAGTTCTAGACAAGTACCTCAGGAACACCAGGGGCTGTGGAGATGGCACTGGCTGCTTGTGTTCACACAGTGGAGCTCTGCTTGAAAACCTTCATCTTCAGTCATCTTCAGTGTTTTTCAAACACTCAGCACCTCCTCATCAGCTGCACTGGTTCAATCCTGTCAGTAAAACACCCACACAATAAGTGGAATTTTTATCATGAGAAAACATGATCTTTCAGGATGGATATTCACTGTATGGAAAGAAATACCAATCTTCCACTGTTCTTGCATTGACAACACTCTCTCATTCTGTGCATGTAACTGCCCTCATTTTACAGGTATTTCCACCTGTCCTGATTAGGCTGACCATGTTGGAAGTCACCTTTCCGGCTGCCTGTCTCAACCTTTGCACTTTGTATTGTTATCCCAATTTCCTCTCCCCTTAATCTCTGATCATTTATAGTCCTTTTAATCAATGCAGTTCTTGCTTTGAGTTTCAGGGAGCTAACGTTTGTCTGTCCTTAGCAGTTTGTCTCACTGTGTCCTTAGCCAGCTTATTGTTTAATTAATATGCCTTTCATATTAATATTTATCATTTCCTATCTATGTATGTAATATATTTCTTGTACGGTTATCTTTTGGGAAGGTGAACTTCAGCGAAGGCATACAGCTGAGGATATGTTCTATTTCTTGGTAACCTGTGTTATGCTTTACTGCTCTTGTTTAAGAAAAACCCTTCTGCATCCATGTTCTCTGAGGAGAGCAGGTGGCAGCTGCTACAAAGGATCTCAAACATTCAGTGCAGACTTTAATAGAGAAGTCTGATGTAAAGAAAAGCAATGCAAGCACCAGGTGGCATTAAGCAGACAGGGCTGGGGAGGTGGGCAGTCATGTTGTCCATGCAGTGTCAGATGTTAAGCAAATGCTTTTCCTGCCTATGCAGATCTCCTTAAGAGACACCCTGGATCCACATCAATTGGAGAACGATGCTCCAGAGCCAATAAAAGAACATTATGGAACAGACAGAGCTCACTGTAACTTTCTGCACTTTAGAAAAATTTACAGTATATTTCATGCAACTTCTGTGAATGTAAGGTACTGAGAGGAGAATCAAGGAATCATTAAGGTTGGAAAAGATCGCTAAGCTCATCCAGTCTAACCATCCACCTACCACCAACACTGCCCAACAAACCCTGTCCTGAAGTATCACAGCTACCCTTTCCTTACACACCTCCAGAGACTCCACCACTTCCCTGGGCAGCTTGTGCCAATGCCTCGCCACCCTTTCCGAGGATAAAGTTTTCTTAATATCCAATCTCAACCTCCCATGGTGCAATTTGAGGCCATTCCCTGTAGTCCTATTGCTATTTACCTGGGAGAAGAGGTCCCATCTCACTATAACTTCCCTCCAGGTAGTTGAAGGAAGCGATAAGGTCTCCCCTGAGCCTCTTCTTCTCCAGACTGAACCATCCCAGCTTCCTCACTCACTCCCCGTAAGTCTTGTGCTCCAGACCCCTCACAGCTTTGTTGCCCCTCTCTGGATACACTCCAGGGTCTCCAGGTCTTCTTGCAGGGAGCGGCTGGGCTGGGCTACAGCTACAGGGACAAAGACAACTGCTACCAATTTAGATCCCTGGGGCCACTGGCAAATCACAGGGACCCCACTCCTGACTGCCCCATTTCAGGCTGCCATTGGGCTCCTTGGCCACTGGAGGGCACTGCCGGCTGTCACCAGCACCCCCAGACCCTTTTCCTCCTTTTCCTCCGTGCAGCTTTACAGCCGCTCTGCTCCAAGCCTGTAGCGACGGTGCCTGGGGTTTCTGTAGCCGAAAAGCAGCACTAAGCTCTTGACGTTGTTAAAGCTCATGCAGTTGCAGTCAGCCCAGTGATTCAGCCTATCTCAATCCATCTGTAGGACGCTTCCTCCTAACTTTGCCATCTGCAAACTTACTGAGGGTGCACCCAATTCCCTCATCCAAATCATCAATAAATACATTGAACACGAAAGGCTGCAGCACCGAAACCCTGAGGAACGCCTCTCAGAACTGGACTCCATCTGGATCTCTCTGGGCCTGGCTTTCCTGACAGTTTTTTACTCAGCAAAGAGCATACCCATCCCAGCCATAGACTGCAAGTTTCTCCAGGTGAATGCTACGGGAGGCAGTGTCAGAGGCTTTGCTACAGTCTAGGTAGGTTCCACTCACAGCCCTTCATCCACCAGGTGAGTCATAGGAGGACATCAGGATGATCCTTCTTGTAGATGGGCACCACATTAGCAAGTATTTGGTCACCTGGGACCTCCCTAATTGATTAGGGCTGCTAGGATGCCACATCCACCAACTCCCTCAGTATCCTCAGGTGGATCCAGTCCAATCCCATGGATGTGTGACAGCCTGGGTGGAGCAGCAGGTCACGTGCTATTTTATTCTGAATTGTGGAGGGTTTATTCTGCTCCCCACCCTGTCTTACAGTTCAGGGGGCTGAGTACCCTGACAATAACTGGCCTGATTATTAAAGACAGATGTAAAAAAGGCACTGAGAACCTGTCTGCTTTTCCTCATCCCTTCCCCATGCACTGTGGGTGGGATCCATCCTGTGTGATCACTGCCAGCCACATGCACTTGTGTTAGGGTGCCTTGGCATGTTTATACAGATATTTATTTGGGTCCTAAATTGACCAATTGAACTGAGTTAGATTCAGAGAATCACAGGCTGGTTTAGGTTGGAGGGATATTAAAGATCATATAGTTCCAACCCCTCTGCCACGGGAAGGGTTGTCACTCAGTAGATCAGGTTGCCTAGAGCCACATCCACCCTGGCCCTGAATGCCTCAAAGGATGGGGCAATCCAAAACCTTTCTGGGGAACCTCTTCCTATGCCTCACCGCCCCCATAGTGATGCATTTATTTGATCACCAACAAAGATATTAAAAACAGCAGTCCCAAGATGGAACCCTGAGGGATACCATTTGTCATTAGCCTCCACCTGAACACAGAGCTGCTGACCACAACCCTCAGACTGCAATCATACAGCCAGCTACTTATCCACTTTTCAAACACACGTATCTCCAAATTAGAGATAAGGATGCGGAGTGAGACCATATCAAAGCCTTGCACAGGTCCAGGTAGATGACTTCAGTCAGCTCTCCCTTGACTACAAGTGCTTTCATTTCATCATGGAAAGCCACCAGATTGGTCAGGCATGATCTGCACTTGGTGAATCCATGCTGGCTGTCTAGGATCTTCTCCTTGTCTTGCATGTGCCTCAAGATAGCTCCCAGGAGGATATTTTCCATGGTATTCCCAAGTACAGAGGTGATATCATAGGCCTGTAGTTTCCTGGGTCTTTGTTTACCCTTCTTAAAAATGGGACTCTTTTTTCCCTTTTTCCAGCCACTGAGGACTTCACCTGACAGCCATAACACTTCAGTTATGATGGAGGCTGTCTTGACCACTACATCAGTGAGTTCCTGGGATGCATATCAGACATTATAGTCTTGTACACATTCAGTCTCATCAGCTCAAATTTGTTCTTTGCTTACAGTGGGAGGATTTTGTTCCCTCAACACCCTCACTTAGAAGTTAAGGGACTTGAGAGAGGTGAGAAGCCTGACTGCCAGTGGAGGCTGAGGCAAAGAACTTGTGGAGTACCACAACTTCCTCAGTGTCTGCTGTTTCCAGTTCTCCCTTCTCATTTACCAGAGGACATACACTCTACATGGACTTCCTCTTCTGATTAGTATACCTTTAGAACTAGGATAGGCAAAGTAAGGATGCAGCACATTAGGAAAGATCCATTCTTAGAAATTCAATTCAAATTTCTTTATTGCTAATTGACCTAATAAGTACAATTATGAAAAACAGAAAGAGAGAAACTTAGATCTGCCAGTGACACGTAGCTCTATTTGGAGAGCTGACCAGCCAACAGACTGCCCTGCACAATGTTGACGTCTGCTGTCAAATTCAGCTGGCCATCCCACCATGTGTCTGATGTTTCAGACACTGCCCTCTCCCACAGTATGGCTCTAATACAGCACAGGGGCAGGAGCTTGTTTTTAACACAGACATGAACTGAGGCAAGAGGAACCCCACCTCCTTCTGAGCGGAGTGCATGGGAGAGAGGTGAATCCACTTCCAGCTCCAGAACTACAGAGACAGAAGGAGGGGGCCCAGTCGTGTCAAGACTTCACTGTCCAGATGATAGGACAAGGAAATGATTCCCCTATCTTACATTGTCTCTGATGGGAGAAAGAACACTGCTGCTGAACAGAAGTGTGTCAGCTCATAAGCTGACTGTAAACCCACTCCCTTGCTCCTCCTGCGGAGAGGAGGAAGAATAGAGATGAGGAGGGTAGGTGCTTTCAGATGGCTTTTCATTCTCCCTGCTCTAGTTTGTCAACAGTAAGGCTAAGAGGCAGTAAATTAACCTTTCCTTTGCTACTGATGGCAACCAGTCCTGTTCTTAACCCAGCCCACAAGCTGTCAGCTTTTCAATGTATTTTCTCCCCTATTCTGTTTAGGAGTGAGTAAGCTGGGTGCTCTGCTGAGCTCCCTGCTGCAGTTAAACCACTGCACTGAAGTTCCCACTGTCCCTGTGTGGGAATTGAATGTTGTTTCTGCATCAGAACAAAATAAGAATTTTGTTAATTTCATGGCCTCTGCTACCACTTGG
>JAOWBP010001281.1:2198-22103 GCA_028571105.1 Tragopan temminckii | reverse complement strand
CAGCTCACCTTGTTCACCAAGGAGGAGAAGGCAAGAGAAGTGGATGAGGGAGCCTGGTGCTGGACTGGCTTTTATACTGATCTGGACCGCCCCAGGCCTATAGTACCTGTTTCTCTTGTAATTTGTGTACCAGTAACATGCTCACCTTGCATGCAAATCACTCCCCACTAGAGACACAGTGTTTAGGATTGATCCTCCAATGCTCCCCTTTCATTTCCTTGCTTATAGCATGACCATTCCTCCTCTGATCCTTTCATTTTATCTTCACTGATGTTGCAAATGATGTCTCAAGCAGAGTCTCTTTATTCTCATAATTCGTACATTAATGGTACTCTGCTTGGAAAGCAGTGCAGTCTTCCTTCACTCTGTGTCACTTTATCACTGACTTGTCTTTCATGGGGCCATTGAGAAATCAGAATAATGCCAGACATCCTAAACTAGTACATGACCAGAAAAAAATGCATTATTTGCACAACTTTCCAAACATTTTTCCCTAAGAATTGTTGCACGCCTCGCATCTTTGAAATAAATTGTACATTGAAACTTTTTTTAGTAAAAGCAGAACCAAGTCACCTCCCTCCATAATGCAGATCTTTAGTTTGCTCCTCATAAGAAATGCTGACTTAGGAATTCAGTACAACAAACAAACCATTTTTTAAAGCAATCCAAAATTATTTTACAAAGCACTTCTCTATGGAAAAAATACTTCTCAGTATCCAGTGCTGGATATTATTGGGTATGGGCTATTGAACTAGTTGTTTCCCATGTCTAATTAGAGGTGTATTATGCTAAGGTTTTATGTACAGGAATAACAATTTTGTGCCCAGAACCTCCACTCATGTTATTCAGACACCTCTTTTATAGGAAAGAAATTAAACCAATTTACATCACATGAGAAGATGGCATTCTTGTAATTGCTTGGACACATACTTTGTTGATTTATTACCATACCATAACACAGGAAAAACAAATGCTTCATTGAGGTGGTGTACCAGACAATCACTTCTATTAGACTCAAATAATTTGAGTTGGTAATTTTGGCTTAAGCAAATGAAGAAAAATGAAGAACGTCTGAAGCAAACATTTCTGAGAAGAGTTTCATTTTGTTTATGAAAATGGTGCCTAATTCATCACATCTGCAGCAAAACAAGAGTTGAACTGACTATGAAGGGATCAAAATCATTTTTCTAGCAGTGTTGCTATAAAATACCACATCTCATGATGTTATTTGGTGATTATTACTCTAAGAGTTTAGTATTTATTTTTCTGTATTCAATAGTCAAGCTCACTCTCATTCTCAAAAGATTTTACAACCATAAAACAAGAAGAAATTCTTGAGAATGCAGCCCATGACTATCACTGAAGTGAAATAACTGATGCCCCATCCCTGGAGGTGTTCAAGGCCAGGTTGGATGGGGCCCTGAGCAGACTGGTCTAGTATTTGTTATGAAGGTTGGCAGCCCTGCCTGTGGAACTGGATGATTCTTGGGGTCCCTTCCAACCCAAGCCATTCTATGATTCTATGATCAGTTCTAGGAAACGTTCGTACAAAATATTATTTCCTTCTGAAAGGGTATATTTGACTTAAGCTAAAGTTTTCTACCTAGCAATATCACCATCGCCATCTTTCATTTACTTCCATTATACCTTTAGAAGCCACCAAGGTGTGTCTGTCTGCAGATCCCTGGGGCTGTACAACAATACTGAAGCTTCTCCCTCGGCTTCTTTAAAGAATCAAGCTTCAAAGTTAATCCCAAATATTCATTAATGGTTGAGACATAAAGTACATATACTATGTAAATATTCCAAGTATATGACAAAATTTAAACAGGTATGTCACTTGGATAATAACTTCACTTTAAATTTGAGAGTCATAGTTACTCCCCAGGCAGACAATATTTAATAGCTTCAGAAACCAGGGTTATTAAATTTTTCATTAAAAAGTAGTTTTGTGTGTCATAATGGCAGCATTTAAAAACTTCTGGAGCAGATCTTCAGCTGCTCTGAATTCTTCTGACTGTGTAATGCAGCAGCACCAGGCAGCAAAATAAAGTTGGAATGTGCTTTTTTGGAGACCATTAACACAAACCAGACACTTTCCCAAGCATCAGCCTGCTGCTGTACCTGTTGCCACTTCAAAAATATGTGTTTTATACAAATTCTGCCACTTTTTGCTTCTCTCCCTTTGTGTTTCACCAGCATGCCCATCTCAGTGAAGAGTAATTTCCTTACGTCTGCTGAGAGAAGACAAACTAAAGGCGTTTACCTGCAGAGCTGGAGCCAAACGTCTGCTCCAGGTTTACAGCCCGAGATCACACCCAGTGATCCCACAGCAGGTGGGCTCCTTCTGGTCTCAGAAGGAAGGGTTGGAGACTTTTCCTTCCATTGAAGTCTGAAATGAAAGCAATTGTAATGTATCAACGTGCTGTCTAGACAACTTTATTATTTTAGAAAAGGGCTTTTCTAACCTTCCTCACCTTTTCTCATGGGTGAAGTATCACTCTTCAAGCTCTGGTTGGCCCCCAGGATGCTCACTTGGGCAGTGACCCCCATTAAGGGGTCTGTCAGCAAGAATCAGGGTGAAAAGCTGCAGCCACCGCTGATAACAGCATTTTTTCCTCCCCTTGTGCAGTTCATCTTTGTGGCCGAAGCTGCATTTGACAGCCCACAGGAGGAGCTCATCAGGGAAAGTGCCTCATGTACCCTGAGATCTGCCCTCCAGATTTCCCCATCTGGGGTTGTTTACCTGCTGCTTGTTTGCTTCTCTCATAGAATGGTAATTTTTTTTCTGCAAATCTCTTCTAAATTATAAGGTGTGTTGGAGGGATGCCTGGGGCAGTAACTCTTATCAGGAAGCTCCGTGGCCTCCTTAGATCAAACGTCATGTCACAGGTATTCATTAATGATTTATACATGCAGAGTGCAGTGCTATTATACTTAAAATATGGTTCTGGCTTCAGACACCCATGAGTTGTGCAACAGCATCCCTTCAAGATAAACAGATCACAGTCACGCATGTCATTCCACCTATCAGCTCTTAATCAGGTCATGATTTCTTGCCTCATAATGCAATTTTTTCCCAACGTTGTGTTCACACTAAAACCCATTCACACCTTAAACAGTCTCAGGTGACCCCAATAGATGAAGGTCAACTCCACTCCATGGATACCCATCATTACAATGATTTTTACCACTAAGAGTAGAAGTCATTGTAACCATATTTTTCTCAGGATAAAAGTCATATCCATGATGGATTGTTTTCCCTTTTCATAAGCATATTTCAGTGATAATTACTTTGGGATCTAAATGTAGAGCCCCTCAGATGTCTTGTTTTCAAGGCAAACGTTTTCTAAAAAATCAGTATTTTTTAAAGCACTCTGGCTTAATCAGGAGCAATTTGGGCAATGTTTCCATTGTGTCTTCCCAGGATGTCGTTTAAAGCTTTCACCTGGTTCCAAAGAGACTCATGGGGATCTCAGAGGAAAGATGACAGGAAATCACTGGGCTCTGCATGAAAGTACGCAGAAGATATGGCCATAAAATAAGGACAGTCCCCTCTGCCACTGGCCGTGCCCAAGGACCCTACATGCTTAGGAGGAGTGAGCACATATGATCTGATATATAGGGAAAAGGATTTATATTTAATTTGCTCCCTCATTTTAGCTCTCCTGCACACCAGGAGATCTTCATCCTGCCCTGGAGACCAGTGGCATAATCTGGTGGCAGACAATCATAGCAGTCAGCTGTTTGGACAAAGCTGATGAGCCAGGATGACTCTTTCTCTCTCATAATGCCAGGATTACATTTGTAGCTGGGTGTGAAAAACTCCTGGCGGGTTTGATGTACCAACTCCTGAACTATGCAAGTCAGTCTCTTTGGACAAGGTGCTGAAGGTAAGGTGGCTGGGGATCTCTCTCATAAGAGACAGGGAGATTCGAGCATAAAAATTATTTGTACTCCATCTTTCTCTAAAAACCATTCCATTTCCTTAATTGCTTGTATTCTCTCTCTCTTTTTTTTTTATTAATATAACTAATTCAATCCCTTATTCTCATCTTCTGAATTATTCCTGTGAAGTAGATGCCTTTGTAAAGATCCCAGAGCAATGACAGCCATTGCTGAAGTTTCTGATTAAAGGATTTCTATGCACTTCACAAGCCTTTATTAATGATTTATACATGCAAAATGCTTATTACCATATTTTAAGTATCCAGCACGATTGCAGCATTTTAAAGCAAAGTTACAAAGTCACCCTGAAATAGGTGTCAAGGTTATTAATATACATTCTCTAGTTATGTGTTAAGGTGCTTGCATCACATGCTTTTTTTTTTTTTTTTTTTTTTTGCTTTTGATTGGAGTAGCTTTGCAATGTTGGCAGGCGTCTCAAAATAGGCAGCTGAAATAACACTGCAGAGTGAGACTGAACCTTTTCATACAAAACCATCTTCTCAGAAGTCACTTGAACGAAAACCTACTTGCTCACTGCCTATGCATGTCTAAACAGAGAAGAACACTTTTGTATGAATGCATGATCTGCTCATCTTTCATTTCATTTGCATTTTGGGAAGGGGGCTTAGATAGACCCGAAGCATTCATATGCTCAGGTTGAAAAAGGAGCAACAAAAGGAACATTCTTCAATTCCAGAGGCTGTTTCCAGAGTCAGGAGAACGACTCTGGAGATTGTTTAGGGTCTTCTACATTTTCAAGGAAAGAAACCTGCAGGCAGAATATGAATCTGTGTTCTATTTGGGTGCAGCCCAGCACACATGAGCAGGTGGAAGTAGAAACCTGCATGGATAAATAGGATTTCAAGCACAAAATCATCTTTAATCCTTCAGTCAGTTTAAGAACATTTCCACAATATAAGCTTCTCATTCCTCTGCTTATTCTTTCCTTTGTTTCTCTCTAACTATTCTCTTCAGAAAAGCACATAAACTCACGGTAAGACAATTCTTTCTTTTTTAACCAACTATCACCTAAAGGATGACTCCCAGTGTAGACTTTCATTAGGGGGATTTCTTTTCATTAAAGATCATTATCCCATAGTCATTACGTCCTAGGCATCGGTAATTGCAGTTTTCTTAAACGGCAGCTCAGGTTTCAAAAAAACATAAAAGCCAACATAGATTTTAACTGGAGATCATATGCTAAATCCTTTAGAGATCTTTGAAAAGCTTGGCACCTTTCTCTGTTCTATGAAAAAAAAAAAAAAGAATTAATGCTCACTATTCATTCCAAGCAAGAAAAGAAGAAAAAAAAAAGAAAAAAAGCACAGAAAGAGTCTCCAGCCTTATTGAAATGTTATGCTTCGGTCTGAACAATTTACCTTCACATAGGCAGCATTTACAATCCTCTTGGATGCTTACCACAGAATCATAGAACAGCCTGGGTTGAAAAGGATCTCAAAGATCATCTCATTTCAAACCCCTGCTATGTGCAGGGTCACCAACCACCAGACCAGGCTGCCCAGAGCCACATCCAGCCTGGCCTTGAATGCCTCCAAGGATCGGGCATCCACAACCTCCTTGGGCAACCTGTTCCAGTGCATCACCCCCTCTATGTGAAAAACTTCCTCCTAATATCCAACCTAAACCTCCCTGCCTTAATTTAAAATTATTCATAGAATCATAGAATTGGTCAGGTTGGAAAAGACCTCGAAGATCATCAAGTCCAACTGCAACCCAACCATACTACCCTAACTCTTGTCCTATCACTATCAACCCATGTAAACAGTCGTTCCCCCTCCTGTTTATACACTCCCTTCAAGTACTGGAAGGCCACAATGAGGCCACTTATTCCTTCAGATTCAATTTTAGAGCTCTTTTCTCTAGAAACAGAAGTCCCAGAGAGAAGGATGCTTCGTTACCCAAACCACTGGGTTAGTCATGGTCACACACACTGCAGACAACTTTGGGACTGAGTTTTTGCACCAAATCTTCAGTTTTATCATGGAAGCAGCACAGGACAATACCACTCTGATGGTTACTCTTGGGGCTCCATCATTTATTAAAACATGGTCTGTGTTTACTTCCTGACTGCCACACATTTCCTATGTTAAAATTGGTGAAGTCATTTCAGGACACATCAAAAATTGCTCACTGTGCTTTCCTGTGCTGACAACCCCTCCCTTAATCCCCGTGCATTATATATGCATTTGTAAAAGAGATAATAATCCCCTTCTCCTTTGTTTCTCAGGTCTAATCAGTCCCAGTGTTTGTTATTCAGTGCAGCGACTTGTCCTTTGTTTGCCCAGTGCAATGCAATCTCAGTTAAAGCTTCAAACAGTTGCTGGAATTCCAATTATAAATATGATAAACGCCAAAGAGGAAAGCCTGTTTTACTCCAGGCTGTTCCATTCACTCACCAAGTGACCTCTGGTGATTCATTTAGCCTCTGTGCTTCACTTTATTAAACCTAGATAATAGCTAGAATTAAAATTGGCTCAAGGCAATGAAAAACAGCTGCAAGGGAAGCGTTGGGTACTATTTAACACAGTGCCCCAAACTGCAAAGAAACTAAAAGTCCCATGGATCCCCACAATGTAATGTGACACAAAGCACTGACCCACCCTGGGGCAGTCCAGGAGAGAGCAAGAAGATGTGGAAAAGTGGTGGTGACATTAGAGATCAGCATGGTTGGCAGCTAAGGGTTTTGTGCCATTACCTCCCTGTGCTGTTACCAAGGTCCATATCCATTTGCCTGGAGCAATGGAAGCAAAGCCTCTGTGGGGCATCACACTGCTTCAGGTGGTGTCCAAAGCAACTCAATGCTTTGGGAAATGAACAGTCATCATTCTCTCTGCTCCTCCACACCAACCCCATGGGCTCTCCCACCAGCAGGATCCACATCTGCACCACTAACACAGGTGGTCTTCTTTGCCAACAAAACTAAACAGATGAGCACTTGCTGTCATTAAAGGACCTTTTGCATGTAATAGCTCTGCCTGCTAGGAACAGCACCAGTGCTGTGTTGCAGTTGGCTAAAAAATGGCTTTTACCACTGGTAAGCTTTCCAGGTTTATCTCTACTTGGCTTGTGAGCAGCACACGGTGTATTAGTACAACATACACATTGTGTATTAGCACATTTTGCATTAGTACAGCCAATCACTCCTTCTGTGGTCAAATTGCAACAATGAGAATCATAATAAGCAAATTCTGAATGAGTCTACTAAATAAATGTATATGGGTCTCCAAACATGTGTGTGATTCTATACCTGCAGCACTTCAGCTGGATGAATTCCAATGCACGGTTGTGATGCTATGAAGTCCCTCTTTGGCAAAGCAGTGCTTAGGCAGATTAGTGATACAGGTAGAATTTTAGGACATCCACAATTACCTTTATTCCCCTCTTACCCAGTGCGTTCAGAAATCCTACTTCTAATTAGAAATCAATTTTTCCCCATCCATTTCTTACTATGGCCCTAAAAAATATTCTGCGTAGGAGATGATTAAAAAAAAAAAAAAAGTTGGGAAAAAAAGCCAACAGAAATAAGATTAAACAGAAATCCACTTTTCCTCCAAACTTGCCACCTTCTGGCAGAAGAGAAGTGTCACTGCACGCATAACATTCCTCCACAGATGTCTATTCACAGTCAAGAGCAACACAAGAGACAGTCAATCAAGAAACAGAGCTCTTAATCTGCACAATATTTGCCTTCTGTGAATAGAAGCAATATCTCACCTGTGTTACACAGGAGGAACAGGTAATCTTTTTTCACCTTATAGCCTCAAGCAGACATTTAGTTTTGAAATATGTTGGACAAATGATGGCAAATGCTCTAGTAACCTCAAGACCCTTCTGTCAATGCAATCACTTTCCTTTGTATTCCAAGCAAAGTCAAGCCATTCTCATGGGCAATGACATGCCTGCCCTTCTTGCCTTGCAAACTAGGAGGGATGATTCTTTTGTTTGTAACTATTTCCTAAAGCTTTCCTTCACATCAAACTATCTGTAGCTTGGGAGGGTGTTCACAGGGGTCCTAAGGCTGAAATATTTACATGGACTGCTGACCAGAACAAAAGATTGAGTGGTTCTCAGTCATTTGTGCAGATAAATCATTGCGTGTGTACGTTAATGCAACGCACTGAGTTCTATTCTGCTGAAGTGTTCCCCAGCATGTAAATGAACTATGCCCTTGCAATAAGATTTTAATTAAGAATACCTTTCATGTAATTTTATTTGGAAAAAAACCAAAACAATACTAAACTGTTTCTGATTTATGAGCTGCTGTGTCAGTGAATGACATCAAAAACACTCCCATCCACACTACCTTCTCCGGAAGTCATAGAAAGCAAACAAAGGCTGGATGGAAAGACCAGTTTCATCGTGCAGTGTAATCTCTTGCAATCTTCCTTTCCTGTAGTACTGCCCTTTTCAACCCAGTCCATAAACTATTAAAAAAAAAAAACAAAAAACACCACCAACAAAACACACAGTCCCATGATTCTCCGTGACTTCACTTTGAGTCAGTGACAAAAAACATGGGTGACATCTGCCTGCCTTTAATTGCAACGTGGCCAAAACAAATCTGCATATTCCACTTCAGACCCTTGCAACCTCTGTTTGTAAGGACTGAAGTGGATGTTGAATAACAGAGGTTTCTCCCCAGAAATCAGTTCTGCACTGAGATGGTCAGTCTGATGGGACAATGGCTATGAATGTTAGCTCTTCCCTTTAGCCATGTATATTCACATAACAGCTTCATGTCACACTGTAAAACATTTCAGAGGTAAATGTTCCTCTCTTCTATGCTGCACAGGAGTGCAAATTTGCTAAAGGAAAATAAAATGTTGTTCCCTGACAGCAAGTGCTACTGCTGATGCTCCTTTCAATTCCTTTCAGATTGAAGTGTATAAATAAATGCTTGATCAAGTCATAATATAACTGAAATGTGGTCAATGGAGTCTATCTAGTTCTTTTGACCCATGAGATGTTGAAGTGAATCCTGCCTGCAGGGTGTAGCAGCACGTTAGCACACTGCGTGAAGATCCAATAGCCAGCAAACAAACAGCAAGCAAAACAGTTTCATTACTTGCAGAAGTTATGCATGCAGCAAACTTTGTTTTGCAACTAATTAAGACTTCATGCAAAAAGGGTGTCACATCCTCCAGGCAATTTGACTAAGTGTATAAAAGCATTTGCTACGTAGAACTCTCCTAATCACTTTTCTTAAACTCTTCTCCTTGGTGATCCGGGTAAGTCAATTTCGAATCAATTACTTATTGCTATCTAAATATTAATCAAATAATAGGTTAAATTTAGGAAGTGTTAAGGGGATGCTCTTCCAGAAATGTACTTTCTGTTGTCCTTTCGGTTTAAGTCAAATGAAGTTTTACACTTCAGAGGCGAACGCTGGCATTTGCAAACGACGTTAGCATTCAGGCCAACAGTTCATTTAGGCTGGGAAGGGAATATAGGATTCCCTCAGAACTCTAGGAAGTCTCAATTTCATACTGACAAGCATTTCTTTTTTAATACTACAAGAACTGACACATCAAACAATTCAACTTAAAATATTTGTTTGATGCTCTCACCTTCAGCTGTCTCACAGACGGTAATGCCTTTTGTCTTTGAACAGTCAAAGAACGTGCTCTAAATATTTACAAAAGCCTATGGGGACTGGAGGTCAGATTTTCCTGTTAAAAAGCCACTTTGCTGTTTTTGTTTAAGATACGTTTTAGACAGTGCTGAACTACAAATCTAGAAGGAACATATACATGTTCCCTCTCCAGCTCTATGTGGGTGCTAGGATGGGCTGCACTGAGGATTGCTGCCTTCAGACTGATCCGTGGCAGCGGCTCTTCCCCCTGCCCAAAGGGAAGCTAAACACTTAAATCCAGCTCCCCAGCTGCCAATACCTTCTGTCATTGCCTTCTCCTTACTTTCAAGTCAGGCACTGAGGCAATTGGCAAAAGCTGAAGATGCAGCCCTGAGGATGGGAGAAGACAACGAAGGCACACAGCTAAAACAAGATGTTTAGATGGAGAAAACTCAGGGAGATTTCTTGTGTTTCTCCCGCAGACTCAAGGGGTAAATGTTGGGATTCATGTGGACCCTCCTGCCATCCCTTAATCTCTTCCACATCAGTTTCGTGCTGATAAAGTGAAGGACATTATCGCTTCTCCCTCACTCTGTTTGCATCGCCTAATTAGTGTGGGCACAATTCAGGGCAAGGACTGCTTGTCAATCTATAATTAAACAATGCCCAAGAAAATCTGCCCTTGATATCAGGTATGGTTTTAAAGAGCTGTGTGGTTTCAAATATAAGATACTATAATGTTAATGATAAACAATGGGACTAATAAAAGATGGGTGGATCTTCATCTCCATCCCAGTTCTGACCCACTTCGAACCACGTGAGATGAGGTAACTGACTTCATCCCATGCTTCGGTTTTGCCAGTGCTGATCATTAAAATTGGAGTCCTAATACGGATTTGAGTTTGGGTTACAGCTTTCAGCAAGATTCAACAGGCAGTAGGAGGGAATCAGCAGTGCAACAAGTTAAGAATCCTGATAAGTAATAACCATTTTAGGCTGAGAACAGCCACGATCTAGAAAGTAGGTAGGTCATTAGGTATTGAAACAATCATTAGGTATTGAATCAATCATTAGGTATTGAAACAATTAAATTAAAAAGGATTACTTATGGAGAAGACAGAAACCAACACCTGTCATAGAATCATAGAACGGTTTGGGTTGGAAGGGACCTCAAGGATCATCAAGATCCAACCCCCCTGCCACAGGCAGGGCCACCAACCTCTGTATCCAATACTAGACCATCAATTACCTAGAACATCTGTGCCTCACAATTCTCCCTTTTGTCAGCATTCGCAGTATCCAGCCCACAACTCTTTCATCCTAAAATCCTGACATCCAACAGAACAGCTCCCCACTGGACTGACCATCTCCTCCTTCCTGCTCCTTTCTCCTTTGTTTCAGGTCTGGGTCCATCCCATGTCGCCCTTCGATGAGTGCTGCCTGCCGCCGGGGGTGGCATGCCCCGAGCCCTTTGCCCTCACCTCCAATGAGACCTGTGTCATAAAGTACCCCGACACGATAGTGGACATAGTGGAGCCCGACTCGCCACCATATTCTGTGATCTATCCAGGCCCAACACTCACCACTTTCCCTCAGCAAACCATAGTGGGAACTACTGCGCTCTTTGATATCAGCAACTTGCTTGGTTCCAGGGGATCTCTTGGGTTCAGGGGCATGTGTGGTTCTGGGACAGCATGTAACTCAGAATTATCGTTTTTTGATTCAGGAAGCGGTAATCCTTTGTCTCCTCACTTCTCCAAACCATTGTGTTTTAGAACTTGCAGGCCTACCTAAATCTGTGGATATCCGTGCTGGATTAAGTAAAAAAAAAAAAACAGAACTGAAAAAAGACAGATCACGACTAAGTTTACGGATGATGGATTGTAGAAGTGCTGAGCTCCCGCAGTTCCCAGTGGAGTCAATAAGGGAATGGCTTCCTGGCATTAAACCTGCATGAGGACCAGAATTTCCGAACAAGAAATTGAGAATTGGTTATTGGTCTTATTCAAAATTCAGATGAAAAAGAATTCTCCGAGAAACAAGATTTTCAAAAATAAATTTCCTGATTTGATAAGCCTGTATTTCTGAATAAATTCAAGTTTTTATGCCAACACTGATGTTTATTATCAATTCCTCTTGAAAAAAAAAAAAAAAAAAAAAAGTAAAATAATTTCTTAAAATTATACAATTGAAAATCTTGGGTTCCAAAATGAAATTTTTAACCGAAATCGACATTCACTTGTATACTTTGCTGAACCAGGATTTACCATCAATAATAATAATAATCAGCTCTTAGGCATTTATAAGTCTTTACGCTTTACTTCTGCTTAGAACCATAATGCATAATGTAATAATTTAACAGCTTATTTCTCTACTTATATGAGCTTATATCTCATTTGATGCAAACCAGGGCAAAGCAAAACAAAACCCAACAAATTCAAGCAACTGTAGTAGCAGATTTTATTGTAAAATGCTTACAATTAAAGAAAAAAAAAGAACAACCTATGCAATGCCATGTAACTGGAGATTCATTGTAGACCCTCATGAAGTCCTGGAACTCTTCTGCTTATATCCTATCCATCTCACTTTGCACATGTAGCACCTGTATACTCAGCTTCTTGTTTGCATTAAATATTATCATGCAGCATGCACTTTTCAGTTTTCCTTTCTTTTTTTTTTTTTTTTTAAAACCTTCTCTACATTTTATTTTTGAACCCTCCTGAGTGCCACCACTGATGGTGTCACCTGCCTGAGGCACAACTCCCACACCAGCACCAACTTGATCACCACCCAATATTTATCGACCTTTCTATTTTCTAAAGCATCCATCCCAAATGGATTTTTGAATGGAAGAACGATGCTCTGCCATCTCCACTGAGTACCATGCACTGAGCAGCATCAAAGCAGATCACAGAAGCCCACCCAGCCCTACGCCATCCTTCGCAGGCTATCAGGAGCATAGACACATGCACAACAGATGCAGATTTTCTGATTCTTAACTGGAGCACTACAATGAGTTTCTCAGGCAGCTCTCAAGTCTGTTCCCAAGAAAACAGGATAAAATCCTCAGCTGAGCACTTGGAGGTGGCAGCAGCACTGTGACATTCTCTCCAGGTCACTTTGTTGGGACAGCTTGCGCAAAAGAAGCCTGCAACCTGGATACGTGCAACTTAATGGTGCAAAGCAAACATGAGTTGGCCAACACTCAATAACAGCTAGAACTAATGAGCTATTAGCCTAAGCATTAGGGCGCTGAAGAGGCCAGGTGGGGGAATGATTCTGTCTTTAATTGGCTACACTGTGTGAGTAGGAAGGATTAACACCTTCTCCCTACCCATGCTTCCAAAATATTCAAGAAAACAGGACAGATATAAGGGGATGACTTGAGGCCTGTGGGCATAAATCCATGACAAATGACAGAAAAATGCACACCCTGAAGTCAGAAACAAATGCTGCTGCCTCACAAGATTTTAAAGTGGACATCTTCTCCCCCAGTGTAATTTCCAACAGCCTTCCCCACACTCATCCAGTCAAGTTCTTGGAGTCTGCTAATTAAACCTGCAGCTTTAACTTCCATCAATTAGAGCGACTGCTGATTGATCCTTTCAGTAATAGCACATATCCCTGAAGTCTCCAGTATTTCACAAACATTAATTATGTTTGTACACAGGCAGAGTTGTGAAACTCAGCGTATGCCCTCACATTTTGACATCCAGATGTTGAGTAACATCCACACATTAGAAATGAATGCAAGGACTGCAAGCAGCATTTTGCAGGTGAAAAGCTGCAAAATAATGATCTCATATTTCATTTTAACCAACTCTCCTCTCACATACCCCGAAGCTTTTACAAGAGCATGGGACAAACCCCAAGACATTGGCATCCATACATCTATCTTGTTCTCTCACCCTTCGCCAGCCCAGGACGCATTATGCTCAGTATAAATTGGGCACAAACACAAAATTGTCATGTGTTTGGAATATCACTGCCCTGTAGCAGTCCAGTTCAACAAACCCATCTCCTTTCAAAGGGTTCCAGAGGCAAAACCATTCTCTGGGAAACCACCAATTGCCCTCAGGGAAAGAGTTCCAAAGTACTTCTCAAGTGCTTTTGTGTTTATTTACATAGGCAAAGCGCCTACTATAAAATCAATATCATTTAACTCAACTTAGATGTCCCAGAACCAGATCTTTACTACTGCCTTTACTACTTATCCAGATCAGACAAATCCAATCTTAAACTTTGAATGTGCAAAATGACTTTATTCATTGCATCAAGCCATCCCATGAGGCAGAATCCACGTTCCTGATTCTCTCCAACTTTTTCTTCTGCCTGTGTCCCATCTCAGAGTACTTCTATGTGTAGGAAGACATAATTTCACCATCTTCTTTTCCTCAATTCATCAACTCCTCCAATCCTTATCCCTAGTTTCTGGACTGCCCTCTAAAGGAACCGTTAAGCAATAGCATCTACCTGTGTCTATTTTAATAGATGAAACTTCAAAATTATTATCTCAAACTCATTTTTAGGTGGATTTTTTTTTATTTTTCCATAAAACATGGCCACAAAACAGATGTGGCCACGTCACATCAGACAACAAATATCAAATACTAACGTCATGTTAAAACATGCACGAAAACTTCATTTATGACACTTTGCTAATGTAGCTGTCATTTCCAACCCCTGAGCTTTGAGTACTTTGACTTCCATTAGCAGCCAAGCTCCCCTCTCCTCCCCACAGACAAGTATGGGGGACACTGGGACCAGAGGTCCATTACTGGGCAGCATTTCTCACTCCGTAACCATCTCAACTCTGAAGTCTTCCATGGAGGACATGAGATGACTCTCACTGGATTAAGCTGCTACGCCCACAGATTGCTAAAAGTACCTTCTTCATTCTCCTGTATAATTTGTTTACATTCCTGTGGTTTGATCCTGATTAAATGACTTCAGGTTTCCACGCCATAAACTCTTCTTAAATTCTGAGGTGAATGTGTGGGATCCCCCTGAGGGAAACATTCACTTGTTAAATATATCCTGCTGAATGCTGAGAGCAAATACTTTCAGAAAATTTTGTGAAAGCTCTGCAATACCTTCTGAAAGTACCACACTGCAGTACTGCAAACAATCAGCATTTCAGTGAGCTGTGATACCATAGGACTGAAAAATATCCATTTTTTTTTAATACACCAAAATCAATTCCCTGTGATCTCTATTCGTTTTGCTTTCATTGAGAAACAGCTGCTTTAAAGAAATGCTTCAGATCTGCCCATCACATCTGGGACAACATGACTCAAAATGGCAGAGAGATGTTGAACCAATGGATCTAACCTAATCATCAACTGATTGAAGATTTTCTTAGGTTTCTTGGTCAACTCCTTCACAGGAAGGATTTTTCTTTTTTTTCCCTCTACTTATGTCAATGTGAACATCTTCCATTTCATTTTATTGCTCCTCATTCATGTGCAATGCACCTCCACAAGAGCCTGACTCCAACTTCTCACTAACTCTCACTCACCGAGGTGGTTTCAGCCTTCTACATTTGTGAACCTGCTCATCTGCAGTGACGAATAAGCAGTGAGAATAGCTCCTTCCACACCTTTTGGCAAGCCAGACTGATGATCTCAGATATGGCCCCATTCAGGGACCGTCTCTCCCATTGCTATTTTGTAGTCAGTGCAATGCAAGCTTCACCTTGACTCTAACATTACAGGTAATAAATATCAGATACACACCACTAAAACTTAACCTGGCCTATTCCTTATCCAAGTCTAGCAAACCAACCAGCAACTTCAGCACCCGTATTTATATTTGTGTTGAAAATAGATAATTGGACACCTAAGAATAAGGCTGTGCACATGACACGTGGCAGAAGAAAAGCAGTTTGCTACTTATGTGCTGGATACCATCTGTGCTGCTGCTTAGGTGTGAAAGCTAAAGAAAACTCAAGACAAAGGGAAACTGAGGCATTATGCAACGTCACACTGGGCAGCTAGAGGGAGATGTAGAGGCTAAGTAACCCCGGGTTAACTCTGGATTTTAGACTTGGTTGTATGGCTCCGGTTTCTATATACAAACAAACAAAAAAAGCACACAGCACAGGGCTAGCAGGAAAAAAACAAAACCCATGGTAAGACCAAGGACAACATGCAGCCCTAGGAACACTCCAAACACAATTTACATCCTTAAAGTGACTTTTTTTTTCTGCTTTTCTACACCCAACAAGCCACCATTTAGACTTCCTTGTGTTACAACATATTTCAGTACTGCTCTGGTCATCACATGGTGAGCTGTGTGCCTCTCATCTGTTCTGCTCCCTTCATTCTCTTTCCCTCCTGTGCTCTTTCACCACTTTCTTCCTCTAAATTTCTCACACAAATTTTGAGTTTGTACAAGTCAGTGCTTCTGCTACCCTGCCTGCTGGGCTGTTAAGCCCTAGAAGTGAACTGGTAAAGATGTGGAACAGCCAGGGAGCCCCATTCCCACAGCATTTGTTCTGACAAGCCTGGAAAGCAAAGAGCCCAGCCAGCAAGTGCACGTACCACGAGGTCATCATGCAAGACAATGTTTCCCTTTTTGATCCACCAGTGCTATTGAAAGACCTTCAATAAGGGGTCTGCTCAGTTGAACTGGAATACACGCTTCAAACAAGCCTTCCATAACCCTGTTTGACACCCAGCTTGATGGAATTATTTTACTTTTTCCAGTAGCTGTGCAGCTTTGTTCAGCTGTACGCCTTCTTGCCATGCATTAGGATTTACGAGGTGTTTCTGGACACACCCTGTGTAATTAAATGCCATGGGAATGCTGAGGACTGCAAATGTTTCACAAACAGTAATATGTGGCCTATGCAAATTGCTGTATAATGACAATAGCTGTAGGTGACGCCTAGTGTTGGGCAAGAGTATCATCTTAAAGAAGACGATCAAGGTCACTTCTGGTATTGTCCTAATTAGACTGCAATGTGCTGCCTCAGATTTTGAATTATTTAACTTTCACTTGTAGTTTATATAAAACCAGAAAGCCAGAGTTTCTGCTAGTGTAAGAAATCATGGAGCTATATGTTAAATACATAAGCAATTAACTTTTGTTCACAACCTGGACTTGCATTTCAATTTATAATTGCCTAATGGACAGAATTTGTGCTGATATAATATATTTGCAGATGAGGTAAGCATATAGAGGTTCTTTGAAGTTCAGAGAGTGAACGTTGCAGATCTACATCAGCAGAGCATCCATTCCTAAGTATTTCCCTTTGATTATTCCTTCATTAGCAAGCATTCCTGACTCAGCTTTACAAACAAGACTTCTGTATTATGAAGTTGAACAGAACTGGTTTGGCCATAGAGATCATATTTTAGCTAGACAAGAGCCATTATTAATGCTGTCCCTGCCTTGCACAAGGGTATAATTATCTAAAATGATTTAAAGTTAATAGGTGCTCACAATATTAACATTGTACATTGTGGTATATGCAGCCTACTTTACTCTTTGTGCTCAGTTGCCTTTATTAGTCACTCCAGAGTACAATATAAAAACCAGAGTGGGGAAAAAATCTAATTTAGCAATACTGCACAGGAGGGAATTCAGAATAATTCATTCTCTCATAGCTAAGGGAATGCATCTTAACATGACGGCCAGGATTCAGTTCCTGCCTATGTCAGGGATTTCCCAAGTGCCGTGGTGATGAAGCAAGAATCCACTGTCCTAAGCTAGAATCGTTTTAAAGGGGTGAATTCCATTCTTGCTGCATGTGTTCTAAAAGCCATGCTTTGAAATGGCAATTCCTGAGGGCAACAGACTTCTAGACAGATGTTAAATTAGAACCACAAGATCTCGGTAAAAAAAATAGACAAGAACAACACGACTATATTTGCAGTTGAATTGCGAGTTTCCTCCATGCGTACAATATTCGTACCACCTCACTGGGAACAAACCATGAAAACCTGAGGCCACCTCTGCCATGGCATAGACCCACAGCCCAAACTCAGCCCCAGGCTGCCCCAATCCTTTTAACTCTGACCCCAGGTGAGCAGAGGAGCAGTGAATGATGGGAGGCTCCTGAACACAGGAAGGCTCCCCCTGGTGGCAGAAGACCAGTAGGAGGACTTCAGTGATAGATACTTGGGGGACACCCATTCTCCAATAAATCAGTTCACTGCACTCCATCCTCCCTCTGGAGGGAGGCTTTGTGCATAAAGACACCGAACACGCTTAGATAAACTAAATCCACTGTCTTGATGTTTATGTCATGAATTACTCTTATTTAGCGAGGCAGCCCTGAACATCCCCCAGGCTGCAGAGCTTATTCTGGAATATTCTGGAGACACTGGGAAACAAGAATTCAAAGTACTTCACAAACATGTCAGTATATCATACTTGGAAATCATTTTATGTTAATAGTAAAGATATCTTAGTGGGTTTGGATTTCTCTGACCTCACACAGAATAAAAAATGTAAAGCATTTATTTAATCAGCTCCTCCTTTTAGGCTTCAGAATTGGAGATGATTTCATCTTTATTTAAAAGGTAGTTTTGCTGTCAAGTTTTTGCACCAGATACTTCCTCTGAGTTCGTTAAGAGCACTTCTATCAACTCCATTAATATTATATCAGATGAGAAGGAAGCCCTGTGCCTTCAGAGATGTATCTAGGCGTGGAAGAGTCTATGTCAGTCTGTATTTCCAACAAGGAAAGAGATTTTGCATGCATTGACTCACCGTGATACTGACATCTCCGACTCTCTGTGCACTCATGTTTTTAGCAAAGATAAGTCACAAAAAGCAGCTGCGTATTTTTAATTCCTAACAAAATCAGCAGAGCAAAACCAGGAAACTTCAAGATTAAAGGAACTGGCAGCTTACAGTCTGCATTTTGAGTCATTACTTAACTCAGCTTCAGATAACCATAAACAGCAAGCAAAACAATTACAGGAGTAATACATGCAACAAAGTTTGCTTCATAAGTAATTAAGGCGCTTTACACAAAGGGTGGCTCAGACCCTCCAGGCAACCTGAGGGAGGATATAAACGCTCTTTTCGCACACAGCTTTTCTCACTACTTCTCTTGGTTTGTTCTCTGCGGTACACTGAGTAAGTCTGATTTGACAACTATGAGTTTGATGTTATTTTAGTGTGAATCTTGTTAAAAATTGGGACTAAATCCTGCATGAATGCGCTATCAGTGGGATTGGTAAACATCTTTCTATAGATTCTTTTTTTCTCTGCAGGATAAAGGCTGTAAAATAAAATCAAGGGTTTCTCGAGACTCTGGGCTGCTAATTTGATGGGAGATGCAGGAATTTTGATCTCTTCACTTGGAAAACTTCGCAGAAGAGCAAAGAGTGTTTTTTTAGCTCTGTTTTTGCTTATTTGCCATGCAAGGGGGATTTGGCAGCTGTTGGGGGGGATGTGGAGGGGGTGGAATTCTGTAGATGACCGTTGAAGTAAAACTTCATTGCTTGAAGTAGCTTTGCTTTGTTGGTTGCAGCACTACTTTTATTTGTTATTAGCTAGTTTACTTGGAGTCCTAACAAGCTACACCGGGTGATGATTACATACTATTACTTCATATAACTTTGAAAATAAGCTTTCACTTCTAACTACTAGCACATGGTTTTGCTGGCATTTTCGTGTCTTTACAGAGGATAAATTACACAATTTTTTCAGGTCAACGCTGAGTTCTAACCTAAGGGTATTTGAGGAATAAAACGCTATGCATGCTTTCCCCCTGCCCGCACCCTCTGCAGAATGAAGTGTTTGGAGATAGCTTTCTGTTCCCCTGGCTACAGCAGAGAGAAGCAAATAGATCAGAGAGCTCGCTGGCTTGCTCCTTCCCTCTGCCAGCCCCTGGCACAAGGCAGCACTAAGCTTCTGAAGTCAGGGAAAGCAGCTTCAGACACTCCACGCTTTGCAATATAGTTTATCCATTAGAAAGTAAATCTGGCTACCTATTTTATGACACCGTATACCACTTCCCCATTTATAAAACCATTGACCAACCACTCATCTGCAATATGAATGCTGTAAGCAATGCATTTTATTTATTAAATCCGTATTTGAAAACCCCTGTTTATTCTCTGCCTTGAATTTTTCCGTGTCTTAATGGAACAATGCCTGTTAATAGCAGGAATTTACATGGAAAATAATAGAAGAAATAAAGTAAGTTCATAAACGGATAATTCAATATTCAGGAGTGTAGAAAACCCAGATCCCCCAGCTTGCACTCCATCCGTACAGCACATAGAGTGGGTGCAGCCCTGGAGGCTGTGGGTGGGAGAAGAGGAGACGCTGTGGGAACAGGCTACTGCTTGTCTGCAGGACGTGCTGCCAAGGGCAGGGAGGTGTCAGAGCAGAGTTAGCTTGGG
>JAOWBP010001207.1:0-10816 GCA_028571105.1 Tragopan temminckii | reverse complement strand
TGTACTTTTCTAACTCGATATTCTAACTTCATATTTTTGATATAATTGCTTTCAGTTTTCCCATATTACAAATACAGAAATCTCTGCCATTTGTTTTTCGTACCCTTAACTTCAACAATTCCAACTCCCCTCTCCCTCCCCCCAAAAATTATCCCTTTCAGTTATGCTTTAAAAATTTATATTTGGAGAAGAACTCAACTCTGTAAAATCGTCAGTAATATTAATTTTCTTACAGAAGTGTATGTAGTTTCAGAACGTTCTGCTAGCGATGCTGTTAGACCATTTATTCTTTCAGGAGACTTTGATGGCTATCAGTTTTCTGATCATGGCAGAGATGAATGCCATGGAAGCAGAGGCTGTGACTTCAGAGGTACTGCATCAGAATGAAAAATAACCATTGTCTGCCCTCCCACCACCACACGGCCTCCAAATTTGGAGCTTAATGATTACAGCAGTGGGAGGCAGTAAGAAACTGCATTACTTAATGAGATGGCATTTCTGTCTGTGTCTTGTGTGATGTACGTGTCCCTGCTGCCAAATATTATTAAGAGGCTATATGAATACGTTACAGCACACAAACATCTTGTGTTGGTTTGAGAGGCATAACATTTTATGAACAAGCTTTTATGGTAAATTAGTTTTTTTTCCTTTGGGATAGGAGAGCACGTACGCCTTTGAGAGCTGTATGATTCAGAACTGATGTGATAAATATTCTCACACTGTTTTGGTTGGTAAAAATGAAGGAAGGCGACCTCATTTGAGCTTCCACATTTCGTTTGTGGTGGCTGCTAATTTTTGTGATGGAGAGAGTGAGCAGCAGATGTATTGAGTGCAGTATGATAAATACTGGTAGAAATTAACACTTGCTTTATTCCATGAGCTTAAAGTGAGGTTTCCAATATGACTTTATAACTGTGTGTACAGCGTTGTGTTTTCATGTGAGTTTAGAATGATTCCTTTCAGTGGTTTTCTTTATTCTACCATGTAGCTTCATTTTTTAATTTTCATTAACAGAAGAACTTCAGATTTATTCTCATGTGCTTCAAACTAATTGTATTAGTTCTATAAAAGTATATATATCTATAAAACTATATCATATGAATTGCTATACATCTAACTCATCTAACTGAATTTTTGAACACTTCACAGATAGCTTAATTAAAAGCATGTAAATTGGCACGAGGTTTCTTTTCCTTTTTATCTGAAATTTTTATCATTATATAACAATTATATGATTTTATATAATCATTAGCTCGATTGAGTTATAGGAAAGCTGCTATTGAAAATAATTTGTATAAGGTTCTGTTGGAGAGCATCAGAAATGTAGGAGAGGGCAGGACTTTAATATATGCTGGGATCAACTTTTTGGTAGTATGCACAGTTTTGGTGCCTCTGGATGAGATGCGTATGCCCAGTGCTGTCCTCTCAGTTGTAAACACTGGATGCACTTTTTTCTTCTCAGGAGCACTTAACGTAGCATTTAGGCCATATTAATATAAACTGCAAAGCGCCTTATTGTGCTAATTGTCACAGCCCTTGAGACTGGAAGTTTGAGTGTCATTTTTCCCTGTGAAGGGTGTTTCTGAGTAAATAGCATTTTGGTGTTGTGGTGGTTTTTGTTCACTCTGAAATACATCAGGATAATGCAGTGAAAGTTTAATTTTGCAGCAGTGCAAGTCAGAGGGTAGGTTAAAATAGAATAAAAACCTCAAACAATTCCTAGCTTTTTTTCGTCTTTTAATTAGAAACAATAGTATTCATGTGCCTGAATAAGAATAGAACACATTGATACTATGTAATATGTTGTATTCAAATTACAGTAAAAAAAAAAAAAAACAAAACTAGTGAGGATGCAATTTAAAATTTTGTTTCCAGAGCAGTCATTGAATCATAGAATGGCCTGGGTTGAAAGGGACCACTATGATCATCTGGTTTCAACCCCCCTGCTATGTGCAGGATCTCCAGCCACCAGACCAGACTGCCCAGAGCCACATCCAGCCTGGCCTTGAATGCCTCCAGGGATGGGGCATCCACAGCCTCCTTGGGCAACCTGTTCCAGAGCGTCACCACCCTCTGTGTGAAAAACTTCCTCCCAGTATCTAACCTAAACCTCCCCTGTCTTAGTTCAGAGCCATTCCCCCTTGTCCTATTGCTGTCCTATCACAATACATCCAACAGTTTTTTACAGATAGCTATCTTGCTATCTGTGGTGTTCACGTGAATTCTGAGGTTGTTCTGATTCTGTTCACAACTGGGAGTTTTTTGAAGCCCGAAGTCATTGGTATAGGTCTTCTGTTATGAATTTCAGAACTAAAGTGGCTTATTGATATTTCTTGTATTGTGTATTTTTCAAATTCACTGGTCACGCTTGTGCCTAAGAGACTTTGCAGCTGAGCTTAAGTGCATTTGGGGAACTGAAGGAGACGACTGTCCATGTTTTGTCTTTGCTGATAGCTAGAAATGTGCGGCAGTCCTATCATCCATGTCTGGAAGTTGTGAGGAAACAAACTACTTCTCTTGTAGGTTCTCCTCTTTCTCAAGATCTTCCTGCTGCTGTTTACCTGTAAGCTGAAAGTAACACTTCTAATATTAAGTGCAAATCAGCAGGGAGAAATCATTCATAGTGATTCTTCCAGATATGAGTGTCAGTAAAAATTACATATCACTTAATAATGTAAAATTTTCCATTATTTATAGGTTAACTGCACATGTTATGCTGAACTTCGGACACTGGCAGACATTTCAGAGTGCAGAAGCAGGATTAGAAAGGACTTGGTGCTTCCTGTGTTACTCTTTACACCTAGTGTTGCTGGCTTTCTGCTCTTATGCTCTATAGTAAATCAAACTTTTTCCTTAAAAGCATCTGCCTATTAAAAAAAAAAAACAACAAAACAACAAACAATGACACAGAAATAAGCACTGGAATCACAAAATGTTTTTAAGTCTTGGTGAAATTTACAGAAAGATGGTCAAAATTCCTTCTTTTTTTTTTGTAGTTTGATTACTGGTGGCTAGATGGCAGTAAAGGAACGTGACTGCAACTTTACTTGAGCTACGTGTTTGGAAGTACCACTGTTTATGAATTGATGAAGTCTCTGCAAAATGATTAATATTTCAGGTGTTCTTCCCCTTGATGCTATTGATTTTCAGATCTTTTTTTTACACGTTCTCTCATATTATGAGATACAAAAGTAAAGCACTATGCTTAGCTGCCTCTTGAGAGATGATAACTTCTAAGAATTAGTTCTTATCTATGTTCCTTAAACCTAAATTAAGCATACTGTGCCTCTGTAAAAATGTTTTCATGGAGGAATAAATCTTTCAGTCTAATATCCAGTAGTTAAAATATTGTGGCTTTTCAGATCAAAGATCCTGTTACATTTGTTGTCATGGCAATCTTCCTTTGTGGAGTATGAACAAAATAATGTATTACTTGTTTGGATGTTGTACTTAACTATCTTTAATATGTGATATACAACATTTAAGCTAGCTCCTTTCCTATCCTATTTTTTGTATTCTACAGAATTCTATTCTTGCTCTCCTCCCTGTGAGCCTTCCTCTGTTGTTATGACTATGTAGTGTTTTTCTCTTCAGTTACTTCTTTGTCCAATTGTCCACTGAAAGTGAAATAAGTCATTACCTTCATTTTTCCCCCTTCACGTAACCATTCTCTATAGTTTTCTTCAGTGTCACCTTTTGGGACACTTGTGTTGCGTTTCTATTTCTTTAGTCATCTTTTCTCTTTCTCTGTTTGTGGTGTTGTTCCCAGACCCTGGAAGACTTTCTTCTCTGTACTGTTGGCCTGGAGTTGTATTTGACTGACTTCTGTAGTTCAGATGTCTGATTTACCCCCATCTGTTTATCCTTTGTTTTCAGATCTATTTCTGTTTCTCTTCAGGTGACTCCAATGGTATTTTGTTAATTTTTGTACTCCCTTCATATTTTTCATTGAGGGTGTTTTTTTGTGGGGGGAGAATTTCCCTTTCCTTGTGCTGATCTTCTGCATGTTGAACATTGTTCTGTGATCTTTCCATAATTTTTTCCCTCTATCTTTTTTTTAATGGAAATAACATCATCAATTTTAGCATCTTGCCCAAAGAGATGCAGCAAATGTGCCTGTATAGAAAATAGCATGAAAATATCTAGAATTTGTGCATCTAATACTGTGAGTCTTTGTAAAGCACGTGCAGATCTTAGTTGCAAAAGAATGCTTGAAATACTAAAAGAAGAGCACATAATTACGACGTACAACACTTGTCATACTTTGACAGTACGGAAACATGAATTGCTTTCAGCTGGAAAATAGTGTAATTCTTATTTCAAATGTTAAAACAAAGAGTGTAATAAGTGCAGTATATTTTTTTGTTCATCTTGCAAAATTATACCAGTTTGCTGCAATAATCCTTACTTTCAGTCATGAAGCCATGTAGACAACACAAGGCATTCTGTTTTGAAAGTATAAGCATGCATTGGCTGAGGGCTTAAATGTCAGGAGAGAAGCATCCAGGTTGGTGGTCTTAACTGCAGAAACATGGCTGTTGATGAGAAAGTAGTGGTTTCTCTCTTTTGGGATATTCTGCCTTAATACTTTTTTTCATGTTAATCGTAGATCATACAAAGAGTAGCAATATGATAATATAAAGGTTAAAAATAACATTCTTTATCTTAATGTTTCTTTACAGGTATATCTGCCCTAGTGGCAGGATGAGTTCTGTATTTTTAAAGTAAAAAGTATTTGGCTACAGTATTGCATGTAATGAAAAGGTCATCATGCATCAGAAGAGAAGTGATCTTATACCTCCAAGAAGCAATGTGCTGTCTGTTTTTATGTCTGAGGAAAGTACGCTTTTTGTATGAAGTGCTGTTTGTTGGACAGTCTCTGCATGAAAGGATTGTTTTGATGCTGCTGGTGAGAAGACTCTCATTGCTGAGTGGATTAAATGAGTAACTAACTGACTTAAGGTGTCATATCATAGAACCTTATCCTTTAGACTGGAATTTGAGCTTCCTATCTCGGTCTCAACTTCCTGCATCATCTGTTGTTTCAAGAGTTTTTTGTTTTTTAATGAGAAATTACTTTGCTTACTGTTTTCTCCTATGTGATTTGAAGCAAAATCGGTATTTGCTGAATGTGTAGTAATATCTGTTTCTCTAGCATTAGCCTCATGTACAAAACAGTACTGTGACTTGTGCTGATAGATGCACAAGTTTTTATAAATGAGGGGTCTTTAGTAGTAGGAAGAGAAAGTTGACATCTGACCAGGATGTTTAACTTTTTTTGTGGAATGTCTCAAGAGCAGCTGTCTGCTGCCCTTTAGGGACTTCAGCAGCTGCTTTCCAAGTGTGATGTAATTGCTTCCAAGCCTGTATGCTTGCCTGTCTCTTTAGTCTTTTTCCCATCTCCCTACTAAGTAGGAGCATTCACTGCTATTAGGGCTCTCAGCTCATGCAGTTATACCAATTAGTCATGGATCATCTGTTTCTCCTCTAATGCTTTTGTTGTTACATAGACAATGATGCTTTCTTCACTTACTGAAGTATTCAGTTGAAAACCTGTCTAGAGTGACAGCTAGGCAACACCATTGTAGTTGGATGACATTTGACACTTCCAAACATGTATCTCTAAGTTGTACCATCTTGGAAAATCTAATGCTAAGCAACCTTGCAGAGTTACTATAAAGTAGGATGGCTCATTTGTAAGGGACTTAAAGACATCAACTTCAGTACTAACCAAAAGTTCAATGAATGAAAGCATTTTCCTAAGGTCTCCTGATCACTGACAGACTTGAAGCATCTAGCATCTCTCTAGGAAGCCTGTTTCAGTATTTGACCACCCTCACAGTAAAGAAATATTTTGCGATGCCCAGTCTGCATCTCCCCTGGTGTAGTTCTGTGCCTTTTGTGTCCTGCCCTCAGTTCCCAGGAGCAGAGCCTCTGTTTCCCCTGCTCTGGGAGCTGCTGAGAGCAATGAGGTCACCTCTCAGCCTTCTAATCTCCACTTTGGACAGCCCAGGTGTCCCCAGCCTCTGCCCCACAGTATGACTTGCAGCTCTGCTATCAGTTCCATTGCCCTCCTCTGGGTGCTTTCAAGGACCTTACTATTCTCTTTATGTTTTGGAGGCCAGAACTGCACACGGTGCTCAAGGTGAGGCTGCACCAACACTAGCTATGGCAGGGGAGCCACTTCTTGCCTGGTTGACTATCAGCTTTTAATAGGCACTTTTCTTTTCAACTGCACAAATAAAATGGGATTCAGCTCTTGCAGTAACTCCTCATAAGTGCTAAAACGTGTAATATTCGGTAGGGTTGATGCTGATGCATTTTGAAATGTTTCTTTACTTTCTGTTTTGAGATTGTTGCCCAGAATAACATGTTGATAATAGCTGTTAAGTGCTCATATTAACAGTGTTTCTGCTGTGTAGTTAAGTTCATTATGCAGTAGTAAGAATAACAACTGGAGTCTGTAAATGCAGGGTTTGATAAGTACTAATGAGCTCATGAAGCCTGCAGTTTTTCTCAGCTATTTCAAGATGGCAGTGCTAACACTTCATTTACAAAACGCGTCTGCATTTATCTGCATTTAAGTAGATAGCAGTAGAAAATGCTTAAAGAGAATTCACATGAGGTGCAGCTATTGCAAAGATTTTGTGTTCAGAGCTTTGTTTTCTAGCATGGAGTTGCCTCAGTGTAGTTCAGTAACGTATAATTAGAGAAACATGATGAAATGTGCTGTTGACAGAGAAGTATTTTTGGCATCTCAAGTGCTGACCTTGTTTGACATCGTTAGACTTCTGAAGCTCTGATGCAGAGAGCAAAGTGGCCTATCTAAGTTTATTAATTAAAACTGGCATGCTCCGTTTTTGTATTGTACTTCTAAAATGCTTCTGTGCAGTTGTATCTATGGTTTTTTAACGAAGTGTTTTTGGCCACTGATGAACTAATGTGTTGTGTTCACTGAGGTTCCCATAGTAGAGGAAAACAGTGCTTGTTCCTGTTAGTTTTGATGATCCAGATGTGGTATAGAAACAATTTATCAACTAACAAACTGAACTTGCCCTTCAAACACCTATGTTTTGCTGCCTTTAAAAAAAAAAAAAATGGTTAAAAATCCTTCGGTTCCTGGAAAAGTATAAATTAGTGGATAGGAAAATAACTATGCATCTGTAGTCTGAATGTTAAATTCACATTTTCTTCAAATAGCTTCCATTTCTCTGGAAGTTTTTCTGTATACATTAATTATTCACAATGTCCAGTGTTCCTTACCTGTGAGTGCTTAAAGAACCACATGTAAACAATGTTATTCACATGGGACTTTTGAAATACAGTGAACAGAAGTGGTTCTGTCTCAAGTATTCCACCTCTCTTTTATATAGCTCATGTTTTCCCAAATGAATGTTAACTGCTTTCATTGTGTGTCACATACCCTTTCTCCTAAGTCAAGAAGTACATTCTGTTGCAGAAATGGAGAATGCTTGCTGTTCTGTGTCATGGAAATAAGTCTTAAAATATGCCTTGCTCTTTGCATCTTTGTAATCAAATGAGAGTACTGTATGAATGCTATAGAATGACTGCAGAAGAACAGTTGGATCAACAGTGCAGAGATGCCTATCGGTGTTCTTCCTTTCTATCAGTACCTCTAAAAAATAGCCAGCAGAGGGATAGCTTTCCAAGTGAACAGTGTTTTGCACTGTATTGATGGTCTGTATGCAAGTATACAGTGAAATATTTACAGAACAGCTTGTTATCCAGAAAGGAATTAGCAATGCAGTTTTTAAACTTAATGATTTTCAGTACTGCTCGTATGAATTGCCTTTAGACGTAGTTGATAAGGCCAAGAAAAATCTGCAATTCCGTTCTTAGAAAAGAAATGGGTGTGAAATACGTGAGTACAATCCTAGACCTTATTGCCAGGGCTTTTATTTGTGGGATACTAGAAAACAGAGATTAAGAGCTTTAGAACAATTTAACAATTTCCTTAGACCTGCTCTGTGTAATCACTTAGTAGCAATAAGTTTCTTTCTTCGAGCAATCGTGTTAAACAGAGGCTGCGTTCTCTGATCAAATACTGCACTTTGGTGTTGATGTTGCTTTCCAGCCCCACAGTGCTAGCAGCATCTGCCTGCTCAGTTAACAGAGTGTTTTACAGCCTCGACCTCTTGATATTCTTTTTTTCTACTGCTGGTATTTTTTAGAGGAGGAGAGATTAGCCTTTTTTTGTTTGTTTGTTTGACAGACTTGGCTTTGCTGACACTACAGTTGTTTTTCTTTGGAATACCTGACTGGAAGCATTTCTGAATGGAACATGATTCCATTTGGTACTAACACCTGATGGCCTTTTTTTTGTACTATTGATATAACCTCTGCAACACAACGGTTCGTGTGTGACTTCAGAAACAGCTTTATATGAAGCATAGCGTTAAAGGGCAACAGTGCTCAGCGCTGTAAACTGCATGTTTTAAGTTTTGCTGGCTGAAAAAGGTGCTGGAACACAATGTTCTCATCAACACCTTAGGAGTATGTTTGGTCAGTGAGAGACTGACATGTTAAGGTATTTCAGTATTGCTACTGTTCCATACCAAAGCTTGCTTAAAAGCCAGAAACATGTTCAGGTACTGTTGCTTTTCTTGTGG
Organism: Tragopan temminckii; assembly: GCA_028571105.1. NCBI lineage: Eukaryota > Metazoa > Chordata > Aves > Galliformes > Phasianidae > Tragopan > Tragopan temminckii. The sequence continues at coordinate 2,186 of JAOWBP010001207.1, read as the reverse complement.
ATCCAAAGATGCTTCTGGTAGCGTTTAAAGGAATATAGAGGCCTCTCCATTCTTTATTTTAGGGAAATAATATTTGACTTAACTCTAGGTTATTATTTATGCTGAAATATAGCAATTAAATAAATCTTAATCTGAAAATACGGTTTCTAGACATTTAAATTGAGTAAAACAGTGTCAGAGGTATGACACCTGAAAGATGCAGTAGTAGTTAGTGTGTTAATGGAGTTAATCAATTATACTTTGCAATTGTGTTTTGTCTCTTGCTGTAAGGTAAGTGTGCCACTGTCTGAGGAAAATCTGTGACTGCTGAAAATTGTGGAATGTTGTTATTAGAGTTAATGGAGGTATTCTCTTCTAACAGTATTCAAGAAAAGACAGTGTGTATCTCTGTCAAGAATAGCTGTTCAAAACACAAATGTCTGGTAGTGGCATTATGTTTCGCTTTGAAAATAGGAAGATTCAGTTCTGTTCCATATTTGTTTAGAAAACATTCTTCCCTGTTCTTTTTTTCTTCCTTTGGTCTTTAATCCTTCTGTCAAGCCTACATTTAGAGGAGTGGAGTTCTTAACTTCCTGACGTTTAAATCAAGATACTATAGGTTCCCTACTCCTTTCCTTTGTGATTAACTTTTGATCAATATGACATGAGTGCTGAAACAAGGTAGTTTAATAGTTTAACTTCATCTTCCCACAAAGTTGCCTTTGAATTCCAACTGAGCAAAATCAGTTTTAAAATGCAGGCAGAATAATAATGAATAGAAAATTACTTGGAGTTTTGTATAGGCCCAAGGTAGAAAATTGCTTTAATCCTTCTATCTAGTGCTGTTATTAGTATCACTGTCCTGAGATGAGTATAAGGATGATTAGTTGCTGTAGTCTCAGGTAAGGCTGGTCTTGGCCTTAAGGAGAAGTGGCTGCTCACTGCATCAGATGTTGTGTCTAATACAAATGTAGCAAAGCTTTGAAGTAAGCCTCAGTGGCAGTGGAACCAAAGTATCATGAAAACGCCTCAATTTGTGGCTTTCTTGTAGGATATCTTGAACAATCTTGATTCCTGTGATCTTGAAGATGATGATCTCATGCTTGATGTAGACCTGCCTGAAGACCCACCTCATGATAAAGGTTAGTCGAGTACCCAAGCGTTTTTACTGTGAAATTGCATTTGTTGAATTTTACTCTTCTGACTTCTTCAGTTAGATGATGCTTGCTTCAAATTGTTTTTTTTAGTTAGCTTCTTTCTTTGCTGAAATGCAGGATTTAATACAACATAAACTGCAGATCTGAAGTTACAAAACTTACTGCCTTTCATAAAACAAGAAATAAAAGTAAGCCAAACAAACTTTGTTGCAGACTGCCTTTAAGCTGTTGGAGGTTTGAAGTTTATTCGATGCTAACTTAGTCCTTCATCAGCTATATTTGAAAATGTTGCTGCAAATTTTTTTTTCCAGCTTTGGTGAATGACAGTGTAATTATTTTTTTTTGAGGTAGTTTTTTTATTATACAAAATGTCAACTATCTCCTAATATATTCTGTATGACTCTGTAGCAGTAGCCTTAGGTTTTAAATTGCAATATATTGAAGAATCTTCTATTATGCTTCTGTTGTTAGTGAAAGTTCTGGTAACCTTTTAATGGAGAGGATAGATGCCACTAAAATAGTACAAATTTAAACCAGAATGAACTGGTTCAGGTAAATAATGCCATAATTGTTTATCAAATCCTATCTGAAAAGTTTCAGGCGTTTGGTTTTGGTCATTCCTGACCTACTCTTAAGAATTGTCACTGGCTGTTGACAGAAGGTCTGACCTACGCTTCCCATTTCAGTGGAGGCTAACATGTCTTAAACTGAACAGAAACATTGGATGTGGACCACAGTAGTGCCCTACCCTGTACAAATGACACTGAAAATTTTGGGAGCTTTATACACTTTTTTTTAGCTACCTACTTAAATATCTTTGTGTGTTTTTCTGACTTTTTAAAGGCCTGAAGATACTGTAAGAAAAAGCAGAATATGTTACTTGAGATTATTGTGGGTTTTCTTCCTTCCCCATAGCCGTACCTTCTCCAAATGATTTTTTTTTTTTAGACCTCAAGTATTACAAAGGCTGACCTAATTTCTGCTGCAGATCACTTTTAATGTATACTTGTTACCAAACTTATTGATACTTAGTGATGATTGTTTCTGTTT
>JAOWBP010001194.1:0-10692 GCA_028571105.1 Tragopan temminckii | reverse complement strand
GTGGCAGGGGGGTTGGAGATTCATGATCCTTGTGGTCCCTTCCAACCCTGGCCATTCTATGATTCTGTGATTCTGTGAAATACTGAGTTACTATCAATACAGTGAAAACTCGTGTTCTTCGAAAGGAAATGCTCTTCTTTACCACTGGTTTGCTGCAGTACTGTCAGCTAAATTGTATTTATTATGTGAAAAAGTAGAACACTAAGCCATTTCATGAAATTTTAACTCAGAATACTGTACAGTCGTGGCAACTTCAGACCAGAGGGGACCTCAGCAGATCAACCTGCCCTAAGGCAAGTATGCATATTCCCCAGTCATTCCCTAGCACAGCCACACTGAGGACCTCAGCAACAGACTGGGAACTAACATTGGATCAGAATAACCAGGAGGAGCACAGTCACACTTCTCAGGAGTAAATCTTTTCTGAACAAAAATTGCTTGGTTTTTAGAGTGGCATAGGAGAGAGTTTAACACTTTCTTTATTTTCAAGATAAAAACTAACATCTGCATTTTGTACAGTGCTCTCTGTGCTACAGTGATGAAAGACAGCTGTGCAGTTTGAAACCCACACATCCAAGAAAACGATTGCCTAGTCAGTTTTTCCTAGCATTAGCCAGTGATCAGAATCCAAGAAAAGAAAAGAACCAGCTAGCCTGCAAGTTACGACACATGATGATAGCAGGAAATTCAGTATATTTTGAAAAATGAGACTAAGATCTCAGAATAGGAAGATTTTCAGAATTTTTCTATCCAGCACTACTCTGGAGTTTCCTTGTTCAGATTAGTCAGCAGTATACTCTTCCCTTTACTTTCCTTGTGTTTTCAAAAAATTGTTGAGCTTCTGTAAGTTACTCTCTCTCCTGTCCCACATGCAAACCACAGCCAAGTGATGGAAACCTAAAACTCAGTTGTCAATAAAATAAAACAAGATAAAACTTCCTTCAGAAGTATCCTATCTTTTTTTTTTTTTTTTCTTTTTCCAGTTTCCTTGAAAGGAGATGACTGCAAAGTAGAATTTTAAGTTAGCAAATTCATTTATTCCTTTGGTTGAACAATTCAAAATGACAGAGAGTGAGAGCACATGTAATATGAATTTAGAGGTGCCGTTTATCACACTTCATTTTGGATCAAGGTTGCCTTTTATAAAGTCTAAGATAGATATAAACTCAATCTTGCTTAACTAAGGGATAATGAAATACTGAAAAACAAGTCATATGTTTGTAAAGGCATAAAATTTTTTATCAAGAATTTGATTCCATTTAAAATTCTAAACAGGGAAGGGGGGAGGGAGGCAAACAGTCCTACAGTGATTCACACCTTGATTTCATGGCTTATTCACCTCTGCATCAATACTGTCCACACAAGAGGTGCAGTGTTATTTCACATAATGGAGGGGACAGCTAAATGACTGGCTTCATTGTACACTGCAGCTACACTGGCATTAGTAAAAACATCTGAATGCAAAGGGATAAATAATTCACAACTTTGCTGATAGATAGCACTTAAAGATTTTTATAGGTTGAAAAAGAAGAATGCAGCTGTAAAATTCTTGCACATCTAAGATATAAGGAATTTGTGTAAGTTTACCCTGTCCTCACTTTCCAAGAGAACCATTAAACTAACAATCCCTAGAGTGGATTGCTCTTTTTCGACTGCAATGAACACAATGCTAAAGCATGGGAAGGATCAAAACATACAAATAATTTCTTTAAAATAGTAAAGTGGATCTGTAAAGGAAGCTTAATTAATGTGCTGCAGGAGAAAATGGCAGTTATTTTCCTATTTTCTTAAAAAACACATTCTTAAATGGGAAAGAGAATTATGGCATAGAGTTCCTGCCTCCGTTGCTTGACAAATCAACAATTTGTCCATTGTAAAAGTAATACTGTGTTTTGTTTATTTTCACTAGTTCTTTCAATTGAATATTTTATTCTTAAAATTGCAAGGACAGCTGAAAAGCTTCAAGACAGCAGCACTGCATACATTGCAGGAACATCTGTGAAGCCTAATTCTGTTAACAATGACTGTAATGGCTTTATTCGTTTCTCTGTATTCTCTGCATTCCAAACACTTGAGGATGCTCACTCAAACAGACCTATGACTGGTTTTAAGCCTGAGCATCCCTTGTACAGGCCATATTCCTCCCAGTCAGAAATGGAATGCATTTCAAAGCCAGTCTTCATCAGATAATTGGAAAGCTATTGAAAAAGAAAAGCACAGTCAATTATATTCAAATCACAATTTTTCCACTTTAAGTAATTAATCACCTGAAGTGGCAGTAAGTCTAAGCACTAATCCACTCTCTCAGATATTAATATGGCATATAGGTCCTGAAGAGATCTTGGTTCAGGATTCTTAAGCCTAAGATCCCATATTACAACCATTCTGCTTGCTAGTAGGTCTTTCCTCATGCCTGTAACAGCCTTTTTAGTCTTGCTGTTCCTTTTTTTTTTTTCTTTTTTTGCATATTTTCCTATTCTGGAAACATGTTTTCACCCATGCCTGACACTGTCAACCCAATCAGAAGATTATCTTCAATTGTTTTCCCCAGTGTTTTCTGGCACATAGAAGTCATAAATAGGCTTCAGACATGATCTTTCTTCTATGTCAAACCCAGGGTTCTCTTTTCATTCCTTTTTTCAAAGGATTTTTCAAAGTTTCAAAGATTTTTCAAATCTCCTATTTTTAGTTTAGTGTTCCCCAAAGCTCCAATCTCCTACCTCTCCGACCTTCACATCCACTACAGTATTTGCAAATTCATTTGCTATTTCTGCCTGTGAAGCCACAAATCTTCCTTTTTATTCCAGACCTGATTCCAAACTAAACACTCAGCATGTCTCTTTGACCTCCTGTGGATAACTTCACATGAAGCTCAAAATAGTGACATCTTCTTCCTGAGGCATTTCTGCTACTTTCTTATTCAAGTACTGTGGACGACGTTATCATATTCGTATCACAAAGATGTCATCTATAAGTTGGATTTTTTCTTTGGCTTCAAACACCAAGAATATGCCTGTTTGTTTCAGAATCCTGCTACGCAGCATCTCAAAATACTCTCTTCCACATCTCCACACAACTTTTTTTTTTTTTAACATTTTTTTTTTCCAAGTGATCATTTAACATCTTTGTGATTGCAGCTTTTATTTGTTTAGAATTGACAAAAGAATTCTCAAGATGTTGGTGTGGTCAAAATGCTGCTACTTGCAAAGATGATTTCTCTGTCTCAGTGAGTGAAACGAGTAATGCTTCACTTTGCAGCAGAGCCTCTCCCTCCTCTTCACACACGTGACTTTCTGTAACTGTTCACAGATTTTCCTTGTTCTGCTTAACTATTATCTTTCATTCAGATTTGAGAAGTTGAACTCCATCTCCATTTTTTAATGATTTTCATCACAATTCAGCTGCTGAATTTTTGAGCAAGAAACTTCAATTGTTCACTCAGAGCTCTCTTCATGTCTGAGAGAAATTTGTAGTGAAAGCTGCAAAACTAACCCATAATTTTTCATGCAATTTCACAAGAGTGTTTTTTCTCTAATGGAATTTGAATAATTCCCAGCCCAGTTGTGCATCTACTCCATTAGCTGCTTTTTTATACGGTGTCATTTCCTTCTTGCCTTGTGCTCACAGTCTTCTTTCTAGGTCAAGTGACAGGGTGAAGGGAGAACAAATTTGTACCTTGCGTCTTCACTGAGAACTCAGTAAGGAAACCTTAGCTCAAGTGTAGGCCCCTAGAAGCTATGATAACACAAACCCATTGAATACTAGTTGTAGCACAGATCATTACAATGATGGCCATAAAGTCCTCTAAGTGAAAACCACACTACTTTTCATGTCATTAACATCTTTCTTACATCACTGAACTTTGTCACTGGAAATCCTATCACATTTGGCATTAGTAGGACGCGTAAGGCTGGCATCCATGTCAGCTGTTTCCAGACCTTTCCAGCATAGAAATCTCCACAGTAGTGGTCTAGACTACTCCCAGCACTAGAGGAGCAGAAGTCTTGGGGTTTCTTCTCATCCTACAGAAGCATCTGTGACTGACATGAATTTTGGCCTTTTTTACTTCCTGCTATGGGTTATGAAGATGATTGGAGGTACAATGCAGAAGCACAGCTGAGTTTTGCTGTTGTCTACACTTAGGTGATGTAAATCTCTGTTCTTTTATAATATCTGGAGTCACAAAGCAAGGTGCTTTTCTCAGAGCATGTTGAGTTTCTCTGTGTATTCTAAGCGCAAAACAGTACCAAGAATTTATATGCAGGGAAAGTTTTTCTCTTATCCTTGCTTACCGCATGAGAGTTGGAATTAGATGATCTTAAAGGTCTTTTCCAACCCAAACCATTTTATGACCCTATGATTCTGTGGCAGCAGGAGTATAATAGTTATTTCTGATCCGTAAAAGGAATAGCAGCTGCTTGTTTCTGATATTAGTATATGCACTGAACTTTAGTTTTAACTGGCACAAGAACAATGAAACCTTAAACGTTGCATTTTCCTTAAGTTAGCCTTAATTCATTTTAAAATTTATTCACCATCATCTCCTCTGCCAGAATTCATGTACTTGACCTTAAACTAACCTTTAGACACATGGAAAAACAAAGAGAGTTCTGAAATACTATTTGTATGTTCTTTTGTCTTGGGAAATGTAAATCAGGCCATTGGGTGAACAATACTGCTTGGGTTTGTGTCATGAAATGTAATTGTGAGGCTATGATAGGGTCAAGATTTATGAAGCTATCAGGATTGGAGTGGGCAGGGTGCTAGCTAACACCTGTAGCACTGTTTTTGTTGTTTTCTAGACAAGTGACTGCGGAGTAATGAACACTGGTTTCTAAATTGACATTATTTAGCAGAACAATAGGCATCCCTCTGAGATGGGCAAATAACGTGCAAGCTGTAGAGGAAACACTGAAAATAAAAACAGGAAATGCAAATGTGACCTTATGAATAACTCAGAGTCTGTGCAATTTCAATAGAAAAGATCTTTGTATAACAAGGCCAGTGACATATGATGAAAAAGTAACTGTTTAGACATGAATAGAAGAGTAATTATGATAAGGAAAGAAAATAAAGTATTATGTTTCCACAGCACGGTCACTTCTCAATAAAGGATCATATTTAGCATAAGGAACTGACTAGCTCAAGGAAGTACAATACTTTTTTACTGCTATCTATTAATGTCTGTTTAAAATATTCCCAAATAAATGTTGGCATCAATATATTCAAGTGCCTCTGTCTCAATGCCCAGGCTCCTATCAGAGCTCATCATACTAGTTTCCTTCTTTCTTATTCACAGTTCACTGATTGGATTACAGAACCACTAGTTGCTGAGACTACTAGGGAAAGCACAATGACCTTCATATGAAATAAATGCAAAAAATGAAGGAATACGGTGAAAAGGTTCAGCAGTTCTTGGGTAAGTTCAGCATTATCTTTCCACTAATTAAAAGGAAGTAACATTGACATTCCAGAAATCTGACAAATCTTTTGCAACAGACAACTTCTTTATAGAAAGCAGTCCTTTTGTAATGAAGCAATACCTGAGTGGTTCTAATTTACCTGAATGTATTCAGGATACAAGTTCATATAACATATCTTTGTATGACGAAACTGTTGGTTGGGTGCAAATATTTAACATTTGCACTGAGTCTGTATGTCAAGTCAAATAGAACTCTCTATAATTTTCAGCTGGCGAGTTTATATTCATTTTAACATGCTAATTTAGATTCTAGATTCTAGCCTTTTAAGTGCTAAAGACTTTCCTTGTCAACGGGTATTCTTCAGTCTCAAAATACAAAAGGAACTGTGCAGATGGTCAAAGAAAACATTAGGAAATAAACACATTAATTTGTGGGTTTTGGGCTTGTTTGTTTGTTTTGATTCTTTGTTTTGTTGAAGTCAAACATTAATTTAAGAAAATGTAAATTTTTATATTAGGAAAGTTATCGAAACTACAACTACCTTGGGTTATTTCTGGTCTAAAAGGGATGAGCGCTGGTATTGTGTAAACTTACGACACAAAGGAACATGGGCTTGTTATTACAAAGTGAACAAATCTACAATGAATCATAATCACATAACAGTGCCAGTTCTTATGCTCACACCAATTGGATATGCCAGATTATCTCCTGCTTAGGAAGTCAGGGATCCAAGTCCATTCCTCTAACCTCCTCAGACATACTTTTGTTCATAATGGACAGCTGTCAGATGACCACTCAGCTATAACAAATTAGATTAATACCATTAATCAAAGCCAGTGAGATTTCTCATACATAGGGATTTTGGTGTTGTCAAATTTCTTAATTCATATTTTGAACTTTTTTTGAAGTTTAAAGCATGATTTTTTTCAGAATCATTATTTCCAACCATAGGTTCTCCCATACTTTATCTGGACTTTTTTTTTTTCTCCTTTTTTAACACAGTTAACTTGGCTTCCAAATGATAAGATTAGCATTCATCAAAAAGATCTTTCACTGTCTCAACCATTTGAGAGCAATTTTTAAATAAAATTTAAACCAAAAAGCAGCACAGAAATGGTCATTAAAATGTTTCCATTTGAAATAAAATGATCTATTTAATGTGTTAGTTCCATCTGGCAGAAATGAAGTTTCTTTTGGCTAGTAGAAAATTCAGTGTGCCAGGCCTGGCATTGCATTTCCCATTGGAAACTTCCAATGCACTAAATAGTACCACAAGAGGCTACATAATTGGATGAAAATTATCTCATTATTTATGTTTTTTAAAAGTCAGAGCTTTGCCATCTCACAATACTCAGAAAGAAAGGTGAAAATTTAGTAGGGATACATGTTTCAAGTCTGGACTTTGAGATAAATAGGATCGTGTACCTAGACTCTGGGAACTAGATTACTGCTATGCAATTTCATTGCCTGCAGTATTAACTAAACAGCAGTTGTGAAAATAGCAATTAAGTTGAAAAGCCTTACTACTTACCACATAAGAATATGATTTTCAGTCTTTTCCTGCCTATCTGTATCTAAATTTTAAATGAATACAAGAGGATTTTTTCATCTAGTGCTTGATGAATCCTATCACGATTTCTTCCTTGTCTTTAGCGTACCTCTTAGCTGTGCATAAAGCAGAAAAGGGCAAGGAATTAATCAGAATGCCAAAAGAGTTGAGTTACACAGTATGTAAAAAGCACTTCAGCTACATTATTTGCACAATTTCTGTAGGGAGTTGTGAAACAGAGGTCTTAAATCTAATGTGTCTGGCCTACTTCCACCTGGATTTGGTTCAAACCCATTGCCTGCAGCTTACTGAATACAGAGTGGGAAATCAGTCTTTATATTAAGAACTGATGGCAAATGATTCCAATTCACATTTTTTAGCTGGTATGTTTTTTAACCTGGAGCAATTCTGAATTGAAAAATTCTGCAGTTCTGCAAGCTGAGCATAAAAGCCGCCTTGCAAACTAAATACATTTTCAGTTCTGTGAAGCCAACAGCAGGATTTTTCTCTACTATTTCTCTAGTTGCCATGCCACCCACTGAAGTTACAAGGTGTACTTTATCATCAATCTCTATCCTGTTCTTTTTCTCCCTGTTACCAGTCAGTGTCAAAGCTACTCAGCTGCTATGATCTACAGATTAGTGCTGACCCAATTTCAATACATTTATAAATGCCTGGTGTAGACTAAAAGACTATTTGCCACAAAGATAAGAATGTACCTGTGAAATTAACCTGCTGCACTTTCTGATGTGAAGCATACATTTTGGTGCTATGACATAGCATTACATCTTTTTATGCTCTGTCAAAAATTGAGTGTTTACTCAAATACCTTTCAACAGCATGGACACTGTCCTATTCTATAAAGCACTGATTCTCACATTCCTCACTTAATTTCTTGAGTAAATTCTGACATTTTGAGAGCTTACAGACATGAATGAAAATGTTATTGTCAGGACTCCCATAGGAAACTGCAATAAAATCTGTCAGACCTGTACTGTACTGCTGATGTCACTTTAAACCTGAGAACTGCAGTGGACATATAATACCAGATGTGCTGAAATGTATATTGATTTTGTGATACTGACAAATGTAAATTTACAAGTTACAGGAGATACTTTTAGTCACGTCACAAGACAACAGATTCAAAATAGTATTTCCAATATATAGCAATTGTGGGAACTTAATACAAAAAGAAGCTAATCTCTAATTACTTCTTATGTGTAATCAGTTCCCAGATATTCCATTGCAAAATAACCACCAAAAGAAATCTGATCAAGGAGAGCAGAGAGTCAGCATTCTTGTCATGATTTCTACAATGTCCCTTTTTTGAGATAAATCTCCATCTGTCTGAGTGAAACCAGGATCTGTTTTTGCATAGCGAGATACTTTTCCAGTGAAGGAAAGGCAAAGAGATTCAAGGGATGAATTTTAACAGTAGGAGAGAGAAAGACAAGAAAAACATACCTCAGCATGCACTGAGCATTCAACAAGGATTTCAGCACAAAATACTTTAGCAATTATGTGTTTCTACACATAACATTCAACTGGAATTTGGCATGGAAAATTGTAAGGGGGAAGGTGATTTTTCAGCCATTCATTACTTAGAACAATGAATGTGCCAGTGAGGCAGCATGGAGAGCTCAATTATTATGTCAGAGATGGATGGGGAACTCAAATCCAGCTGCAGTGCACACTTCAGAATGAAGAGTTCTCAGTGAAAAGTTAAGATTTGGTTCAGGGCCAAAACCAGAATGTTCTGTTTCTAAATTTGATCCAGATGTAGCCTGAGAGGTTCTAAGTCTTGTGATAAAAGCTGCTATTGTGAGAAAATCACATATGAGATTACTTTGTTAACCTAAACCTTAAATTTGCCTTGGTGGGGTGAACAGAGAAGTAGAAATGTCTGTCAAAATCCCACAAGGAAAAGGACCATGTCATGTGTAAGTTAAACCAATAAACAATACAAGAACTGGCTTCAGTTCTAACACCTCATTCAGCCAAGCTGGATCCAGCAAGCTTCGAGCACAGCCTAGCCTTAAGGTGATTTGAAAGACATGTTTTCAGACTGTCATTACAGTAGTAATGAAAGGAAGGAGAATCTGTCATTACTGTTGCCCTCAAATCATTTTTACTTCCATGGAAGGAAGATAAACCGTATTCAAGATCAAGTCACATGTTTTTCTAGAGTTGCATGTCATAAAGAAGTTCTGTACATTATTAGTTCATTTTGCATCGTGATTTCTGCTTACGTAGCAGATCCAGAATTCAAACTCAGGCTGTGCTATCATTCCTTCTCCTGTAATACCTGATTGAAGCTCTGTCAGATCAAAGACTGTAATACAGTATGAAGCATTAAAAGTAAATGAAAATTCCAGATGTTCCTCTGAAAAAGTAAATTTGGTATCACAAATTCTGTATTTTGCTAAAGATATATTTTGAATTTATGATAATTTGTTTGCTTTTCAAGTTGAAATTTAAAAGTTATCCTAAAGAACTATATCAAACCTTGCTGGAGAGCATAAAGAAACCATAACCTCTGAAACATATGTTTTCTCCCATTTTCTCTACACAGGTTCATGAAAGTGTTTACAGACCACAGGGTTTGTTATTTAGAGCTCTGTTCTGAATTCTGCACATATTTATTTTGAAATTCTACTAGAAATTCCACTTAAAATGGAAGTTTTCAAATACTGGAAGCACACACATAAGTTTCACCAGGGCAGTGAGACAATCTTGAAAATGAAGAGGATTTCTTAATTTTGGTATGCTCACTTCTCTCAAGTCATTTAAACTCAGCACATTTCTATGACAATGAGAGGGCTGGAACACCTCTCCTACGAAGAAAGTCTGAAGGACTTGCCTGGAGAAGAGAAGGCTCTGAAGAGACCTCGTTGTTTTGTTCTTCAGAGGGCCTAGTTGTCTCAGCTGCAGAACAGACAAAAGCCCCACGATTCAGGAGGATACAATCAGAGACCTACTATTTCAAGTGGACTGCCACAAGTTCATGGGGCCAGATGTGATTCACCCAAGAGTGCTGAGGGAACTGGTGGAGGTGATAGCCGAGCCACTTTCCATCATCTATCAGTGCTCCCTGTTGACTGGTGAGGTCCAAGAAGACTGGAGGCTTGCCAGTGTGACTCCCATCTACAAGAAGGAGGATCTGGGGAACTGCAGGCCTGTCAGCCTGACCTTGGTGCCAGGGAAGGTTATGGAGCAGATTGTCTTGAGGGAGATCACGTGGCATGTGCGGGACAACTGGGGGATCAGCCAGCATGGGTTCACGAAGGGCAGGTCCTGCTTGACCAACCTGATCTCATTCTATGATCTAGTGACCCATCTGGCTGTGGATGTAGCCTACCTAGACTTCAGCAAGGCTGCTGACACTGTCTCCCACAGTATTTTGCAGAAGCTGGCAGCCTATGGCTTGGACAGATACACTCTTGACTGGGTAAGGAACTGGCTGGAGGGCCGGGCCCAGAGAGTGGTGGTGAATGGAGCTAAATCCAGATGGCGACTGGTCACGAGTGATGTTCCCCAGGGTTTGGTGCTGGGTCCTGTCCTCTTCAATATCTTTATTGACCACCTGGATGAGGGCATTGAGTGTACCCTCAGTAAGTTTGCAGATGACACCAAGTTGGCTGGGAGTGTCGATCTGCCTGGGGGTAGCGAGGCCCTGCAGAGGGATCTGGACAGGCTGGATAGCTGGGCTGAAGCCAATGG
>JAOWBP010001191.1:0-16295 GCA_028571105.1 Tragopan temminckii | reverse complement strand
CCTTCCCTTCCCTTCCCTTCCCTTCCCTTCCCTTCCCTTCCCTTCCCTTCCCGCTACTAAGTTGGAACTACCACTCTTTCATTATTCTTCTCCTACAAAGTCTAAATTCCAGGGAAAACTTTCTGGGAGTGGTGCTCAGTCTGAGAAGCAATGGGTGCTTGGCAAAAGTTAGACTAGGTGTTGCTTCATGTTGCTGAAAACCTTGACTACCTTTATTATTGCATTTCATTTGCAGTTCCTTACCTGTTGTCTCAGCTTTTTACTCTTTCTGAAGGATAATGAAGAATGGTGGTGATAAAGAATGATGCTATCTCTCTGCAACCAATTTTTCTTTCTGGCTTTTCTTGCAAAGATTCTCACCAGTACTTGACCATAAACATCATGAAGCGATGATCTGCCATCTGTTGATCAGGAATGTCAGAATAGATTTATGCCTAGCCACCAGATATACTAGCAATAGTAGGAGCTCTCTTGTTCATCCCTTCTCTACGTGCATTCAAGAAGGAGAAGTCATGATCACACAATTCGAGGAAGTGAGCTCCAAATTCATCTTAATAATCCTCTTATCTGTGACTAGATATCAGCTGAGTTCCAGCTCTACTCTTCTCATTGTGTAGTGTTTTTTATTCTTATTGAAAAGCCACTGTAGAATGGGTCTCTAACAGCAATTTTAAGTATATTTATGTTTGTTAGATTTCACATTAGGGTTGGAAATAGAATGTGCCTCCACATCCACTACAAGGAAATTTCCATTAAAAATAATGTAAGAACTATGGTGCTAAATGAAAATTCAAAGATTAGAGCACTTCTAATCTGATGGCACAGGTCATGAGGAAGTGAGAAAATATGAATAAACTTAAACAATGGAGATATACACAGGAATGTATGTGCTTATGTGCATTTTTTTCTATATGTACACCTCAATGCGTAATTTCATTTCCATTCCTCTGAATTATTCTGTACATAACACAGGCATAATTATGGACCTCACTTCATTGTTTTTGGGTGATCCATGGGTAAAATAAATCAGATATGGTTATACGACCACTTTCAATGAAAGGGAGAGACAAAGCAGTATACCACAGTAGTACTTTCCATGCAAGTGTCAAAGCATGCCTTTGATTTTAGGCTTCTTTCTCTTATGTTTCTGCTTCCCATCAGGATGGTTTCTCTGTTGAATGGGCAGAGCTATGTGCTGATTTACAGTTTGTTGGAAAAGCTTTGTCTGAACCTTTGCAAAGCTTACATTACATGGGCTTGTGCCTCTCAAGACACAAACTTGTGTAAACATAGAAATAAATCTGAAGTTAAAATAAGCTGAATTTGAATTGGATTCAAGAAACACACATATACACATCCGCATGTATCCCACACAGTTTGTGTTCAACAGACTCTTAGCTGAAAGAGAGGAATAACTTCAAAAATGGAAGATCTCTGAACCGAAAACAATTCATAGCGTTCTTCAGCATATGATTAATTATGGGTGTAATTCTGTGTTTTCCACTATATTTCACTGACTAGGTGACTTAATGGTCAAAATCCATCACAAAATCTAACTTTTGCCAAGTAGGGGGTAGATGTTTGGAATTGCCATATTTTCCCAATAAAAAATCTAAAAAATTATATCTTACTGTAATATCCAAACTAGAGTAGGAAAGATTACAAAAAAATCACCATACTTGCTTGCAGAATTGCACCAAAAATAGAAAAGAAAAAAAAGAAAAGAAATTGGATGGTGTTTTCCCCATTCTCCTGCTTTTCCAGAAAGTTTTGAGTGGAAAGGTAAATCTATGCTCTATACTCAGAAAAGAGCTACAGAAGACGACCTTTAACTTAGGCTTATATCCTCAAAGGGGTTTGTCACACCAATATTTTTTTAGCATGGGCAATAGTGTCACTGGTTTTGTGCTGATTTTGAAGTTCACAGTCTTGTAAAAACGATTCCAAAAGGGTTGACCAGGTTTTTAAACTTTTTTGAGCTTGGTACATTTCAAATGTGTTTGAAAAGACAGTACAGTAGCCAACAGACTTCAAACATTTCTGGTCAGGGATTCTGGCCATTGAAGTAATTATTTTTATTTATTTATTTATTAATGACTTCAGTGACTAGAGCACGCGAAGAGACAGGAATGAAATAAGTAGGGTGGAAACTGTTTCCAGCCTACTAGTGAAGACAGAGGAGTTCCTAAGGAGCTCTAAATGCTGAGAGCAATCAGTTTATTTTATACTAAGAAACCATTAGATAAACAAATAATATAAGAAATGATATCATCTAACATCTGACAATACCTACGTTGTGGTGCTTATAATCACTTTTAGTGTTTGGTAGATTGCTCTTGATATTTATACTTTTTTCTATATGAGTATACTGTATAAGTTCAGAGGGCTTTGCATTAAAAGAGGAGTGGTCAGCAGGGAGAGGGAGGTAATTGTCCACCTCTAGTCAGCTCTTGTGAGGCCCCACCTGCAGTGCTGCGTCCAAGCCTGGGGCCTCCAGTGCAGGAAGGACGTGGAGCTCTTGAAGTGGGTTCAGAGAGGGTCTACTAAGATGATCAGAGGGCTGGAGCACCTCTCCTATGAGGAAAGGTTGAGGGAATTGGGATTGTTTAACCTGGAGAAGGGAAGGGTCCAGGGAATCCTCACTGTGACCTTCCAGTAGGAGCATATAAGGAGGGGGTAAGGAGCATATAAACAGGAGGGGATACATCTGTTTATGAGGGTGGGTAGTGATAGGACAAGGGGGAATGGTCATAAACTAAGACACGGGAGGTTTAGGTTAGATATTAGGAGGAAGTTTTTCAGACAGAGGGTGGTGACGCACTGGAACCCAAGGAGGTTGTGGATGCCCCATCCTTGGAGGCATTCGAAGCCAGGCTGGATGTGGCTCTGGGCAGCCTGGTCTGATGGTTGGCAACCCTGCACGTAGCTGGCGGGGTTGCAAGTAGATGAGCATTGTGGTCCTTTTCAACCCAGGCCATTCTATGATTCTATGATCTATGCAAATAAGCTTCCTGTGCTATGTTTGCAGAAAAGAATCAGCTTTCAGACAAATATATTTTCCCCTGAAACAGCTGTACAATTTTGCTCATCTTCGAAACGTATGAATTTGATTTTACGTGATTAGAGGGGAAAGTTTCCTGAAGTTATTTAAACTCAGCACAACAATTTGACACTCCCATTCATTTCCACCATCAAAACAAGAATGAAGATATTAGGCTGGGGAGCAATCAGGCGATCTAAATTATTCAGATCCAAAATTTTAAGTTGGAATGTTTTTTCAAATTCATTTGTATCTGGATTAAAACAAGCTCAATCCCTGTCTTTCTAATGAAGCTCCTGCTGAAAATCTCAGTTGGAATTTCAGGGAATCAACTCTATCTATTATCTCAAAGTCATGATTATTTCATAAGTAACGCTCAGTATTCAATCAAGTCTTTAACTCATCATTTGTGTTACTATAGTTTAACCATACAGGCATCTTTTAGAAGAACTCGTGCTGAACATTACTTGATGAAGCTAAATCCCATTAGCAGAACAAACAGAACAAAAATCTGTCCTGACACCACAATGAGATTCATTTTAAATATTCACAAAGGATACAGGTGCAGATTTCTCATCAAATACTGGAGCACATCCAAAGCCTCTAGGAAGAATATTAATAATCCCTTCTCTTGCATTTCTGTTGGAGGAATAGCTCAATTAGTTTCAGTCTGCTGTCTTTTTCTTATCTATTATACATTTGAGTGGTTACACTTTACTTCTGAAAGTGCACATGGAAAGATATGCATTAACAAGGTAACTGTACATGGGGGAGCATATGGCCACCCTATACCAAATGATATGAATTAACAAGGTAACTGTACGTGGGGGAGCATATGGCCACCCTATACCAAATGTCTTGAGATGATGTAGACAGCTATGCACTTGTATGCATATGCTCTTGGCCCCTCCCTTCTTTTCCCCCCACTTTTTGCACACTGAGAACCATCAAATGCAACTGGTTGGAAAAGCTCAGTGCTCCAGATACAAACCTCAGCTAATATTGCGTGGCACATGAACAAAAATGAGAATACGATACAAGCAGGATGAAAAGGGTTAAAACAAGGGGAGAGCTGAAATGGAGGGGATGGATTTTTTGTAAGGAAATGAAGCAATGCGGCAGACTGCACCTCCAATGAAGAAAACAGAAGTGAGAAGTAAGAAACAGTTAAATCTGACAGGAAACAGAGAAAGGCCACTTTATTTTTGAACTGTGCCCTGAACAATTTTATTTATTGTAATATGTCTGTGGGCCTATAAAAGAATAGGTCTTCTGTTAGCCTTTTGATTTCCACTTCTACTGAGTCATGAAGGAGACTTGGATGATTAATGAGGTAGGAGCATAATTTGTGGTGTAT
Source organism: Tragopan temminckii (assembly GCA_028571105.1). Taxonomy (NCBI): domain Eukaryota; kingdom Metazoa; phylum Chordata; class Aves; order Galliformes; family Phasianidae; genus Tragopan; species Tragopan temminckii. Next base: position 11,898 of record JAOWBP010001191.1, on the reverse strand, counting down.
GCACTTTCCCAAACACCTTCTAGAGTTCAGTGAACAGGTCAATTAATAACACCTATCACCCCTTAAAAGTAGGTTAATCATCTATGGGGGATAATCCTGTACATATTTCAAGCTGTAATTACCTAACGTGATGCTCTAACAAGGTTCATTTTCTATCATGCCATCTACCATAAATGTTTCCCATGTGATATATATAAAATGATTTGACTTTTGAAAATGTTATAGACTGCCGTTATCTCCTAGGATACATATTAAAAAAGAGACTGGAACACATGTAAAAAATATCAAAAGAATGTCATTTAAGCTGGTCAGATATGTTCAGTTAATAAATGATGGCTTAAGTTAAAAAATAATCATAGCAGCTGTCAGAAAAGGTTTATTGAGTTCCACACTAAATAATGTCAAACTTCCTAGGGAGAAAAAAAATATATATTCCATTCAGTTTGAAAAAAGCCTTCATGACTTTGTGGTTTGCAGAAATAACACTACAGATCTCCTTCTCCAAAACACAGGACTATTCAACTGAGGCTAGAGGAAAAAAAAAAAAAAAAATACCACCATCTGTTATCAGTATAGAGCATATAACACAACCAAGGAATTCTGTTTCTAGGCAGAAGGAAGTGTACCACGTACTGCTATAACACAATCACTGTGCTCACTGGGAATGAATATTCTAAATACTCTAAATATTCTGTTTGAGGAATGAGGCTAAGGATGTGCCTTGAGTCATTTCTTATTCCTGTTCCAAATTCACTTTTCTAGGGAATAAAACATTCTGAAGTGCTATAGAGGCTTCTTGCGGAGGGGATTCAGCCTTATTTGTGCTGTAGTCTAGCAATCTCTCAGACAGAGCACTAAACTGACTACGTGAATGATTTATGACTAAGTCTGGCTTGGCTATTTATTTGTGTTTCTTGTCAAAACAGACTTAAAACATGAATACCACCATCACTAATGGAGTATCTCTTTGCCAAGGATCCTGAATTAGAGACTGACCTAACTCCCTTATTTTGTAATCTAGATCTTTTCTGGCTAGACAGTTCTTTTTCCTATGAAGCACACTCTCCCATTTTAAAGAGCTTTATGATTTGCAAGTCTGAAAGTCTTCTTGTCACACTAACATTTCTCTCCTTTCTTTTTCTTTTCATACCATGGTTATTGCATGCAAAATGATAACTATTTCTTGGAACAGAGACAGTCTTCTCTATTCCATCAAAGGAGAATGCTTTATGCATCTTTATGCTCTCTCTAGACCACAGATTTCTTCTCCGATGGGGGGAAAATACCTCTGCTCAGATGGCAGCTGCCAGGGGCACCTCCAAGAGGAGCCTGGATATGGCAGGAGAAGGAACTTCAGCCTAGGACTCCCTCTTCTTGCTTTGTGAGTCTCTAACTCATGAGCAGTTCTGTTCTTTCCTTCACTACATGCTTTGAAAGAAGAGTCTGTTATCTTGTTCAATTGTTTGAAGGAGAGATCAGAGGGATCCACTTGCAGAAGGAAGCTCTGAACTCTAACTTCCCTGTGAGCAGAAGTGTCTCCTTCAAATGCAAAGAAAGGCTTATCAGAGGAAGAATTTGGGACTTGTCACCTGTTCAATATGTAGAACCACTGTCAGGAAGCTCTTGGCAGCTCTTTACTCAGCTTGCTGGCTGATTTAAATCTTCTTCTAAAGTATCTTAACTCTTCTCTTTCTGTGCACATGGAGCACTGGGATGTTACTCTGTGATATCTTATCCCACTGAAAGCTATATCAAACACTTCTGTATTCTTTAGAGGGATGGGGGAATGAGGACTAGAAAGACTAGAGAAAATGGATGGGAAATTTGATTTCTGATGTAATTCTTTCTTACTCCTAAAGCTGTGATGAGACACTCAGGGAAATGTGTATTATATCACTTTAATAACAAGCACCTAAGTGCCCACAATTAATAATGAATCTTCATTCTAAAAGCACAGCAAGAACATATGAAATAAATTGTGCATAGAGATGGGAGAAGGATCACATGCATAGTGTTGCTGCTAAGGAATTGTTGCAGTGGATGAAATAAGAGGTGATGTAGATCTTTAGATTATATTCATCCAACATAAGGATGAGGAAGGATTAAAGAACAAGTCATTATATAAGATAATTTCAATAAATGTTATTATTACTATTTTCTGATTACTTTTGCTTAAGGACAACAGCATGCAACTTACCTTTACATTTTATTAGTGGGGTAATACTGTAACAGTAGAACACTGATCTTTCTACACTTGCAATGTTCTAAGATAAATGATTTGCTTACAGTTGAGTAAATGACTGAGTTATTTATTTAAATTCTCTCTATCACTCCTCCAGCCTAAAATCTAGGAGAAAAACTGTAAGATGTTATTTATTAGCCATCATGACACTCTGACTGGGATTTGGCCAGTTGCATATATTTTTGTGTTTTTTTTTTTTTTCTTAATTCCCTTTGTTAACACAAGTCAAACAAACAAACAAACAAACAAAAAAAACACACAAAAAACAGTACTAAAGGAGAGATTAGACAAACTAATCTATGTGGGCTGCTCCAAAAGTAGAGCTTCCTATTTTACTATGTTGGCCCATGACATCAGAGGTGGATGTTGATGGTACAGCAGTAGATGTTGAACCTTCCCACCAATATTCCATGTCTGGGGTTGTTTGAATGCTCTGGATTAAGTTGCATGTCAGCCAGTTGCTGTTCCACATGGTTCTTAGTCACTACTAATCCTGCATTATATCCACCAAGCCCACAGAAACATCTTGGGCAGACAGATACTTCAAGATATATAAAATGGCACTGGGCAAATAAATTCAACTTCAAGAGCAGTGAGCTTATGTATGACACATATGTTAGATGTTTAGATTAATAAAATTAGAACACAAATGGAAACTGAACTGATTTGGCCAACACCACAGAGAAAGCACAACTCATGGAAGGAGCTGTTTAGCTCCTTGTTTCACCAGGTGATGTAAAGACTTACTTAGAAAAAAAGGCTCCCACCTTGCTACCACCTATTACCTCTAGCACAAACAAGTTGTGTTGGAACTAGAGGCTCATATGGTTTTGATGGCTGATGTTAAGATTGTAATATAAAGAAGGTAGTTAAGATGGTAGTACTATAATTGTGAAGTATGGTAGGTAACATCATTAAAATTTAAGGACGCTTGCTTTGTACCAATGCAAAACTTGAAATTTGAAGTGAAGTAGCTACTTTATTAGAATGCTTCTGTAAACAGATGTTTGTTGTTAAAGAATTAATGTTGTGAAACAACAGAACCTTGATTTGCATCTTATTTGGAATTATTGTCCAATGCACTACTTATGCTCTCAGTCCCCATGTTATGGTTTTGTGATTTTTTGTTATCAGTATTCCACATCAGAACATCATGTGGACCAGTGGGAGTTAATGAGTGAATGTTCTGGTTCTGTTTACTGTCTTTTATGGACACTTTGAGTATCCTGATGGGAAGGGAGGGGGTGGCATACCTGGAGGACTTGGCGGGAAGAAGAAGTGGGGTGGAGCTCCTGATAGGGCCCGAGCGTCTTCCTCTCTCCCTCTGGCCTGGCTCAGCCATCTCAGCTCGACGCAGAGGAAACCATGTGCTTTCCCTCGCACTATCGTGGTTTGATTCACATTTTGGATACTTTTATCTCTCTCGTTTTGTTTGATTTAGTTAAATTCAGTAAATTACCGTTCCTCCTCAGATCATTGCCATTGTGTTTTCTCTTTTTTAAAACAATCTCTGCCCTCTGTCCTTCCCCCTCTCCAAGAGCACATGAGGCCCGGGGCCGGCCGGGTCCCGGCAAACCTTCAGTACCCCTTCCTCTTTTTTTTTTTTTTTTTTTTTTTCTTTTTTTTTTCCCGGGGCTTGTGCCCCCCCTGTCACAGACAACTATTGGTGGAGGATGCAGACAACCATGGTTTTTTACTTCATCTTAAAAGCATAATATAGAGGACTAAGGACCCTTATGTTCCTTGGAACATATTGGTTCCTTTTTAAGCTCCTCATGTTCCGTTTTGGAGTTGCACATATCTATAGTCAGTTAAGGGCACTGATGGAGATACCTGCCTTGTTCCTATACATCCCAGCTAATTTAACAGACAATATGATGTTTGGACTTTTTTCCAGGTGCTCTTCCCAGTTCCTTATGCATGTTCAGGGTGCCAGCTTAGGTACTATGCTATCAGTCTCTTTGAATGTATTCTCTGTGATAGGATTTTACATTATGTGAGGAAGCTTTCCCCGAAACCAGAGAATGTGGAGTGGCAGGGAATATGGAGAGGTTTAGGACAGAGATTAGAAGCATGGGGACCTCTGGTGTCTTGGGATTTTACTCTTGAACACCTGTGGGACCCTGAGGAACTAAGTGAGCATTTGGGTAAGGGATGGTGCAGCTCAGAAAGATCTAAGGAGAAACAGCTTATTTGGGGCTTGGCTCGTGCTTACTGAACTCTATATAATACTGTCGTGGAAAGACAGTTTCCAAACCAAGATCCGATCCAAAAGGGGAAACCTCCAAGTCAATCTTGATCAGTCGCAGGAGGCACCAGTATCAATGTCAGTTGCCCCTGTGGAAGGCTGGAAATGGAAACGGGTGTCCTCACATCTAGAATGGAAAGAAGTGGAGGAAACAGAGGAAGATCCAGGCAGGGGGTCCTCTTCAAAACCACCACCACCGAGAAAGGCAACCGAGAAAAGAAAGAGACATGGAGAGGAGAGTGTTGAGGAGGGAGTCACTGTTACCACTATTCATCGATTCCTGGAAATGACTGAAATCCAAGGCATAAAGAAGAAGTTTACAAGACACCCAAGTGAAACTGTTGTTGCCTGGTTGCTTCGGTGTTGGGACAGTGGGGGTGGTAGCATGTCCCTAAATAGTAATGAAGCCCGACAACTAGGAAACATCACCCAAGACTCAGCTATTGACAGAGGTATTAGTAGATGTCTGGATGAAGTCGCCACCCTCTGAGAATGAATGTTATTAGCTGTGAAGGAAAAATATCCGAGATATCAGAACCGAGCTGCAGCCTGGAATGAAAAGCTGGAATACTGTTGAGAAAGGCATCTAGTATTTGAGAGAAACAGCCATAGTTGAAATGCTGTATGATCCTGAGTTTGTTTCTAACGATCCACACCAGGACCATGATCCCAAGAGAACAGTGAGTACACATGAAATATGGCGGAAGCTCACAAGAAGAGCACCTGAAAGGTACGCCAGTTCACTGTTTGCAGTGACCAATACATATGAAGACCTAGGCAGAAGACTGAATTTTTGAACTGACTCTTGCACTTCAAAGATTGGAACAAAGACTACCGTCATCCCATGCCTCCATATCAGCCATCTGCCAAGTGGCAGAAAGACTAGATAAAATGGAGAAGAGCCAGAATGACATGCGGGAGGAATTGTCCCTAGTAGTGATCAATCATGATGAACCCGTGGCAGTATCAGAAACACCTGATGAAGACCAAGATGGTCAAAAGAACCTGCTGAAGGAGTTGGTCGAACTGATTAAAGTCTCAGCTATCAAAGGCAAACGCCGCCCTACTTGAACAAAGGACTGCAGTAAATTTATGTCTCATGCTGCCCTGTGGAGCTACTTACGTGAGCATGGAGAGGATATGTAGAAGTGGCATGAGAAACCCATTCATGTGCTACGAGCATGGGTGAGAGAATTACAAAGCAGATTAACCACCACTGAAGTTGCTCCCATTACTGCAGGTAACAAATAGAGGGGCCCTGCCTTTGGCCAGGGGAGAAAAGGGATAATAGAGTGTATTGGACTGTGTGGATTCTATGGCCTGGCACAGCAGAACCACAGGAATATAAAGCACTGGTGCCCAGTACACTCTGATGCCCTTGAGTTATAAAGGGATGGAACTGATTTATATTTCTGGAGTGACTGGGAGCTCTCAGGAATTGTCTGTGTTGAAGGTGGAAATAAGCCTCACTGGAATAAACTGGCAGAAGCATCCTATAGTAACTGGACAGGGGGCTCCATGCATACTCAGTATAGATTATCTTAGAAGGGGATATTTCAAGGATCCAAAGGGATGTTGATGTGCTTTTGGAATAGCTGCTGTAGATACAGACAAAATTAAGCAGCTGTCTGTCTTGTATGGCCTGTCAGAAGACCCATCAGTTGTGGGGTTACTACAGGTAAAAGAGCAGCAGGTACCCATCGCTACAAAGAACTGGAGTTGAAAGCAGCCAAATGGTATGCCACCACTGACATTGCCAATGCATTCTTCTCCGTTCTGTTGGCCACAGAGTGCAGGCCACAGTTTGCTTTTACTTGGAGGGGTGTTCAGTGCACATGGAACTGTTTGCCTCAGGGGTAGAAACATAGCCCGACTATTTGCCATGGGCTGATCCAAACCATACTGGAACAGGGCAGTGCTCCCGAGCACCTGAAGTACGTAGACGACATTGTTGTGTGGGGCGATACAGCAGAGGATGTTTTAAGAAAGAAGAGCAAATAATTCAAGTTCTTCTGGGTGCTGGTTTTGCTATTAAGTAAAACAAAGTTAAGGGACCTGCCCAGGAGATTCAGTTCCTAGGAGTAAATGACAAGATGGGAGTCATCATATCCCAGGAGATGTGATCAACAAAATCACCACTATGTCTCCACCTGCAAGCAAAAAAGAGACAGTCTTTTCTGGGTGTAGTGGGCTTTTGGAGGATGCACATCCCTAACTACAGCCTCATTGTGAGCCCCCTCTATCAGGTGACGTGAAAGAAGAGCAATTTTGTGTGGGGTCCTGAACAGCAGCAGGCTTTTGAACAGATTAAACAAGAGGTAGTCCATGCTGTGGCCCTAGGGCCAGTAGGGATGGGACAGGATGTAAAGAACATCCTCTACACTGCTGCTGGAGAGAAAGGTCCCACTTGGAGTCTGTGGCAAAGAGCCTCAGGAGAGACCCAAGGCTCTCCTGAGACTCTGGAGTAGAGTATACAGGGGGTCAGAAGAGGGCTACACTCCAACTGAAAAGGAGATCCTAGCCATGTATGAGGGGGTTCAGGCTGCTTCTGAAGTAACTGGCATGCAATGCAGTGCCTTCTGGATCTTGACTGCCAGTGCTGAACTGGATGTTTAAAGGAAAGGTTCCCTGCACCCATCACGCTACTGATGCACTTGGAGTAAGGGGATTGTGCTGATGGGAAGTGCAGATGGGAAACCTCAGGCGTCTGGGAATCCTAGAGGTGATCATGGACTGGCCTGAAGGCAAAAAGTTTGTCATATCACTGGCAGAAGAGGTGTCACGTGCTAAAGAGGTCCCACCATACAATGAACTACCAGAAAATGAAATTTGCCCTGTTCACAGATGGATCGTGTCATATGGTGGGGAAGCATTGCAGATGGAAATCTGCTGTGTGGAGCACCACACGACAAGTTGCAGAGGCCACTGAAGAAAAGGAGAATCAAGTCAGTTCGCAGAGGTAAAGGCTGCCCAGCTGGCCTTAGATTTAGATGTTGCTGAACGGGAGGTGGCCAATGCTTTATCTTTACACTGACTCATGGATGGTGGCAAATGCCTTATGGGGGTGATTACAGCAGTGGGAACAGAACAACTGGCAACAGAAGGTAAAACCTGTTTGGGTTGCTGAACTGTAGAAACACATTGCTTTTTTTTTTTTTTTTTTTTTTTTTTCTTTCTCGGGGACTGTGCCCCCCTGTCACGGACTTATATCTAGGGATATCCTTGTGACACCCCAGAAGTGAGGTCTCTGAGTGGCTCACATCCTTAATCTGAGGAATATTATTTAAGCTTGTGCTGGATCAGGGTCTGAAAACCTTTGGCTCAAATGTGAGAGCAGAAAGAGAAAGAGTTTGTCATTTCTGCCCTGGAGAATGCTGTTTTCCTTAATATTTGGGATCCCATGTAGTAGGAATAGTGATAATTGGTTGCAAAGATCTTACGTGGGAATCAGAATAAGCCATGTGGAGAAATGGGGCGTCTTCATTTGACAGAATCACATTTTTAGCGCTGCCTTTAGCACAGTCACCAAAGGAATCACGCACCTGCAACTTCCAGACTAGGCAACATTTTAAGGATAGGCCAGCATTAAGTACAGAGCAAACCCCCACCCTGCAAGCAACCCTAAGAGGTAAACAGGCTGGATCAAGTAGGCTGAATTCAAGCTGCTGAACAGCTTGCTTTGACATGCAGGATCCTTCACTGTGAAGGGAAGTTTCCAACTGAAATTGTTGACAGCTCTCAAGTATTTCTAGTGCCTCTCTGCCTAGGGAGGAAACTTAACCTTTGCATTGCTGTGACACCTTGAAAAGAAAGCCTCTGAAAATGGAAAGAGAGATCAGAGTGAAGAATAAGACGCTTCTGTCAGTAAAAATGGCTGAGTAGAAAAGAGGGAAAAATTGTGCTCTTTGGGAGAAAACAAAAGAAAACAGAAAACTTGAGCATATGGCTCCAAATCTGTGAGTATGCACATATTCCTATCCCTCCACTAGCAAATGATCTTATTAGCACCCAAGGATGCTGCTGGTATGCAGCCTTTGCAGATCCAAGTCCAATTTGTAATGCTATAATGTGGTCTAGGTCAGAGCCCATGAGCCATTTGGATGAGATAATAAAACATACAGCTTTTATTTTTATTTTATTTTTATTGGCAGAGATTTGAATATTTGCTGTTTGCAGTGTCTTTACTTGTTGGTCCACGATGTAAAACTAAACCTGTCTGAATTATTTTTTTTTCCCCCCACTTTATATTTGTTTCTATCATTCAGTTCTCCTTCAAGGAATAAACTGCTGGCATACCTGCAGGAGTTTACACTTTTCACTCTTTTTGATTTGAAAGTCTGATGCTTTTCTGTTTGCAATTATCAAGGATAGAAAAAAAAAGTCTTAGGTTGTGAATTTAGGTGTCTGATATTTGAGTGTACATATATGGATAAAAGCACAATGATCACTGCTGAATATACACAGCAATGAGAAGTCTTCTGCCTATGAGTTCAAAAGTGATTTTAGTCAGTTTTGCTCCTCACACCTATCTCCATTCTAAATGTACACAACTGAATCCAACCAGTGTTCAACTGATACATGAAACTTGTCTTGCAAATTTTATCAACTACAAACGGAAAGCATTTGGAGCACAGGACAAACTCATCTGCAGAGGAATTGCCTGCTCATCTGCAGATGGTACAAGACAACCAGATTAAGTGAGATGCCTGCTGAAAAGCAGACAGATCAGGTACTGGTCTCACAAATGGCCTCTGATAAATACAAAAAAAAAAAAGTGCAGAAAACATGCAAAAAGAAAACAGAATTGAACAAAAAAGAAACAACAACAGAACATCAATAGGCTACAAAGTCTAGCAAGCGGGCAGACAAGCAGTGAGGTGAAAATTAGGCCAGCTCCATGGCCACTGCAACAAGGAGGAAAAAATACTACCATTTTATCCTACAGTTGGGTTATTTATGTGACAGTCACTGTACATTTCCACATATTTACACAGAATTATTTATCTTTTCCTTATAATTAGATACTCTTTACTCCTCTGTACCTCACTGTTTAATGTGACACCATATTGATTAGGTTTCCAGTACATACCACTCCAGACATGTTTATATGGCTATTTCAAATGATTTACACTAACTAATGTTGCAGCAGGAATATCATTTTGGAAATATAATACCAGTCAATAGCAGTAAAGGTTCTGCTAATGGTCAGAACTCCTTGTACCATGGGAACAAGTTGCCACTAACAACTCATCACCTGAAAGCCATAACTTCAAGATGATGTAAATTGGCATAAGACCAAATTTCAGTGCTCATTGGAGCTACACAGAGTCATCTCAGCTGAAAGTCTATCTGTCCTAATTACCCTGATAGTAAAGTTAGATAGAGCACAAGCAAGTTATCTGCAAAACAGCAAATTGTTCTGGAAGGTTGATGTGATACATGAAACCAAAGATCATGCTTTCTGTCTTTTCAGAGAATTTCCTTCCACTGCAGAAATAGTTTGAATCAACAGACATTTATTCCTATAAAACATTAGATCCATTACATGAGAGAGAGATTGAGTTTTAATCTGATGTAATAATATAGCATTTAGAAAGCTCTGGAAGTTTATAATACCTCTGTTACTATACCTCTAGTGTTAGCACCATGTTGTCTCAATCTTACCTAGACATAAAATAGACAATGATGTTTTTTGCTTTGCAAAATAGTTATCAGAAGAGATTACAGATTCAGAATTATCTGAAGTTATTGGGAGATTTTATACCAGCTGCTTGAATGGGATATGTATCCAGTGCTTTCATGCAACTGACTTTCTTTTGTAAGTATACCAGCATTATAAGGAGTAATTACAGAATTTAGTTGTTATGGTTTTATCTGTGAAACTAACATGATGACAAGAAGTACACTGCTTCTACCTGAGCACGAGCTCCTTCATAAATGTCAAGGCAATGACAACTTTTGCATAAACCTACAATTTCTGGTTTGCAAAGCTCACAAAGATAAATGAAGTTTAAAGGAATGAAATCTGCAGTCTGACAGAAAAGCAAGTGATCAAAGCAAAAAAGCTTTGATCACTCAGTGGCTTTATTAATAAATGAAAGACGTTCCAAATAGCTCTTTGGTGCTAATAGAACTGAATTGCTTTATTTCTAGATATATTTGTTGATCTATTTGCAGCATCTCAGTACATACCATAACAGTGGCAGGTAGGGCATCTTTGTTTTCCAAGCTGAGGACAAACCCTGCATTTATGTACAGCCTTTTCATCAAGTTTTTGTTTGTTTGTTTGTTTGTTTTTGTTTTTGTGTTTGTGTTTGTTTGTTTGTTTGTTTGTTTTTCCTCAGGAAAGACTAAACTCAAAACCATAGCCTGAATTCTTTGTAGGATTTCAAAGCAGAGGTTAATCTCAGAGAGCTTTAACTTCATGAGTATAACATGCAAACAGTATATGCAGACTAGGCAAAGTCTTCTCAAGTTTAGGAAGTAAAATTGCATTAAGAGAAAAATCTTTCTCCCTTCTAGTCCATTGAAAATCATAACAGGTTAGGAAAAACTTGGACTTACAACCGTTATTGACCACTCCAAAAAATATTCATTTTCCTATCATAAGGTCTTTCAGCCAGAATCCATTAATCTTGTTTAGAATATGAATTTATATGGATGCATAATATAGCTAGGGAAAAAAACAAAACAAAACAAAACATTTTTTAGAGGGAAACACATACGTGGAGACAAAATAAATGCAAATTATTCAAAGATAAATCTTCAAAAATGCAAATGAAATTCAAGCAATATGAAGTATCGAATACAGTGTGGAAGCAAAAAAGATTCAAAGCAGTTCCCTGATTTTAGACAGACGTTCATACATTTGTCAAGTAAACACATTGTAGAAAGTACCAAAAAACTAGAGCATGCACACAGGCATTATGAAAAATGGTTTAAAAAATGTTAAATGTTCTGGCTTTTGAAGGCCAGAAGTCAAGTTAGAAATAATATCTCGTGCTATTAAATTACAAGGCAGCATACCTGAACTGTCTGTGAGCTAAAACACTGTTTAAGGGAAAACATGAACTTTATTTTCCCAGTCATGAGATTATTTAACTTATAAACAGGGGAGATGAATATAGTTGTTTAAACCAAGCATCTAAAGGATGACATGAACTAAAGGTCTCCAGTCACCTGACTGGATGCTTGTTTAGCTGAAGGGAATAGAATACAATAAATGCATAAAAGAAGCAAAGCAGACCTTCACCAGTTCTTAAGACAAGGAAGGAAAGAGAGGCAAGATCAACGTTATTTCATTTTTAAAGCACTTTTGATACATCTTGATGAAAAGTACTTTGTGAGAATTAGGTAATTTTTCTGTTTGCATCTGAAAGCTCTTAACAGTATAAGATACAAGTTAACT
>JAOWBP010001151.1:7149-20090 GCA_028571105.1 Tragopan temminckii | reverse complement strand
CACTGCCTATACTAAGCAATATTGTTTTACTTAAAACATCAGTAATAGCACAATTTGAAGACTCCTTAAAAATCTAAGTGTTCCAGCTTTCCACAGTGAATTTTAGGAGACTGCATATGTGTTTTTGTTTTTTTCTCCTACTGGGTATTTACCATTTCCCATCAAGACAACAACTGCACTGCCTTGCAGGTTTAAAGCAGATATTGTATACCTAGTGGCAACAGAATTCATATACACCATCTTACACAGTAAGATGATTTATGATCACTTGACAGTTCTACTCAAGTACAACTTGAATCCATGATTCAGGTTTTACTCATATCAGCACAATCTAAAGGACCCAAGAGAAATTTCAGGAGCCCTTTTTTCAGCACGTTATACATGTCCAAAGAGAGATGCATGTAAGAAAAAGTAGCAGAGGTTATGACAAGAGGACTGGCATTGGAAAGGTGTTTTTCAAGACTTTGGGGAAGAGTGGAGGAATGGAAGACAGATGGAGTGCAAGGACCCAGAAATAGTTTCCCTTTAAAATATATTACTGAATTGCTATGGACTCAAGTGCTGTAAACAAGTATTCAAACAACTAAGAAGAACACAGTGTTAAGGCTGTTCTACTGACCTGTATGGACAGCAATAAGAGAAAATGACAAAGACCTGCTGTCTAAATCAGCCTCAGGCTAAGAGGAAGAGACATTGGTACATTGATATCTTCTTACATTTATGTAACAGCCATGAAAACTACAAGTAAGGAGTGATGTCAGACATCTTACAGTAAGCTCAGAATCAGGATACAATGAGAAGTAACCACAGCAAAAAATGAAAGTCCCAAACCAAAAATGTTTGTCAAAGTCATGGTCCACTGCATTACGTAAACACTAATTATCCAGAGGCAATGCCCAATCAAAGAAATACTACAAATTTACTGCTAGAAGCTGGCAACAAGTGTAAGGAGAAGAATCATCCTATACAATTTATTTCCTCCTCTTTAGTTAAAGACTTCATCTATCACTGAACACAATGTGATAGGCTGAATGGATCTTGGCATGATCTGAAAGTGAAGTCTTGACAATGCTATCACAACTCCAAGAACAAGAAGTGGGACAAAACCGGCCACAATTTATGGAAGAAACAAAGATACACACCAGATGTGTACAAAGGCAACCAGATACTACTTCCAACCCAGGAAACACCAATCTTACAATCCTATAATTATTTTTGTGGTTATGTTCTTGCATACCTCATTCTTACTCACACCCTGAATACCTCACAAACAATTAACCATAGAACCACAGAATCACCAAGGTTAGAAAAGACCTCCAAGATCATCCAGTCCAACCGTCCACCTCCCGCTAATATCTCTCCACTAACCTACGTCTCCTAGTACCACATCTAAACATTTCTTGAACACCTCCAGCGACAGTGACACTACCACCTCCCTGGGCAGCCTGTTCCAGCATGTAACCACTCTTTCAGAGAAGAAATTTTTCTAAATGTCCAATCTAATTCTCACTTGGCGCAACTTGAGGCCATTCCCTCTAGTCCTATCACTAGTTATATGGGAAAAGAGGTCAAAAACCACCTCGCCACAACCTGTTTTCAGGCAGTTGTAGAAAGTCATAAGGTCTCCCCTGAGCCTTCTCTTTTCCAGACTAAAGAACTTCAGTTCCGTCAGCTGCTCCTCACCAGACTTGTGCTCCATATCCCCCACCAGCTTTGTTGCCCTTCTCAGGGCCTCAGTGCCTTTCTTGTAGTAAGGGGCCCAAAACTGAACACAGTACTCAAGGTGTGGCCTCACCAGTGCTGAATACAGAGTAATGATAAACTCCCTGCTCCTGCTGGTAGCATTATTTCTGATACAAGCCAGGATACCTTTGTAAACCTAAAGATACTGTTAGGAGAAGAGAAGAAAAAGTCTAGTTTCTACTTTCTCTATTTATGATACCTAACTTCATGTTCCTCAAAAAAAAGTAAACCAGTCCAGTATTACTTTCATTTCTCTTACACATTCAGAAAGCATAAGCGATAATGGAAAGAAACAGCTACTTGAATATTATCTACATTCTTGATCAGCTACAGACATTCTAAACTACATGATGCAAAGTTAAAGAAATGGCACAAAAAGAAACAAAGCCAATGCACATGTTCCCCGCAAGGAATTAAAAAATCCTGTAAAACTTACATGCACATATTGCTTTCCATCATTTTCTTTTGCATCTTCAGTAAAATTTGATATAGAACAATTGAGTGTTTCTTTCATTATACAAGCCCTGACATGAGCTGAGTACCTACTGTAAGCTAATGGAGCAATAATTCTACAAAACTCTTTTATAAAGCTTAATACTTACACATGAAACACGAAATGGTCCAAAAGTTACTGCTGCTTCTCCATACAATGGCCAGTAGCGTTCACATTTTTTCTGTTGAAGCAAAGAATCCTAATTTAGTTCGTACATGATATTGAAAGATGGTTAACAACCAAGAAAGAGCAGACAAGATGACAGTTACTAATGCCTTGTTTTCTATTCTTCTGTTTCAATTGAAGCTGTCTCTTAAGAAAGTAAGGTGTCCTTTGTTTTGGTATAACAAATACAACAAAAAAACTAAATCAATAAATACAGCCTGTGGAGTCTTCATAAATAAGAACTTCAGTACTTCATAAATATGAACTTCAGTACTGCCTGCATATGTGCAAGCATGCATCGTACAGAGGGAGGCAACAAGAGCTAATCTAGTTTTTGCCCAAGTTCAGAAAGAATTGCAGAATGCTTTTCTTCCTCTCAGGTCTTAAGAATAGATTTTAAAAGATGGATTGTTTTTGCAGCTGTATCAATTGAGAGGAAATTCTGAAGGAATTGGTGTTTTGATAGTTGGCATACATCTCACTAAGATGTACTTCTTTAATTCAAAATAACACGACCAGAAACAGACCATCAGTTCAGTTCTGTATACAAAGACATATTGCATATCCTGATGGAACTCCTAGATAATAACATAACACTACAAACAAAGAAGAGCAGTCACATTCATTCTTTCTTCTGTGCATAGGAATAAGTGTATTCTCATTCAATCCTGGCAGATTACTTTTATAGTTATGGAATTCACACGCCTACAGTTTAACAGGTAAAGGCATATTGTCCTACACAGGAACTGCTCACTTAGTTTTGTATTTAGTACACTTACCCTTCCCATTTCAAATTCTCGACAGGCCATTACAATTATCTGAAAAGGAAAAATGTTAGCTAGCTTTAGATAAAAGAAAGATCACAAATACTTTACTGCTTGCTTCTAGCTAAGACAACACAGATACTCCTTAACTGGCTGCTACTGAAGGGACTGATTAAACTTCCCATTTGTAGCTGCACATTCTTTTAATACTAAAATAACATCCAAGTTTTACTCTGCACAAAACATGCCAAAACACTAATAAAATATTTAAAGCCTACCTAATTTGAATCATTTGAAATCACTGCAATCCTATATAAATACCTTATTCATTTAGCCAGACTGCTGCTACTACTGCAAGAATGCAGAACCATTTGCTAAATATAAGAAAATGCACAGCTGTGTCTGTTTATAACAACAAAAACTGCTTTTTTAAATTGGTGCAAAAAACTATATCAAAACTAAAACAAGATTTCTTAGGCAAAGAAATTTCAGGTATGATAATCTGAATAACACTACCAAAAACACTAGAAGGCAACCTACTTGTTACAATATTAAGCAACTACATTTAAAGGGTCTGGTGAAAAACAAACCAACAAAAAAAAATTCAGAAACACAGATTTCTTCAATGAATCCAATTTGAATAGTACTTAAAATTTAACTCCTGACAATAACTGTTTGAAGAGATTCGGAAAATTCAGAAAAACAAGTTATCCAGAATTAGCATAACTGAAAGGTAGACGCTCATTTTGTTTCTAATGCTGCTTCTGCATCTGATTGTATGTCCACATTAAGAGTCAAAATGGTAAGGTCTCTCGCAGGAGACGGGATTAAGTACTGACCTGTTCATAAAGACATGATTTCATATATAATCAAAATTATGACATTTTATTACATTATTAAATTGAATAATGACACACAGATGTTAATTTTGTAGTTTAAGTAGTATTCTAAGACAAACCTCTACTAAATCACCATCAAAATTCTTGTTAATAGCTAGCTCAAGCAAGAAATACAATCGATGTACCATGAAATATGGTAATACACAATTCCTATTTTTAAGTAGGTACTTACAGCCACATTGTATTCCCATATCATCCTCCAGAAATCTATTACTGTATTTGCTAATGGTCCCTGGGTAGCAACATACGCCTTCGGCCCATGTACTCCCTAGGATTGCACAAAGGAGCCATTAATGTTTACAAAGAAAATTTATCTGCACTGAATAAAAAGCTTTCATTTATAATTACGTAAAATTAGAATTCCGCTTTTGATCCAACAGGAAAGGTGAACATGAAATAGGAATCCAGTTGACACTAGTCATAATTTTGCCAGTGATTTCAAGTGGACCTGAGATAAGGCTACTGTACTGGCAGAGACTGCAACAGAAAGCACTGAGTTAACCAACTTTGTATGCTGCAGTCCTGAAAAGTATCTGTAAGTCTGCACTGTTTATTACATATTTTATGATCAACATTGGAATATTTCTTTTTCTGTTAAAGCACTCCCTTTGAAAAATTCAAGGAATACAATTATTTCAAAAACCAAAGATTTTGCAGTGTTTATATAAAAAGGTTGAAGACATTTACAGTGGCTTGGTTTTCAGAGTGTTAGGTATAACTTCACTTCTGCCATGAACAGCAAAAGTGCATATAAGCAAGCACAGTTTGTCACACACAATGCCTCACTTATATTCTAAAAACAGCTTCTCTTAATATCTAGCATTTTTAACAGCATCGGTTGTTAAAAGTATTTCTATCTGAACTTTGCTATGGTATAAAGTTCCAGTTTGGTTATCTGTCACCTTAAAATGAGATTTTTCAATATTATGTTTAAATCTAAAGCAGTATAAGATACAATATTGCTCTATAAATGACATTAGGTTTGTAAATTTATTTAAGCCACAGTAAAAGACATTTTTTCCTCCCAGCTCTGAATTCTAATCTCAGGCTAAAACACAAAAGCTGCACTGATCTGAAATAAAAGCTTCAACCAAATTTTAAACCCGTGAAGATAATAGTTCATACCTTAATAAAGTTTGCATTGATGTAGTCGGAATCTTGGGGGGGAGTTTTTAAGGTCAGTTTAACTCGGCTGTGATCAACTAAAAGAAGAATATATTTTTTAATATAAAGAATTACAATGTGTAAATCAATATATAGCAGTAAATATGGAACACACTGTAAATAGAGTATCAGAAGAACAAATTAAGCCTTGAAAAAGTGCTCCCAAAAACTGCATCACAGAAACAAGTCAGTTAATGAAATGAACTTGAAATTCAATTGATTAGAAGTAAGCCAAGTGGCAGTCACACAACATTATCACAGACCACAATAGACAGAATTAAGAGAACACTTACTGTATCCATACAGCTGAAAGAGTAAAGCACTACTAACTGCCTAGTTAAAGCTGTGGGCTGGTCTCAGTAGGCCATCAGCTATTATGGTATGAAACATGCACTGTGGCTTCTTGCTTCAGCACAGCCTGACCTCTGCTCCCCAAACACCGGGCTGGGCACTTGGCTGGGGCACAGAACCTTCCCCTGCTCAACCAGAAGCAGCCAACTCCTTCATCTAGAAGGTTTTGGCATTTCAAATTTCAACACTGGTCATTAAGGAATATCTTGGAGAACATTTCTTGTAAGAATACATCTTTGGAGATCAAAATTCTCAGAAATATTTTTAAAATATCCTTTACTACATAATTTGTTCTGCCAATATTTTGGCTGATACCAGTGTTTCCTAGAAAGCACCAACATATTCAAACTGTCTCCACAACCAATTCAAGGTAGCACCACAATAAACTGGAAATGAAGAATGAAAAAAGTACCCTATAGATTTGAATTGGGGAACAGGAGTATGTACAGAAACAGCATCTGCCCAGGTAGTTTCTACTACTTCCTGCTCCCAGGGTTGATTCCTAAGCGATAAAGCAGCTGAAACTCTATTAAGAGTCTAAATTAAATAAAAAACAAAGAACAAGACTATCCAAAAAGAGGAAATATGAATGGTTTTGGGGTGTTGGGACATTTTATTGGTGCAAAATATCACTGATAATGAGTGCCCTCAAGAAGTACATGCTGAGCATTAATTCTCTACTCTTCCAAAAAGCCCAAGACAAGGAATTTCTTTCCAGAGCCCTGGTAACATGCAGAAAACATTTGCGTCACTGTGTGCTTCCTAAAATGGGACAAGCCTTGATGAATGCAAAGGCAACACTAAAATAAATACCCAGAGAAACCACTACAACATACTACACTGTCATACGCTATCACATATATAGTGTAAAAGCATGAAATCTTTATAAATATACAGTGATGTCACAAATGTAATACTAAGAAGTATTCTTAAATGATGGATTAAAATAATTAAAGCTGTAGGCTAATGAGGGCTCCTATCTTTTCAGCACAGTAGATCCAAAATTCTAAAGCAGCTGCCAGATGTCAGCACTTTCAGCCTTCCTTCATCTGCCACAGCTCAGCTCTTCTCCCATTTTAGCTCCAAAACACAATTCTCCAAAGGAAATTCTACAGCAAGCTCCAGGTTCAGGAGATTAACTGTATTTGGCTTTTTTTTTTTTTTTTTTTTTTTTTTTTTTTTAAGCTTTTGCATAGCTTAAGGGCTCTGCTCAGAATTACAAATTGGTGTCTTCAAGTAATCAGCGAACACCATGGTTAATTTGAGTGTCATTAAGGATGGCTTAGTAAAAGAGCACGCATGGTCATACTGCATTTACTCTGAAGCCTGCATCAAGTTAGTATTGAAGTACTGATCTCTCTGGTAGCAGTAATCATTTCTGATATACAGGGTTAATCTCCAATTAAGCTGCATTTGTAAGCTACCTTCTGGATTTACAAAAATAAGCACAGTACCATACCCATTCTTCCTCGCAAACATCTTCTAGCTTTTGTTTCTCTGTCAAGCTGGTCTCCCGGCACTTCACTGCTAGAACTTTTCGGCATTCAAAGATATTCTCATTTCAACTGAATGTTTACCTTCAATTTTCCTCACCATCAGCTTTGAGGTTTGCTCATTTTCCCCACTGTGATCTGTTTATCCTTTCAGATCCTAGTGCCTCATGTTTTGATTTTATCAATGTACTAAAAGAAAAGTTCATCCCCCACTCTAGCTATGGCCACTTATTGCCATAGTGGCTATTGTGTCTCATGGATTCAGCCTCAGTGCTACTGAATTTTTCTTATATTTTTATCTAATTATCAATAAGCCTGCGTGGAATATGCAGAATAAAGGTATTGAAACAACAACTTCCTCTCTTTCACTGTACCCATTTAACATTTTTCCTCACAAATTA
Organism: Tragopan temminckii; assembly: GCA_028571105.1. Lineage (NCBI taxonomy): Eukaryota > Metazoa > Chordata > Aves > Galliformes > Phasianidae > Tragopan > Tragopan temminckii. Next base: position 12,617 of record JAOWBP010001151.1, on the reverse strand, counting down.
AAACAAAGCCCAGTAACATTTCACTGTTTTGCTGCTTTCGAGTTCAGTGCCATACGTGTCCTGCCTTCTCACCACAGCAGCAGCCATTATGCCCACCTTGTTAAACAATCTGGGGCCTGTGGCTCTGTGGCCAAGCTGACTGCTGGAAGCATAGCTCCAAGCTCTGGAAAGGGGTAAAAACTCCATCTATAGAGAAACAAAACCGACAGGTACACCACAGTCTGAAACGCAGAGTTTATTACCAGAATATATCTTGAAGCTGAAAGCTAATGATGCCTAAGAACATTTTCAGCTTCAAATGGATTATAACCCTTCAAACACTTCTGAGAGAGCTAAGTGGAACAGACTTGTCGTTAATCTTCCGGGATATGAAAAATGGCACTTGTCAGAAGACCAGCCTTTAATCTTGCTGACAGTTACTCGTACTGAGAAGTGCAGGAAGAACTGCTGAGATGTGTGGCCTCACGAGATGCACAAAGTGAACTTGCAGCACACAATCTTGTCACAACAAAATCTGTTATAACTACACACTTGGTTTTAGAATTTAAAATTCTGCTCTGAGTCACACCTTATGTGCTTGAACATGAAACCATTTTACTTGGGCCACAGCAAAATACAAACAGAAGATACTCAACACTGATCTCAGTGATCTCAGACATGGCTTGCAAAGTATGAACCAGCAAGAAAAGATCATTTCTACTTCAAACCACAAACACGGGCTTCCTTAAAATCTCAGTGAGATCTTATGCTGACGTTCATTTTCTATCATGAAAATGAAAAAAATACATACAATTAAGGACCCAGTAAAGTTCTAGACTGTTCTGAGTTAAAATGAAAGCCTCAGCTTGATATGGTTTGAGACCCAGCAAATATTGTATATTTGGGTGATAACTCCCCCAGCAAAATACATAAATCTCCACTTTGCCTGCCAAGTTAAAAATAAAAACTCCAAGAAAATGATCTTTCAAAGCATCTCCAATTTTGTTTCTTGTTAACTAAATAATGAAATTCAGAGTACATTAAGAGTAACAAACCTTTTCCTTTATCCTCTATTAACAAACAAATCAGACTTACATGGTAATATATCCTTGTATCTGTTCTTCTTCACATTTTCTTCCTTTTCACCAGTGGCTGTTGGATAGATCTTCTCTGTTCTGTATTTTGTGGATAATCTTCTTAATCTCTGAAATAAAACATCTACGTTATCTTTTCAAGTCTTAAGGCAACAGAGACATGGCTAGGTATCAGCTTCATTGATGTATATGGATAAACAGATCACTCACAAAAACTTCCTCTATCCCTTTACAATTTTCACCATTTTTTTTTTTTTTAAGCCTGATTGCCCGGTAGGTACTTTTTGCTCAACAGCAGTTTTACAACCAACTTGGAAAGACTCTATACGGAACTCTGAAAAAGCTGCTAGAACGTGGTCATACAGCTGTATTTTAATCAGAACACACTGCCATATCAGGGAATAAGGAGTGCATTATCAAGAATACATGTGAGAAACAAACATCTGTTATTGCCCAGGATTCCCAGAGGAACATCACAGATCAGGCTGGCTTAAGAACAGCTGTTATTTTGCTGCTGAGCTCACACTGACAACTGAGCAGGAAGAACCTTGCTTTGGGCAGCTATCAGCTCCTAACACTCAACTCCCACTGAGTTTCAAGCTTATCCAGATTTCTCTGGTCCTTCTTTCAAAGGCCCTGCTACTCAGGTATACTGTTCTCAATGAAGTGGATGACAGAAAGTTTGCTGAACTCACAATATTACGTCCAACTTTCTCACCCTGCACCTATTGCAAATCCTCTAGATTTGAAATAAGCAAAGTCTCTATTAATAAAAACCCACCCATCCCTTCCTGCAATGCAAGAAATAAAAGCAGTACAGCTTCATTCATCCCACTCAAGTTATGCACTTGCAACCTTAAACTGAGAAGGGAGTAAAGTACTTAATCTTATATTGAATTGACATACAGATTTAAAATGGAACCTGATGGCCTCAAAAAGAAAATGCTGGCTTCCAGCTAACACCAGGTAGCTGCTAAACAGTCACTATTGTCACTGCCTGGGTAGCAGCACACAGAACGGGCAGCAGGAAGACAGAATTTTAAAGAAGGTCAGTATTTCCAATGAGGGGTGTCCTGTGCAGGGCATGGGATACAGGTTGCTCATGCTTCGCCTTCATCTTCAATGCTTGAAAATCAGCCCTGAACACTCAAAACATTTACGGTTTTCTCTTAGGTTGTGGAACTGTGGAAGGCTGGTTGTTAATTAGAAACGCACATCGTGTTCGTCACAGATTGCACAACAACATACAGACAGGACTTCAACTCTTGAACCAGTTGGAAAGGCACTTTTCTTCCTGAATTCTCCTAAGACTATAAAAACCCTTGGAAGACTCACTGCCATCAACCTAACCAAAAGGGAAAAATGAGTTGGTAATTCAACTCCCTCCAGTAACTCTTCCAAAAAAAAACAGAAAGGAAAGAAAGAAATTTAGTATTTCTGCTACTTACAGAAAAATACTTCCATGAAATTTGGACACAGTGAAAAACATGTAAATGATGGACAGCAACTGCATGGATTCTGCTAATATGCACACAAGTCCATAAAAGTGGTATTTACAGAGCAAAAATAAAGACAAGTTTAAAAAAAAGCATATAGAGAAGCTCTGATAATTCTCAGAGAACTTTTAAGGTGGATGAAGCCACTGAATGCTAGGAAGAGTAATGGAATTAGTGCACTGCATTGTTTTCTTTTGTTGTTGTTGTTTGTTTGTTTTTTAACACTATTCTTGTACAACTTACAATGTTAGGTGGAACAGAAAGTCTGACCAAATGCTGAACCAAGTGCTAAATATATTACCTGAAAAGATTATACACTGAATAGAAAGATTCGATTCTTGAGCAGACGTGTTAGGCGGGCAAGAAGATTCCACGCAGACCACGCTAACCTTTGCAATACTAAAAGCAAATTCACAACTTGTATATATACTTCTCTGAAAGAGTGGTCAGGCACTGCAATGGGCTGCCCAGGGAGGTGGTGGAGTCACTGACCCCGGAGGTGTTCAAGGAACGTTTGGACGTTGTGTTGAGGGACATAGTTTAGTGAGAACTATTGGTTACAGGTGGATGGTTGGACTGGATGATCTTGTAGGTCTTTTCCAACCTTGGTGTTTCTGTGATTCTGTAATACAGTGGACAATTGGAGAACTCTAGTTTATAACATGGTACAGACAAAGAATACCAGGGAATGGTGAACCACAGAATCACAGAACGGCGTGGGTTGGAAAGGATTGGAAGGGACTTTACAAAACCATCCAGTTCCAGTCCTCTGTCATGGGTCAGGGACACCTCCATTGGATCAGATTGCCCAAAGCCCCATCCATCCCACCTGGCCTTCAGCACCCCCAGGGATGGGGCACCCACAGCTTCTCTGGGCAGCTGTGCCTCACCACCCTCTGAGTAAAACATTTCCTCTTAAAAATGCACACAGGACTCACTGCCCTATTTAACACCGCCATTACCTTTGTCAAATTAAAACAAAAGTTGGCAGTGCTAAGACTGAACCGGGAGTCTACAAATAGTGAATATAATTCAGCTATATCAGCCAACAACTGTAAGACTGAAATGTAGTCTGAAATAAGTGATGAGCCTCCAATCCAAAAAACACAAAACCACAAAAAAAAATTGATTCTTCCCAAGCATAGCCACAAATATGCTCCCCATCTCAATATTTTATTTTTCATCTCCTCTTATTTTTCTGGGACAAGTGCTTTGATTGCACTTAGAAAAAGTAACAGAGTAAAGTTTAGAGGGAAAAGAAGCCTCTAAACACCATGAATAGAAACAAAGGTTGTTTTCTGTGAAAAAAGACACTTGAGGAAGTTGTACAGGAGAAATAATAGGTACCAAAAAGCACTCTAGGAAGATGGTCATTTCTGCTATGCCTATCTTAAAGGTGGGCAAGAAAAAAAAACAACAGTATCAGGGTATAATATGGATTTACTGCAAGATGAAAACACCAGAAATGGCCCAGTACCAACTTTCATTCTCTGGAGACCAATGAGATAATTCATCATATCCTTTTCCCTTACAAAATCTGCAAAATAGAGTGGAAAGCAGGACTAGTGCAGGCCAGCTCTGAGGCAAAGACCAGGAAAGAAATGTGGCAGAATACACATCTCTGTTCCTAAATTACTTTTGGATTCATTCTTGTCACGCATATTTGTCCGCTGCTTTGTGATATGGGTAACAACAGGTAAGTAAGCACGGTCATGAGAGCAACCAAAAAAGAATAAGTATCTTTATGCTTCTTTAGCGTAGTATTCTGAGCTACACAGAATAGTACCTACTTTATGCTTCGGAAAAGAAAGACTTGACTTAAAAGTAAGGAAAGAATTCTGAAAACTGAGCTTTGAATCACCAGGAGGAGTGCTGGACCGCAGGAGCAGAATTCACACTGCATGGAAAAGCAGGCTTCTGCACAAAGGCACTGCAGTGCGCGCACACAGCCTGCTTCAGGGTGCAAGAGATGCAGTGCTTCCTAGGCTACAGCCTGGAGTGACCAGAGCAAGGAGAATGTGCTCAGTGACAGAATGGGGTAACGGCAGGGCAAAGAAAGAAAGAATTTTGTTCAGACTACGTTAAATCAATGAAAGATATCCAGCGAGATCTGTCACGGTCTACTTTCATGCTAATTCATCATACAGAGCTGTCTGCAATACAAAGCAGCGCTCACTTGGGCTAAGTAAGGCAGTAGAACTGCCAGGAGACACACAGCCACGCACAGGGACACAGACCAGCCCCACACCCCTTCCACACTCACAACAGCTATTCCAGGACCTCAGAAACCTTCATTCGCATCTTTCTTTAAGAATAAAATTGACAAAAAGTAACCAAATGTTTGTGACAAAGAACTACATTCAGAAGGCCTTAACTTTCATTCTCATTAAAAATAAGTTTAATTCTGCTCACTCACTGTACTGTGAAGTGGTTATGGGATGGTGACAAACACCCCATGAGGGTTGGGGTGAGTCCTTGGAACAAGGTGGGTTTCAGAACCCTTATTCCAACTTCCACTGTGGTTTTACATTCTGTAATATGATTAAAGTTCTACTTCAGTGTTTTTAGCGAGACAAACCAACTCTTAAAATCCAACACATGGAATCCTACTGCACAAAAAAGAACTTCATCCGGTCAGTTTAGAAAACATTTCTGACTTTCACGGTCAACACTGTGTGTCTATTTCACACTTCAGAAAGCGCAGCAGATGAAAAACTGAACGTGAGCCAGCAGCGCGCGGCAGCTTGGAAGGCCAATGGTATCCTGGGCTCCATCAGAAGAGGGGTGGCCAGCAGGGACAGGAAGGTGATTGTCCCTCTCTACTCTGCTCTTGTGAGGCCCCATCTGGAATACTGTGTCCAGGTCTGGAGCCCCCAGTACAAGAAAGACAGGGAGCTGT
>JAOWBP010001090.1:32846-49060 GCA_028571105.1 Tragopan temminckii | reverse complement strand
GGATGAGAAATCCTATTAAAGGATTAAATCTTTGCTAAAATAACATTCAGCCACAAAAGAGGGAGAAAAACCCAAATTTCTTTATTTATCCGTGTTGCCTTGATGATCTGACTTGATTTCTCAGTGTTCAACCCAAAAGCCTCCAAATTCTATGTCCACACCGATTTAGCCTAGTGCCGTTCTTAAGAGATGCGAGAGGGACTGAATGTAACCTGCTGGGCTTTTTCTGTCTGTCTGTGCTTTATATCTTGCAGATTGAGAAGGAGGAATCAAAAATATCCAGGGATGCATGCTTTGTTTTCCTTTGCTAAAGCAACAGACACGGAGGGGATGGGTTGGCTTTGGTTTCTCTTGCAATCTTATTTAGCGTTCTTTAATGTCTGTGTATTTATATTGATGGTTTTTGGTATATACGTAGGGAAAATCTTTGCCCACCTTAAGGATAACGAGATTTCGAGACGGGCTGTTTTGTGTGACTTTATTTACATTGATTTTCTTGAAAATGAAGTGCGGAGCTGCATATTATAGGCTTGCTGAATAGGTGTCCACCAGCGAGAGGTCTGTCTGCTGGGAGATGTCTCGTCCCAAATTGCAATGTTTACAGCCTGCAAGCAGCTGCGGGCTCTGGTTCCAGTGCACCAAGTCAGCAAGGGTATGAAGGGGATGACTGAAAAGAGCAATGTGTTCTCCTCTTGGAAATATGTCTCTGTATTTCAGTACTGTTCTGTTAGAAATCTGATGGAGTTTTATTTTAAATACATTTTCCCCTTTCAAAAATCAGAATTGCTCCAAAAATTAAGAAATCACAGTTTGCAAATGTTTAGATCTCTTGATAGCCTTCGCTGGAATTATTTTGCTTTGATAATTAACCAGTTGGTGCCACCTCCAGCTGTATTGTTTATCTGATGTCCTCTAGTGATCCAGAGGAAAAAAAAAAAAGTAGTAATTGATTAATAAAGGCACGGATGGGGCTTGCAGATGGGGGCTCCCAGCCATTCCCATGCGAGTTGTGCTGCGAGTTGAATGCAGAGATAGACTGAGTTGGGAGCAGAGTTGTTTTTGGCTGGTGGCACGGCTGGACATTGAGTGAAATGCTGTAGGTCTGTGGCTCTGAAACTGTCCTTAGCTGTAAATAAGAGAAGGGAAAAAAATAAAAAAGCCCTGATCTCAGGGTGGTAACATTTGGCTGGCTGAGCTGACAGAGGAGTGTGATGGCAGCAGCCCCGTGTAATGGCCAGCGATGCCAAACCCCGTGGCACAGCATGGCCGCTCGGTGCCTGCTGGCTCTGCGTCCTCACCTTGGGAGCTACCTGGGGGAGAGGGATCAGGCATGAGACTGAGTGACCATCCCTAGGAAAAGTCATTTGGATGCTGAGCGTGGTTTGGGTCGTTAAACAGCTCCAACCAGCTTCATTTTCCTGTTAGCTACGCGATGCCATTAGTTTTATAGGTTGCAGAACCTCTTGGAAATATCAGGAAGGAGCAAAGATCACCAAGGAGAGGGGATCAATCAAATGGCAGCCAAAATAACCCTTGTGGTGAACCAGTTTTAAACAATTTGGGGGAGCAAGGGTGAAAAAATGAAAAGCAAAAAAACCCAGTGAGTTAAAAATAAGAGGCAACTGTGTCTGAATGTTGATTTTCCTTGCTGCTAGAGCCTCGGCATCAAGGTTTACCTTTCAATACGATTTCTATGGGGAATGCTCGGTACCTGCTGGGGTGTTCCAGTCTGTGCTGTTGCATTCCTTGTTGTAGAGCGGGCAGTGTGCGTGTGTGGCTGATATGTGCCGTCGTGATGGACCTCCTGGTCCCTGTGGGGACATCATGTGGGGCTGGGGGACCGTGGGGCTTCGGGTGCATGGGGAGGGACAGAGATGTCAGGCACGGGATGGGGGTTTCTGCAAACTTGTGTGTTTTTTCCGTAAGGGAACATGCTTAAAGTAGATTGGTGTAAATTTAGTAATACTTCCTGGGTTTTTGCTCTCCCAAAGGTTGGTGGGATTAAAGAAAGTAAGGTTTGTGCAGAGCACCTTGAAAGTTCAGTGCAGAAAAAAACTTTGAGTGCTGTTTTAGCAATGCTGTGTTGGGCATCCTGTTGGGCTCTAGGAAGAAAGAGAGCAAATGAACACGGAAAGTGAGCAAGGGCCGGGGTTTTTGCTGTGTTTAGTTAGGTCTTTTTCCCCACCTGCATTCCTCAGGCTCCACCTTTTCCAATGAGCCTTCAGCCACCTGCTCCATCCCCATTTTGGTATTTTTGTGCCTGCACTTCGGCATTCCCCGAGCCTGCAGCTGAGCCTCAGACAGCCCCGTTAGCAGAGCAGTTAGTGAGGTGAGCAGCTCAGTCTTGCCGTACTCCTCAGGAGCAGCTCAACCCAGGCCAGTCTGCTTTGGCAGCTTTTTGGGGTGACTACGTTCCTGGTTCCTTGCAGTAGACCCCTCCGCTCATAAGCAACCATGCTTTGCACAGTGCGTGGTGCAATCTGCGTGCTGTAACAGATGGAGATGGGGGACTGCCTTCCTCCCCCCTGAGCTCTATGGGAGGGCATGGGCTGTGAGTGGGGCTGCTGGGTTCGGTCCTGGCCATATAGCTCAGCCCCATTTGTCAGCACTGAGCTCCTCCTGTTCACGGGAATGCTCGAGCCCAGAGCTGAGGGAAGAGTGGTCATCCCTGTAAAGAAATCAACGTGCTGACCCTCTAGAAAACACAGCCCCAAAGAAAATGGTGCATTTGTATGCAGATAGGATAATTATAACACATAAAGTCTCTTTCAGCAATTGCTCCTGTTGTTTCCGAGGTAGGGTGATGGGAGAGCTGACTTGCTGTTTGTCTGCTTAAGCAGGATTCAATGTTATTTGCCACAGGATTCATGAAAATGCCTCTGACTGTATCATAGCAACCCTGCTTCCCACAGTCCATAAAAAGTCCATCGCCTGTGCGGCAATCCGCCGCTGTCAGGATTCAGGCACCCTTCTCAGCACGGGGAAGGGAGCGTTTCTCCCTCTTCGGATGCTTCAGAACAAAGCATCCGTGTTGGGATGCTCCGTGTTGGGATGGTTTTGCTGGCCCCACGATCACTGTGATGTTAACGCTCCGAGAGAGCTTCCGTTCATTTTTTTTTAAAGGCTCCCCCCTCCCTCCCTGGCTATTTCCCAGCTCTGTATTAAACCTCACATGACAAGTTAGAGGGGGACGGGACAGCTCGGAGAGCTCTGACGCGATGGCCCGTCCCTGCCCTGCCATTTGGACCCCCGCCATGGCAGCGGCACGGCACTTGCTTACGCTTCGTAGTGAGTGAGGACTGGCCCCGGTGGAGCCCTGCGGTGGGGATGTGGAGGTGCTTGCTGGTCTTGTAGATGAATGTCGTTAGCGCTGCATGTTCACCTGGTTCCTGCCCCCGTCTGTTTGCATAATGTGGTTATATTTCTTTTTGGATCAGGTATTCAGTACACAGCCCAACTGCTGTGTATAATGTCTGAAGGAAAATTGCCAAAAATCCATGTAAGTTTTGTTTGGCTTCGCTCTGGTTTGTGCCTAGCCCCCTTTTTGTGCGCTGTGCGTTTCATTTGGTGTTGTTGCCGGTCTCTGTCTGTGCTGGTGGTGGTGGTGGGAGCCGCGGTGCTCTGTGTGCAGTGCCTGCTGCATGTCCGTGTCCTGCCTGTGCTGTGTGTGCTGCGGGGTTCCGTGCATCTGTTGTGGGGCGGCTCTGCTCTTACCATGTGTGCCTTCCCGAAGGGGCTGTGACAGCTGTGCTCGGTGCGTACCCGCTACTGGAGCGCTACCGCTGCTGTGGCGACCGAGCGCACCGATTCCAGTTCTAACTGAAGGATTTCCAATGAGCACGTGTTGGGAAGCGTGAGGAAAACTGCCTAATGATCATGTAATAACGGCGGTTATGTACTACCTTATTAGTAATGAAGAGGACGGGTCTGTTAGGTGATTGCAGCGGCGGCACAGGAGCTGCTGTCAGGACTCCTGTTGTGCCATTAGTTCCCTGTGCAGCCCTAGGCATGTTCCTGCACTTCCTTGTGATCCTCTTTCCCAAAGGAACACAGCCCCGTGCCTGGGCAGAGTCAGGACTGAGCACACCCATTGTGTCCCTTCTCCGTGCTGTCCCTGCGCAGCACAGCGTCGCTGGGGCGCTGACAGGGCAGTGGGACTCTGTGTGTTCGAGTGGAGAGAGGTGGCAAGCCGGAGTGATTTATAATCCTGCCTAAAAATAGGGGCTCCTGGAGGAAGAGCTGCTGGAGGAACCGTGATTTATTTCTTTTCTAATTGGTGATGGTTGAATGTCTTGTGACCCTGGTTGGAAAGCAAACCTTCATCTGAAGGATCCGGGCTGCCTCTGACTGTGCCATCATCCTCAGCAGCAAAGCACCCTGCAGCCTCGGCTGCTGATTTTCAACTGAAGGCATTTTTTGTGGAGCATTGCTCTTGTGTTGTGGGAAGCACCACGCTGACAGTGTGCACAGGGCACACCTGGGCTGAGGGCAAGAAGCTCCGTGCTGTGCTGTGTTACGCTGCATGGGATGCTGGGCAGGCCTGGGGCTCACAGCAGGGCTGTGAGGAAGGAGCGTGCTCACAGGCTGAGTTGTTCTACAGAATGTTTTGTAGGGCTTTGCTACCTTTGGGGAGCTGCTGCTGTTCCCATGGTGGAGTGGGGCAAACTGAGGCAGGGCTGCTACCAGAGCCAGGAGCCGTGGCAGCTACGTGTCTGCTGCTTCTTCTTCATCCTCGGTGGCACAGGGCAGTGGCCGTGGCTCCTGGCTGCTGCCACCTTAGAGTGCCCCAGGGACAGGCCCTGTGGGCTGTACCGGGAGCAGTTTGCTTCAGTGGAGCATCGTTTCCAGGGCTGTGGGCACAGTGGGCGCCAGGAACAGAAGCACCTGTCAGTGCCCCTGTGGAAGGGCCCATGAGTTAGTGCCTGCTCCTTCTTTTGCATCAGCTGAACCACACGTAACATAACGTATAGACTGCTGGCAAGGATTGCGTTGCTATTTTAGGCAGCATTTCTGGCTAAGTAAAGCAGGGGGTATGCTGCAAGCTGCTTTTCTCTGCAATCTTCTCTAACTCTCTGAGTGATTAACTCTTTCTGCAGCTCCACTGCTGTCCTCTAGGATGGGAGCAGGACTTGCAGGGTGGCAGTTATAGCCCAGGGGGATGGCACCGTGACCACAGCTGTCATGTGGTCTCAGCAAGTGGCATTGCCCCATTTGCCACAGCATCCCAGCCCTTATTATGGGTGGGATAACAGGCAAAGTTAATATCTAGATGACTGTGTTGTTAGGTTCTCTTCCTGCCATGCACATACTGAGTGCTCCAGCAGCCTTCCCTCTCAAGCACGGCTACTGCAGTGCGATGCTGCCATGTCACGGGCTGCAGGGCTGTGTGTGGGGAAAGCAGCATTCTGCTCTCCTGCTGCTTCCCGTGGTCATGTTTGTGGGACGTGTCCTGCCTGTACCAGGATGACAGTAATTGACAACAGGTTTGGAATCTGAGACATGGGCAGGGATGTACTGGCGTGCTCAAAAAGTACCCCAGAGAGCTGCCTCACCCTCAGCAATGCCCAAGTAAAATTCTCTTACTGTTGCTTATTGTTTTTTTGTTGTATCAGTCTCCTTTCAACACAAAGGTAGTTGCCTGAGAGTGTCTGTTTCTAAACAGATCAGTTTCTTCTGTCACCACTTCTGGGGGCTGGAGCTGATGCTGGTGAGATCGGTGGCTGAGTGAGTGATGGCAGCCCTGGGTGCAGAGGTGCTGGGGAGTGACCAGCTGGCTCTGAGGGCTCTGAGCACGGCAGAGATCCTCTTTGTGTGGGGGAAATGCTTTTTGGAATTGAAAAAATACAGCGTGGCCTCAGCTGCACAGAGATAAATATGAATGTAGAGAAATACCCTAAAGACCAATCTCTCACCCTGATAAGCAGCGGGCTGATTTGCTGGGCATATCTGTAGGAAAGTTTTTTAAAGAAAATTTGTCTCATTTGGAAAAAAGCAACAAGATCTTGTTAGTGTTATCACAAGACAGGGTTTTTTTCCCCAAAGAATTTCATATTTCCCTTGCTGTTTTTGATGCTTTCACTCCCCTGTATTATATTTAATATATCTGACAAGATTTTCTTAATAGGCTTTACATTGAAGTTTCTGTTTTGATACCAAATTTGGTAAAGACTTGCTATCTCAGATTCTTTCTCCTCAGCTTGATAAGGTGCTGATTAATTTTATACAACTCTCTTTTCTTATCTAGTTGAGCTTCAGTCAGTTTTATTGTAAACTTGGAAAAGTACGATCAATCTTTAATGTTTGTTTTTAAGGCTTATTGCAAAGACTTGGAAGCGTGCAGCGTGTTTGGTGTTTTGTGAAGTTCTCTAAGAATTATGTTGAAAAGCAGCAATTATAGAACAGGTTTTGAATCCAGATAAAATATTTTAAAATAGGAACGAGTGCCCTTCAAATGACAGCTGGCTGTGATGGGGGTACTAAGTGAGAATTCTGTTACTGTAGTATAGCGCACACAGAGCTGGATGCATAAAGCAGGGAATGCTGATTGTATATACAGGGCAGGATGAGGAGGTGTGTTGTGTTCGCTCAGTGCCTCCACCCTCTCCTCCATCCCAGGAGAGCAGGGCAGAGAGCTGGCTGCCATCCGCAGAGAGCGTCTGCCGCGGCTCTGTGGGCAGCAGCTGACACCTGGATGGATTTTCAGTCTCCTCTGGCCCAGGGTAGATGGATCTCTCATCTGACGCCCAGCAGCAGATCGATCCCATCTCCTGGACACCAAGGGTTTTGCACAAGTCTCTCCCTAAGAACTGACAGCACACAGAGGCGCAGGGAAGAGAAATGCAGTCTCACAGAGCTGCAGGCTGGCCCCAGACCCACGGAGGGCTAACCACTGCCTTGAGAGCTGTTGGCCAGGGGAGATTGGCCCCACAGGCTTATGCTTAGGGGAGAGTTGAGTGTCTGCATACACCAACAGGACCGGGACCCTCTTCCTACGGCCTGCAGGAGCTGCTGGCTTGCTCCCTGCACCATGCTCAGGTACTGATGCCATCCCTCTGAGATGACATGACATTCTCAACCTGCTGCCACTTGCAAATTGGCACAGTGGCCCCACATCCATTTTTTCCCACTCGATGTTAAGCTCAGTATCCAGCCCCCAGAGCCCAGATTTGGTGGAAGCTTGTAGCAGGCAATGTGTTCTGAGTGCTTCTTATTTTGCCACCCCCCCCATAGCTTCCTGGTTTCTGGTTCTCCTCCCACACTCCCCATGTTAAACAGTTGCTGTGTTTTGCCCCAGAAAATGGTGCTGGTTCAATCCATCTCCAGCACATGTTGTCAGCGTGGATGCCAGGCTGTCCCCTCTCATCCTCACGCACACACGGGACATGCAGCAATAAGCACACATGTGCAGGCTTCTGCATGCATTTGTGACTGTTTGTGTATATTTATCTCTACATATGCAGGGAAACAAATATATTAAAACACATGTGCATATGTTTTCCTTCCCAGATATATTTTGAAAAATATGAGTCAGCAGCAGGCAGGAACATATTACATAATCTCTGGGAGTGAAGAAAACCTTGCAATTATTAGGAGGCAGGCTTGCTGCGAGCAGCACTTCTTAGCATCATTTTGTTAGCCCACGTCACGGTGTGCCTCTGTCAAGTGGCCTTATTTCCATCAGATGCAGCTGTGTCCGATTCAGAAATGGAGTTCCAGCATCTTGGCTTTTGTTGTATTTTTAAAACAAGAAGCAACAAGCAGAATCTCAGCTCTGGATTGAGGATGACTTCTCTTCCTTAGCCTGTTTTTCTGCAAGGACTCTCCCGTTTTCCTTTCTGATTCCCCCTGCTCCCCACCTCCCGCTGTTTTCTCAAAAATCTCAGCGCTGAGAGAAATTGCACAAGAGTGCAGCTGGAAATAAACATTGGCCCCTCCGCCTCCCCTCTGCTCGTGGCCGCCCACCTCCACTGCCTACACCAAGGGGATGAAGTCAACATCCACTTTTAGTCTCCGTCTCCTGCTCTTGCAGCTCCCTGCAGGCTCCCTCCTGATGCTGCACAAAGCATGCTGGCTGGAATTTGGAGATGGATGAGCCCCATGGCAGCGGCTCCTGCAGCTGTTGGAGCCCCATCAGTTGTGGTACGCCGTGATGTAAAGGGGTGGCACAAACAAAAACCAAGTAACGTGGATCCAGCTTGAGTAGGAGGGCAGTGACCGTGGGGGCTTCAGTCCTGCACCCTGTGCTGGCTGAGTGCCCTGGGAGGAGCGGGGCTTTGGGTGCTCTTGCCCGCTGGCGGTGCTGTACCGCTGTTCCTCCATCTCTCATGCAGGGCTTTATTCCAGGCTGCCGAGTCAAATTCTTCCATTTCTGAAGACGGTTCAAAAGCCTAGGAGGGGAGTAGGCAGTGGCAGAGTTAAAGGAAGTAAAGGAAAGAACTTGTTTGGTTATTTTTAATTTGTCCAATAAAACCAAAGGTTTTGAACCGCTTTCATCTCCCAGGGTGCTGCAGCAATTCCGCTGTGGCTAAGCTAGTGGTCGCCTTTCAAGCCAAGGGAACACTCTGTTGTGGTTTTAAAATAGCAAAGCCTTCCCAAGGAGGCAGTAAGTTGCCACGCTGGCTGAAACCTGGAGTGCAGGGAGCTCCGTGCCCTGTCTGGGATAGTGTCTGAGACAGGCTGCAGAGAAAATTGTGAGAGACACAGTAATTGATGATGATGGAATAACCTGTTTATCCAGAGCCCTCTGTCTTCACCCCTATTAGCTGGGGGGTTTCTGGTGCTCTGAGACATGATAATTTGAATCTTTTTTATTGTTAAAAACCACAAAAGCCTCTGCTCTAACCAGGAGATTCTTATGAGCTCAGCAGAGCTGATGCGCCCATCAGTTCCCCTCCATTAGGGCTCTGCGTTTTATTCTTTGTTTTTCCTTCTGTAAAATGTGTGGAAGGAAATTGCTCTTTCTTGTTAAATGATTTGACAGCCAAGGATGGAAAGCACTGCGTCCAAGGTAGATGTGATTATAGGAGAGCAAGGATTGCCGAAAAATACTGCTAGGTCAGCCTGCTCTGCTCTTTGCCAAAAGAGCCAAAAAGGAGGTGGGCTCCTCGGGAGCCTCTGCAGCCCAGGGTCCTGCCCAGGCTGTGTTCCTTCCTTTGGCTATCGGTATTTAAAAGCAACCTCATGAATTCCACCTGAGATCTTAACTGCAGTGCCCAATGAAGGGCTGGTGCAGCTGCCAGAGAGTTCCACCAAAGATTAATTTGGGCTTAGATATTTTGCATACGCAACATTAGGCTGCATTCTTATTATTTCCACTGTTTTGACCAGCATTCAGTTAGATAAGGTCTTGATACCTCTTTAAAGCCTCCAATCATTACTCATTAGTAACACAATTCCTCCCTGTTTTTAACTGATCCAAATTAGGCTTTTCTGTTTCTCTGTATTTCTGTACAGCGAGGAAATTAAGCTGCATTGAGAAGAAATACCAAAGTAAAAACAGTGGCTTTGCAGTTGTAGCTTCCCAGCCTTTTGTGACATCAACTCCAGGGCAGAACCATTCACAGTAACCAACAACCTTCTCCTCAGAGCCTGTAACAAGGTACAGGAAAGGCTCACAGTGCACAAATGAATGGCACAAAAGCCTCCCAAGGCTGCCCAGCTCTGGACCCTGCCAGTGCTATCTGCTGCAGGCAGGCCATCTCTCTGCCTGAGCGACACAGGCTCATGGCTTTCTTCCCCAGTCTTTCCTTTTAGAGCTTCTGTCTGACCACCCTCTCCCCAAAAGGAAGGCTGTTCCCTGGGGCATGTTCCCTCCTGTTTTGTCAAACCTGGCAGGAGACGTCTGTAGTGGTTAGTCTCAGATGGTCATGAAAGACTTCCACTCGCTCCTTTGAACAGTTCACCCACAGCTGAAAACACCTCACTGCTACTAGCAGTGGTTTTGGCTTTCCTTTTTTTTTTTCCCCCTCCTCTTTTTTTCCTTCCTGTTTCCACTGCAGACAATTTTACCTTCATGTTTTTGGTTTTTTTTCCAGCTGATGTTGAAATTCAAGTAATAATACTTGACGTTCTTCATTCTGGAATCTTCAGAATGATTTCTGAAGTTGGGTTACTTAGAAGCCTTTGTGCTAAACAAATACTTGAGTACTTTTTCTATTTTGTAATGAAAATAGGTGCCTGAAAACCCTCAGAAGTCAGCTGAAGATCAAAGCCTTGGGACTACCAGCAGTTTTCTGTGTTATCCACAGGAGTGATATAGGCTCAAGGTTGTGTAGGATAAATGCAGAGGGACTGGTAAGGGCCATGTGCATCTGTAAAAGTGAATCCCAATGCTTTTGAGGGCTGTACCTGGTGGCTGACACTCCTGCCCTAGCTGGAAATCCCTTGAATTGTCATCTTATTTGTATGTCCATCCCTAGGCAGCGATGGCCAGTGAGTGGCAGGAGTGGGATAACAGCAGCTCTGCCCTTTTCAGTGGCATCTGGATTCACTTAGAAGGTCTTGAGGAGAACAGAGTTGTTCTCACATTGTCCATCCTCATGGTTTTTCTCCTCTTCTATGATTTATTAGCAGGGATCAGGACAGTACATGGAGATTTGTGTCCTGGAGGCACAGGACTAAGGCATCCTGAGAGTCTGGAGCAGCTCTCAAAGCAGTTGCCTGAATGCTCAGATGTTTGTTGGTTTTCTCAGCGGCTGTAGTCAGTGCCCACAGTGAGTATTTGCACCCCTGGCCAGCTATTCACAGGGGAATGCTACGAGGCTGTCTAAGCTACCAACAGCACCATCCTTCCAGTAGTAAAACATAAAAAGGGTTGGATGTGGGGCAGTTTGGAAAAGGAAGAAGATAGCTAAAATCCAAAGAGTGGCTGATGAATTGTGAAAGGATCTAGAAAGCAGAGATGCAGAAATAAAATCTGTAACGGAAACAAATAATGTTTTTACAGCATTTTATAACTCATTTTAGTTGCAGTCCATCTAGAAATCTATTTGAGGCAAGAAATCAATTCAGAATTGTAGAGGAAGGTGTTGGATTTCCTGACGTTTAAGGCTTTCTGGATTGCTATGTTCAGCTTCCTTGCAGATGATTTGAATCCCTTCTTGAAGTGGGCTCGGAAAGGCTTCTCCTTGTTGCAGGTGGGCTAGAAAGTGCAGTGTCCTGAGGCTTTCTCCTGTGAGCTTTTCCTCTTGTTTTGTCTCAAGGAACATCGTGAGGGGGCTGTACTGGTGAGCACAACGTCTTTAGAAGGTGGGAGCCCTCAGCTTTGCATGGGACGATCCCACACAGGGGAGGACTATGCTGCGTCTGCCAGGCTGGGCTCCTGTTTGCCTGGGAAAATGTCTGTGTGAGTGATAGAGCTGGGGCATCGAGTGCTGTTCGTTCTGATCGCCGCTTTGAAATACGCTGGGGCATGCCATGCAGTGGAGGTGTTATGGCTGCACAAACAACTGGTAGTTATTGTTCACCGTATATATTCTCAACCTACTTAAGATATTGGTAGGAGTCTCAGTGTTAGAGGCTTCTGGTGTCTGGCAGGATGTGGTGCGTTTGTCTTGGCATTATTAAGTCATGAATTTAATAGATGTCAGCAGTGTCATTCCCAGCGGTCTCCTGAAAGGCCAGTGCAGCGCACCTGACATTTCTCTTGTGCATGATGGCATTCCTAAGGAGGTTTTACCTTGTTCCTCATCCATTTTGAGTGTTCAGACTGCCCTTGGTGATGGACAGAGAATCCAATTCTTGGCAATTGCTGGGCAGACGTCAAGGCAGCGATGTGTTGGGGCACAGCACGTCTGTGCAGAATGAGCATCCTGCTCCCCTGGAGCCAGCCTGGGCACCCTGTTTCTCATGGACTACCAGAAGCTGCTGCCTTCCTTCCCAAACTCCCTTTTTGGTTCTGCCTACTCCCCTTTTGGTTCTGCCTTGTACAGATTGCCAACCTCAGAGTGTCCACCGCTCCCAGAATGTCCTTTGCACCATGGTCTGCTCCTGCCTCTATTGCTGTCTTGAGAGTAGATATGACAGCCAGGTGTTAGATTTCCCAGAAGGATGGCACAAACCACAAGCAATTGACTCCAGATATGTGATATTTCCTCTGACCTCACTTGAAGTGTATTCCCCTTGCCTCATCTCTCCAGGACCGGCTTTACCAGAAATGTGTCTGTCCCCATTCTGCCCCATCTAGGGAATGATGGTGCTTCATGATGTTACTTACCAGGAGTTGTGCTGACCTCCCCGCTTAGGCATGGAGGAAATTTCCCTTACAGGACAGCCCAGCATGGTTCAGCCTGTGAGTCTTTTCATATTAGTGATGGATGCAGTGTCTAGCCCTTGTTTCTCTTTGACTGGGCATTTGTGTTTTAAGTACCGTCTCAGAGCAATGGAGTGAAATGGGGAGAAGGTTTGCAGTAGCTTCCCCGCAAATCTGGAGAGATGGCAGCACAGAGAAAGCACCCACAAGCTGAGGAGGAGGAGAGGCAAGAGAAGATGTGTAGGCTTTTGCAAATAGAGAAAGTGCAGATAAAAGAGGGAGAAGGATATGATGCAGGGGGTAAAACTGATTACAGAGGAGTGGTGTTATAAAGCGAATGCTGGAGCTGGAAATGGGAATTTAGGATGTACAGAAAATAGAACCCATTAGGGCATGGGTTTGCATTTCTGGAAAATAACTGATGTGTTTCACATGGGACAGGGGCGATTAGGCTGGAGAAAATATTGAGAACAGGTACTCAAGGGGACTATCTTCTGTTGGCCTGAAGCAGAACGGATGATTCAAATATGGTTTCTGACCATACAGCCCCCTGAATTGCATACGGGCAGCTCTGGGCAGCACTGCTTAATGAATGGGCAGCACCAGCAGGGTTTGCACAAAATGAAGTTTATTCTAATGATAACTGCAGAGAGGAGCAACAGAGCTCCCAAAGACAGATGGATTCATGAGGAGAAGGGCTCTGGAAATGGGCCGTTGGTAACACTGGAGCAGAGATGAAGGGAGTGTTTTATTATTATTACCTGGAGTAGATTCAAGCTCCAGCAGACGGTAGGATTTGCCAGTTAGTGCTAGAAAGCTGAACACTGGAGGCTTGCATATGCCTGTCAGTCCCATCCATTGGTGACTATGGTGTCCTGCATCCACTAGTGCTGTGTGAACCCAAAATGACTGGTTAAGGAAGAATCCAAGCTTTGGTTTGGAGGTTCAGCCAATGTAGGATATAGGTGCTAGGAGATAATGCCGTGAATAGGTCTTGGTTTTGGCACCAGACCTAAAACAAGAGATAAGTGAGACGTTTCATAGGCTGGAGTCGGTGTTTTGATTACTGCTTGTGGAAGATTCATAGAGGTTGATTTGGCTGTAAGAAAAGGATTTCTCTTGGCAGCTCAACAGCCTGTTCCAAACCTTCCTGATCTCTTCAGTGTAGTCAGAAGTCCCCTGGATTTATGGATGACCTTAGAAAGCACAGGCTGTGTTTGGTTAGCTGACCTGTGTTGGAGAGGCAGGGCTGTGGAGGCTTATCTGTGTCCAACAGCCTCAGATTCTTGTTTTAAAAAAGGCTCCTGTATTCATCAGGTTCTTCTTCTACCACACACAATATATATATATATAATATATATATATTATATAACCACCCTAATTCTTAGATATTTCTGTCCCGTCCGGTGCTACTGGTTCATAAACTCTCCCTGCCACAGATACTGGACAGACTTTCCCCCCTGTTTTCTTTACATACAGTAACACTTTAACATATAGTAACATTTTAAACTGTGAGCTGAAACCTCAGGATTCTTGCTAATCCTGATGTTCTTAATGGGGGGAGGACACTGGGAAGGGGTTCTGGGAGCTTAGAAATGAGCCCAAGACCATGGGAACCATGAACCAGATTCTCGGCTGACTGAGGTTTAGCTTTTGAGCTTTCCTATCTGCTAGAAGGTGGCAAGATTCTTGCTGCTATTGCAGATTTTAGGTTTTCATCTTAGATATCAGATATTGAAATCAGAAATCAATAGCTTAAACCTATCCACTTTCTGGATAATTATTTTGAAATAAGTGTGCAACCAGTCTCTGGGGAAGAAGATAAAGATGTGATCTCCTGGGAGTTTGCATTAATGAATACAGCTGGACATTTGCCTACTCCCAAGGCATTTGTAAAGTGGACTCATTATGTGTTCAGCTCTAAGAGAAGCCTATTTTTTACCACCTGATGTAGTCAAAAGCAAATAATACGGAATAGTTATTGGCTGTTGCGTGCTCGCAAACGCACCTGATGTGCAACAAGACTTTGATTTACAGCCCCACACATCAGCAGTCATATGCACACTTCTGCACAAAATATCATGGTTGTGTGGGTATGTGATGGCACACACAGAGCAGTATATGGGAGACTTTTCTGCGTGCCAGGAATCTGTGCAGCTTCAGGGAGCCAAATATTAGATACATTACTGCCTTGGAGTTTGGGCACGTCATCTTATGTAGTTTCTCATGTCTGTGGTTGTTGCGTGTACAGAAACCTCTGCTGCTTACAGGTTAACAGGGAGATGCCTGCCCACTCTGACTCAGACCGGTGGTATTTTATTGTTGCTATGAAGACTCTATAAAAAGCCCCGGCCTTTATCCAAAAGGAACGCCAATAGCATTAAACTCATTTCCGTTACATCAAGCCACTAAACTCATCAACAGCAATCTCACACTCCTCCGGGGAGCACAGAGGCACTTTGGATTTGACACCCTCAATCGCCTGGTGGTAAATAGGTCATTACTAATACAACAGCAGTAATAAAGTACGAGGCATGAATGCAGAGACTTAGGAATGGTGGTGGTTGAGGTCCTTTTTCTTTGACAGCAGATATTGCTGGCAGTGCAGCAGAATGATTGAGGTATGGTTTGCTCATTACTTCATGGAATCAAAGAACAGCATTTTACCACAGGCTTTCGTCTGGGCACTGCAAAATGGCCAGGTCCTTTGGTACCTCTGCGGTTACTTCTTTAGCTAATGTGAGCTAAAAGGAGGCAGAGCCAAGCCCAGCCAAATCCTACTGCTGCAGACTACAGCTCTAACCAGTTCAAGAGCTTTTTCCCAGAAAGCTGCTCTCGGAGCCCATGGTTCTTCCAGCAGGAGTGTCACGTGTGATGTAGAGAGACTCAGTAGGGCCAGTTTTACCTTTAAAGTCTAGGTTTAATTTTTTCTTTTAAAAAAAGATGTGTTTCGACAGTTTGTCACATCGACTCAGCCTGCCATGTCGTGGGCAGTGAAGTGTTAGGAAGGAAAAGCAAAAAGTATTTTGATGAAGGATCAAGTCAACTCACTAATGTTTTGTGAGCATCTCCCATGCTGACCTTGGTCCGTGCAGACGCACGCCGGCTCAGCTGGCTCTCCTGAATCTGGCAGAGTTTTTGGAGGTGCTGGCAGCAGTGCCAGGCGGGATTCAGGGAGATCTGGGGAAAGGTTTTGAAGGGGATCTGCTGAGTGTATGTGCTTTGCAGCAGAGACATTTTGCCAGCTTCTCCTGAACTGAAGTCTCCATCATGTGTTTATTTTTGATCTGAGGAGGAGGGAAAGAGGGAGGTATCATCATCAGGCATTTTTATAGCGTGCAGAGTGGGGGAGGGCACAGGCTGTGTATTACAGGAGCCCCTCAATCTCTGCTTGGGTTCAAGAAAAAGAACAAAAACGGTCTCTCCTGTGTGTGGTTTTTTTTCACTCGACAAACATTTAATTATTGTACCTTTATGCAGCTGATGAATCAACGGAGAGAAATACAGGAGATAATGTACTTCTATTTTTATACCCTATACTAATGAGGCTCATACTAAAATTTCCCCCTGCATGATTGGCTGAGGCAAGGCAGGAATAATTCGGAGAGAGGAGAAGAGGATAAGATGCTAAGCATTTAGCAGCATGCACACACGCAGTTTGGAGAAAACGTGCGCTGCCTTAGCCAAGCAGAGCACTGGGAAAGCGTGAAGAGAAGCATTTTATTCATAGAAAATTATCTCTAGGGGATGGACTTCTCAGGCAGAGCTATGGCACGGGGTGGAGGCAGTGGTGTTAGGACTGCTGCTGGCTCCTGTTCCTTGGCAGGGCTGCCTGCATACCAGGGCTGTGCCGCACAGCCCCATGCCACCCGCGCAGCCTCTCTTGTGTGCTATAGACCATCCTCTTGGCCTTGGCAGCCTTCAAAGGCTCCATCAGAGTCGTTAACGTGTCCTGTTAGAGACA
>JAOWBP010001090.1:13656-32809 GCA_028571105.1 Tragopan temminckii | reverse complement strand
AGGAATAGAATAGAGCAGACGATCAAAGAAAGCAAAAAGACACGATGCCTTTACTGTCGGTGGAGAAATAAATAGTTACAGAGTAGTGCACAGTTAGCAGTGCTGGGGCTCACAGCTGGCCTGTGCAACCACGTTTATCTCAGTGTGTGATGCTGCAGTGGCTCTTACCTCCTAAGCCCCTTAGCTGGGAGCTCAGCAGCACCGGGTGAGCTCAGGGCTCGCTGCCCAGGCTGAGCCTCAGCGCGCCGTTGTGGTTCGGCATTGATAAAGATCAGGCCCAGGGGATCTGATAGCACTCTGTTGAGCAGTTTCAATCCTAGGCAGCAGAGATTTGGCCTTGCTGCTTGAAATCTAGGCTGTGCTGGGAGTCAGCCTGGCAGTTTGGTTTGCAGCTGTGATGGAATAGGAAATGAGATCAGGGTTATGTACAGAGCTGCCTGGTTCGTGGGAGAAAATGCTCCTAAGCTGTCCGACTGCTTCTGAGAGGTACAAATCAAAGGTCTGAGGGTTTGATGTTTTCTTTCGTAGAAAGGAGAGGGAGAAATGAATGTACAGAGCCAGTGAGGGATTTTGTTAATTCGCTGAACTGTAACACCGTCATTTAGAGCAAAATAAGGCATTGATTTTTATTTGTGGAAACATGAGTGGGAAAAGTGAAGTGTAAATCATAAAAAAACAAGCCAGCATGTGGTTAGTTCTGTCTGTGGCTGATGTGAGCTAACCTGTGGGACCTGGCAGCTCTGGGTCCTCGACACCCTTGAGTACATTTTAGGAGTACTAATATGCAATACATACACCTTATAGGAAGCAGCTGTGATGCTTCATGGCTTGGCTGGTTCTGTTTTTGGCTCACCTGCCTTTGGGGGGACAAAGAGAGGCAGCGTGCCCAGCAGGATGCTGTAAGGGAGCTCAGTGTGCTTGGAGAGCCGCCCTGGGGTAATAAGATCAATGTTGAAATTTGCCCTCTTAAAAGGGACCCAAATGTGGAATGCGATTTTATAGCACCAGTGAAAAGAATTGCTAATAACATTAATCTGTAAGGGAAGGACAGCAGGGAAAGAAACGAGAGGAAATTTTACAGCCCTAATATACAATAGATGAAGAGTGTAAATCCAGTCATGGTGCTGGAGTCTGGAAAGTGCTGCTGTTTGACCCCAAGTAATGCTGCTACTTCATCCACCCGACAGAACCTACACCGCCAGCACAGTGCCATAATTCACATCCCTATTGGAAGATGCTGTTGTCAAGGCCAAGGACTGAGCTGTTTAGAGCCCAAGAGATCGCCCATTGCATCTCCTGGTGAATCAGTGTGGTGTAACCTTGTGCTGCTGCTACTCTGGTACTTCAGTGTGTGCTACAGGGCTTAAATCTGTCAGTGAAACAACAGCATGTCTGTATGAGCAGAAAGACGGGGAATCATGGAGGGATGAGCCATGTCAGTCCATTCAAGGCATGCTCTGTGGGAGATACAAACCTACATGTGCATGGGAGATCTGTGGGAAATATAAAGGAAAGGGGAAGGGGACGGTGTGATCATATGTCACAGTAAGGTTTGTCATCTGGCACCATTAAGTGTGAAGAGCCTTTTGATGGGCTGTTTTTGCTTTTTGGTAAGAGTTGTGCCTCGAGAATGGGAATAGCTTAGGAAAGCAGTGGAGAGTAGATGGTGCAGAGTTAATGCAGGAAGGAGTGAAATGCTGCTCATGGGAAGCACAGAGCCTGGCAGCTGGCAGGTGCTTGGTGGTGGGTCTGGGACCAGGGCTGGCAGCAGGGCTTCGCTGCTTCACAGGAGCTGTTGTGGTCTGGCTTTCCACAAACTGTGACTTGAAAATCTGGAAGAAACAGACTTTTTATTTGTTTAGTGGTTTGGACCTATAAAACAGAAACTCGTAATACTCTGGTGAAGCATTTGAGGCAATTTGGGAATATAGCATTCCTTATTAAACTCTACAGGTTTCAGAGACTTCTTCCATTTTCTTAGCAGCATAGGAGTGTGACCTCTATAATGTTCAATAGGATATTGAGAAATTGAGGCCAGTTTAACAAGAAAAGCTGCCTCTTCGGTGCTCCAGCTCTTCCATTTCTTTTCTGTCTATAGTGATGTCAGTAACAGTGTAAGTGAACCTTTTAGTTCCTAAAAAAAGGTGAATTTAGTCCATTGTTGTTAGGGACTGGTTTGAGACAGATGTTTTATCAGAACCGCTCGCCTATGGCTGGAATAATAAAGCAAAACGTTCTGACAACAAGATTCTGAAAGTCAGAAATTATCATGCTTTGCATTGTTTCAGGGTCGTTTGTGGCCATTCTAACAAGATACACTGTTATTTGGAAACTTCCTGTGGATGGAGGGAAGGCCCTCCGGGTGGTGTTGTCTGACAGTGCAGGGCTACCTATGTGCCCCTCGACCTAGAGAGGAGATCCAAACCCACAGTGTCTCAGCTGCAAACCTGAAGCCCAGCTGTCTGTGCAGCTGGATTTTTGAATGCTGTATTTTTGAAATTGGAAGGACCAGTGTGTCCTTCCAGTTAAGATAAGATAAGAAATTGTGCTCATCAGAATTCTGTAGCACTGCAGTTTTTCCTCACCTGGGAACCTGGGTTTTAGAGGGACTAGAGAACAGCATGTTATGGGAGTTTGCAGTCTTTTATTTATCTTACTGATTAATAATTCTTCGCTAGTGAGTGCAGATGGTGAGTTTCTTTAGGGGGCACATAGCACTTTCCTGTTTTTAATCTTTTCTCATTGATGAGTTAGGCCTGCCAGCTGATTAGAAATTAATTACTGCACTGCTTTCTTCCCCCAGATCTTCTACCCCTGAGGCCAGTCCCTTGCAAAGCTAGAGGAAAGGCAGCTTTCAACCTCTAGCACTGACTGCTTGGGACAAGAGCATGTTTAAATCAAAGAAACTCCTAAGATATGTTGATGTATGTAAGAATGGGAAGTGGTACCCAGCTCACATCTAGCACATGGGTATCCCATAGCCACAGCTTCTTGGCTGGGCAGCAGTGTTCTCAGTAACACTGTGAGGCTGCCTGCACAGGGGCACGGCTAGGAAACACAGCTGCACTGCTCACATTACCTCTAAGTTAAGATAATATCCTCTCCTGACAGCTGGGATCCTTTTGTCAAGGTGTTGGGAAGGTAAGAGTCAAAATAAGTGATTTTCTGAAGCTTGTTTAGGGCAGAAATGCTTTCTTGAGAGAGCACGAGCTGTCAGGCTAAAGGGGACGCTGACACTATTGAAAACCCAGTGTCTTTCTATACCAAGGGTTTAACTCACCCACACTGGCCTTGGGATTTATTCTCGTGCTCCAGAGGCAGTGCCGCAACCCCAGGATGTTGGATTGTCCCTGTGGGCTGCTCCTATGCACCTGAGGTTATCTGTGTTGGAAGGCATAACACTACCAAGAAAAATCTCATTGTATCGCTCTGGGGAGAAGGAGGTCAAGCAGGCAGGAGAATTGCTCTTCCCCTTGGAGTGTGGCAAAGCACACTGACATCTCATGCATGATGGAGAGTGGGAAAGACTGAACCTAAACTGCAATTAGCCCTAATGAAGATGCTCTCTGTTCCCCTCTCACAGCGGATGCCTGCTCACGGCAGAGCCACGGCGATGCTGACATCTTTGGCAGGCAACCAAACCGGCTGCCACCACATCTCCTGCCCTTGTCCTTCCTCCTCCATTGGAGCTTGGTTTGCTGCGGGTTCATTAACATGCTGATGCAGTTAGCAGGCTGCACCAATGCCTGTGCTTCTGGCTTGTGGCTGGTGTCTGTGGTTGCTGCAGAGAAGGAGCTGGTTGCCCTGTGGTGCCCTTAACGTAGTGAGAGAAGCAGCTGAGGTGTTGGAGCTTGATGACAGGGTGGGCCTGGATGTGTGGATATGTGTGTACCCTTTTCTTTGTTTTCGTTCTTTTTTTAATCTTCTACATAAAACTCTTCAATAGCAAATGGATCGTTACCAAGTGATTACAGTTGTGGTATGCACATAAGACTTTATTGCACCTGAGGGCTTTCAGAAGCAATGCACACACACACACATGTGCCTCTGTATGCACTCACAGGTAAAAAATAAATCCTTACTATCCATGTTTAGAAGTGAAAGCAAAAGGAACTGAAAACTGCAGAGAAACCTCAGCTACCCATTTCCCAGAGGTACCGCTGATGGGAAGAGAATTTCATGCAGGACAGCAAAAAAAAAAAAAAAAAAAAAAACCACAAAAAAAAACCCCAACAAAAAACCAAACCCAAAACCCAAAAAAGCAATGAAGGAGGAAACTCCCTTCAGGTTTCAGTTGAAGAATTACCCTGAGGTATTGGCTGCCCACGGTTTTCTGTACAAAATCTCTCTTGGGCCCTGCTCAGCCTGCTCTTATTTTCCAGTGCTGAGGTTGGGAAGCGGAGGCTAATTCAGCACTGCAGCCCTGCAGCTGGTGGGTCTGTTGCCTTGTCTGCACAGGTTGTCATCTTGAAGGTATCAAGCGGCAGAATTGAAAAATGACAAAGAAATCTTCATCGTACAAGGCACAAAATAAAAAGGAGATGGCTGAGATAACAGTAATTTAAAACCCCTGTTATTAATACTGCCTCGGGCGCTGCAGTGGAAGGATTTGCATGTGCTCAGTAGTTGTCTCCATGGGCAGTAGCTGCTTTCCTCTTTGCCCAGCTCAGGCAATCCTGTTTTCATTTTTCTTCATTTTTTTCTTTGATTTCTTAAGTTTTCCTTAGCCTTCTTAGGCTCATTCTGTGCTCCTGAGCCCTGCTGTATGGATCTGCAGTATGAATACAGCATCTCGGGCCGGGGGAGGCTGCGTTGTGACAAGTTTAATTTCTGCAGATAGATCCATGCTGTTAAGTTAAGGAAAGGAATTCTGGTCAAAGCAGGGAATTTAGGATGAGATGCTGTTAAGAGCTTTGAAGTGTTCACCCGGCAGGACATCTGAATGTTCTCCAGCCCTTTTCTAGCCACTGTGCTCTGAACAAGTAGAACAGAAAGTCATCAGGGCCAGAGGGAGGGAAACACGAGCCAACGTGGCCCTGTAACCCACCTGTGCTTTTGAACTGTATGATTTCGGGGTGGATACGCTATTTTGTGAGCGTTTTCACCAGAGTGCCAGTAGTGTGGAGGGGTTAGATCTAGTTGATTTAGATCCTTTACAAAGACGTTTTCAGAGCAGCATTACACAGCAAGCTCTCAGCTGCCTTTGAACAAAGTTTCTGTATGCTTGAACGATTTGCATGCAAGTATAAATCTGTGCTTCCCAATAAAGCTCTGTCAATAAGAGTACCACATCTTCTGCGTGCAAGGCAGTGCTTAAATTAAAGCTGCTAGATAAAAGGCTTGTAGGAAGAGCACGGAGCAGAGAGAGGACATAAGGAGGTGTCTGAGCTGCAGAGATGTCGGCACGCAGCTGATCTGTGGCTCTGAGTTTGGGGGGCATCACGTCTGTGCTTTCCTTCTGCCTCTCCGGGCTGCAAGCTCTGGGGGCAGAGCAGAGAGGCACAGCACACAGTCTGGCCAGAGAAAAGAGGGTTGAAGTCCTGGAGGAAGGATCAGGGGGTGTTGTCTCTGTTATCCAGAAGATGTGCAGTGCATGCATCTGAAGGCTGATAGGCATAAATCTACAGAAGGCAGAAGTAGTCCTTAAGGTGATGCTGGAGAGGGCTGAAGTAACATTATCTGGGGCTTGTGGCTGGTTTTGCTGTGCTGTTACCTTCACCTGTGTTGGTGCACTCTCCCCTGGTATGTTCCTCACCTCCGTGTGCTGGTTGGATTGGTGGTACTGAGTGTTTTCAGGTTAGCCACATGAGCAAAACCATTCCTCTAGAAGAGAATGAAAGTAGCGTTTTTCCCCCATTTAACTGTATTCCAAGTCTGCAATTGCCCAGACTGATCTGAAAGCAGAAATGCTCATCCAGTAACAGCTCTTTGGTGGGTTACGCAAGGAGAGAGGATTTCTCTTTGGACGCAGATCCTCAAATCCTGGTCAAGAAGCTAAAAAGCTGCGTCTGTGTCACAGCACTCGATCCAAATGACTGCTGAATTGCAATTGAAGGACCCTCTAGCTTCTGCTTTCCTTTTCAAATTCTGTTCCTCTGCTTTAACCTTTATTTGCACGGCAGCATCTAAGGTTTGTAGGGCAACTCTGTACACTAAAGTGTTTGCAGGTTTATAATTTATTGCTAGTATTTTTTTTATCGCAGAATATTGCACGTCTTTATTATGGGTAAAAGAAGAATCAAATTTGGCTTGGATGCCACAGAAATGTCTGGGAATTAGCTAGGTATAAACATACCATTTCTCAAATTTGGATGGCTTGACTACCGCCTTCTTTTCCCTTAATTCCTGGTCTCCCCTTGATATCATTCCCCTTAGCAAAAATCCTGCAGGAATAGGTAACCCAGTCCTACCCTGGGATTAGAGGACTCAGTCCTCGTCTCATTCACACTCAGATAAGCCAAAAATAAATCTGTTGGAAATTGGGAAATCTAACATTTTGGCATTAATTTCCTAACTCTGCTGGTGACTTCTGGATTCCTGTCTGCTGGCAAAAAGGAAAAACAACCAAACAAGCCAAAACCAAACAACCAATGTCTGGCTACCTCCTTCCCTGCAAAATGTGTGTGTGCAGTGGATGCGGCTGCGCTCTGCGCAGTGCATTCGGTGCGACAGCTCAGAGCATTTGGCCTCTGGTGTTTTAGAGGTTGTAATAGCCAGAATGACTTCTCTCCCAGTGAGCACAGGAGGGGAAAATGGCCTTGGTCTGACCCACTGAGGTGACCTGCTGCTAGGTGCCTGGTCTTGCGTTCCTTAGGAGCTGGCTTAGTGACGTGCAGACAAATCCCTTTTGCTTTTACTTCACGTTTTGTTTGCTGGAGGATGCTGCGATTTTTTTCCTCTTTCAAAAAAATGCTTTTATTAGTTTGGTGCTGATCTTTTACCCAGATAATGAATTCTGACTATTTAAAGCGATTTAAGCTTTTGAGTTTTTCTGTTTCTTGCATTATCAGAGGATGATACCGAGCATTACCAGGGTAACCAAATAACCGGAGAAGAGAACTGAGGGTTGCAGCTGCACGCACCAGCAGACAGTGTTGTGTGGCTCACGGGGAGAGCAGTTCCTGCAGCAGCCTTGTGTTGTGCTGGCGGGAGGAAGCCTGAGCTGTATCAGGGTGATCAAAGACTGACAATGAGCTAACAGTGTGAGATGGCCATAAAAACTCAAGGTACGATCCAAGGGTGTATTAGGAGATGAATTTCTAGTAGAGATTAATGCTGCTGTGTCAGACAGTGGTGCAACCTCTCTTGGAATAGAGTAGCCCATTTGATTGCAAATATTCAGCAAAATGAATTCAAACTGGAACAGGGACAAGGGCAATCAGGGGAATGGAGGAGCTGTCTGTGACGGGAAGCTGACAAGAGCTCTCAGGACAGACACCCGCAGGGAGGAGAACTTCTTCAGCCAAAAGATGGAAGGATGAATAGGTACTGGGTGCTCACTGAAAATGTGGGCTGTTGGCCAGGAGATGCTTTCTGAGCATCAGACAGGTTTAGAGCAGCCTCCATTGGGCTCCCGGCTGGGTCCAAAAATCTCTGCAGAAGGGGAGCCTGCCTGCAGGCTTACGTGCGGAATAACTAACTAGTCCTAATGGCCAAGTCTTAAAGTTTTTGCAACTCCTTTTTTTTTTGTGTGTCTGAATTGAAGCCAGAGCCTTCACCCAAGGAGCAAAGCCTGGCTTTAGTGTCTGCGCCAGGCACGGTGCCTGCTATTTCACCTGTTGCAGAGCTCTAGTCCACATTTTGCCAAGATGGTAAATTATGTGGTGTTAACTAGTGTTGCCGGTTCCCATGGCAACCCTTTTGCTAATTAACGCACAGTGGCAAGGGAAAAAAAATCTGTCCTTAATGATGAATTAATTTGACAAGACCGTTATGGTAAGAAGAGTTCTGAATAGGCACTCTGAAGGTGTAAAACAGGGATATGAGCACGTTTGTTGCTTCTAAAGAGAATAATGGGGAGGAGGAAAAACATGTCAGTGTGGTTCTGTCCTTGCAGCCTCCAAACAGCAATCCTCCTAGCAACTGGGAAAGGGTTAGCATTTGGAAAGGGGGCTAATTATCCTGAGAGGTGTACAATAGCTGTATATGAGGAAGGTACCTCAGAACATAACTCTAATTGATTTGCTTGTTTGGTCCTTTTTTGGTAAGGTGTTTTGAGTCACATTTTGGTGTTTAAAAGATTAATTGAAAATTAAGTGAATTTAGGAAATTTAAGCGCATGAAGGAATTGGAAAATTTACGCTATTTTGTGTCCAAAAAACCACAGTTCCTCACAGACTGCTCCTGTATTTCAGTCTGCTCTACTCTTTCGTGCAGCAGCCATGGGACATTCCCAGTGGCTCCCAGGAGATGGGCCCAAATGAGACCACAGATTGATCTCATTGTTCAGAAGTTTGGAAGAGAACCCACTGCCACTTCGCAGCGTGGCCCTGACTGCTGATGCTGTGGCCTTTGGAGCACATCAGCAGTAAATCAGGAGCGAGAAAAATAGCAACTTCTGCACACTGTTAGGGCTGAGTTGCAAGCATTGGTGCCATCAGTGGGGGCATCTTAGACCTGGCAGCACTTTGTGCAAAAGGCATTGAGTTAAGCCTCAGTGTTGTGGCTAAATTCATTGTACTCAGCCCTCTTGAATCCTCCTCTCCCACAGTTTTAGTTAGACAGAGCTGTGCATCACAAACTGCTGCATTGCGTGGACCACCAGATAAAGGGGAGCTGGGAGATGACTTGGCATCGTGTTAGCATCCATGCCTTCCTCCTGGAGAGGTTCTGGGGTCTCTGCCCACTGCCTCCCGCAGCTTTTAAAGCAACTAGTAAGCAGCCAAGGTTTCTTGGAGTGCATGGCTTCAGGGGAGAGCAGCTGTGTGATAGAACACAGGGGTTGCCATTCGGCTGCTGGGGTTATCAATAGGAGCATTTGTGGGGAAGTTGCAGGTTGGGCTGCTGTGGAGCATGCCCTGGTTGACGGATCAGGGCCAGCAGACTGAGCAACATCGGTTGCTCGTGTGATGCATCAAGCAGGATGAAGGCATCTGCTTTCCCCCTCATTCTGCAGGAGAGGCAGAGAATTTCTCATGAGATTTCAGCCTCTACTGATCTCTGTCAATGTCTGAGCACTGCGGGGTTGTGCCTTTCTTGGTGACACATCTGTGCTACCCTGGGAAAAACAACCTCCTGCTCATTTGCACGGAGGATGATGCGCACAGGGCTCTGTTTGGCACCCATGGGTGCTATTCTGATGGCTTTGCACGGATGCATGAACTTCCAGAAAAGGTGTTCTCATTGCCCAAAGCTCATAGCGAAGGAAGCGTGGTTGTTTTCTCTTTACATGATTGCCCCTGGGAAACAGGCACCTTGCACCAAGGAACGCTTTCCTTTCTCCCTTGGTAGCTAGTGCTGTCTGGGGATAAACGTGCCAATACCTGTTACCAGCACACAATCTGTGTTTTAATTTCCCCAGATCAATCTAAGTGCAAAAAATACTCACAACTCCCTTCTGGCTCTGAGTGACCCAAAGATGGGGTGGCTGCGGGCTTTATAGCCATGAAAACAACACTAGAAGTTGCCATCAGCAGTAGTGCAGGCACCTTCATGGAGGAGTTCTGTATGTCTGTATATTTTTATTTGTTCAAGGCTGTTTGGGGCACTGAAATAACCTGCTCTACAGAAATCACAAATCTCCTCTGGACTTAATTGGCTGCTGATTTGAGTTGTTAAAAGTTGTTTGAGGATCTGTGTTTGCAAAAAGTGCCAGTAATGCTGGGAGGGAGATGACTTTTGCCTTTTTAAGGAGAAAAAGGCCATTTGTCCAGATACGTACATTTCGGGACAAGTAAATTCTCAGGAGAGCAGGAGAGGTGAGGCTGCACACCCAGAAAGCCCCAGGCCTCTCGGCACAGCGAGGTGGAAGAATTGGAGGGAGTCACTGCGGCCCCTTGCCTACAGCATTCAGCAGCACTGCACTGCTTCCAGCACAGAGATGGGGCTGCCTGGGAGAGCTGTGGCTCTCAGCAAGGTGATGCCTCCATGGCCACATCTCTCTTGGGGACCGGAGGAGAAACACCCCCTGCCTCGCTCCGGGCACTGCAGTATGGGAGAGGACATTGGGCTTCATTAAAATCAGGCATATGTGGGAGAAAGCTAGGTGCTCAGAGAGTGGGTCTGTGATTGCAGTATGGGAACAAACATTGCTGCTCTTAGAGTGCTGCTGTTGGGCTGTAATAACACGACCCTCTTAACTGTCATAGCCCAGTGTACAGCGGTGAAGATGGACTGTAGTCTATCAGTGTATTATTTAGGCTATCATGGAACTCAGTGTATAGATGTGGATGAGCTTGATGCTCACCTTGCATCACCAAAGAGACTTTGAGGTCTTGCAGAGCCTTTCTAGCAGAGCCCATTTGCCTGACCAGCTCCTCGTGCAGTAGCTCTCACTTGGGCATAGCTGCTGGCACTATTATGGTACAACCACAGTCTGCCTCTGCTAATCTTGCTTTTGAGAAGCTTCTTCTAGACAGATATCAACAACCCAAGTTCTTTCATTTGTTTTTCATTCAAAGACTTCTTCACCTTGTAGATAGGAAATGTGTTGTTGGTGTTTTGATTTTAGACAGCTAAAGTGGAGCCTCTCTCCATTTCAGATAATACACTCCTAGCTCTCCCCATTATACATGGCTTGCTCCAAAAGTAATACCTCCTATTTATTTCCATGGAAATGACAACAAAAAGCACAGTAATGCTATTTGGTAGAGCAAATTCTCAGCTACAAAACACTGTTTTTCAATTCGGTCCCCACCAGGAGGACTTTACTTTTGGAGCAATCCTCGTACATAAATAATACCTTTCTTGGAGCTATTTAAGCTATGTTAGTGCAGTCTCTGTAATGGTGGTTTAGCTGAGCTTTTAACAGGTTTAATCTCTTTTTGGATATTAATCCCCCCAGAACCTCTGATAAAATTTGTTGCTTTTCTCTGAATCCCTCCCACGCTGTCAATATCTGAAATGAGTTGCCTTGTGCCGAACAAGCTGGAGGAGGAGGGATTGTTACAGCTTCTTACAGCTCTTGCTCTCATTGCAGTGCTTTTAGGACTCTTCTCAAATTTCCTGCCACTGTTACTGCCTGCTTGCTTGCCCTGTGAGCCTCTCCCCCATTGAATATAGGTCTGGAATGAGCTGGCCTCCCATTCATTAGCTTTATTTCTTCGTACACAGAGATATTTGTAAGGTTTCTCTATTTGATACCATTGGGGAAGGTAATTGAATGTTATCTGTTCCATACCGCAATAAAGATGTAAAGGTAATGAGGACTGCAACAAACAGTTGTTGTTGGGTCCTGTTTCTAGTTTCTTGCGCTGTTCTTTCTTGCTATGTGCTGCATCTCAGAATCCCTAAGCCTATGTGACAGCAAACTCAACCTGTGGTCCAGGTTATCAAAGACTGACTGAACCGGAGGGGAAATAATCTTTTTTTTTTTTTTTCCATCATGTTACTGTAGAAATCACACACTCTCCTATGAAACAATAGCACACTTTGGACAACCTCTTTTGTCAAGTATTTGGTCTGAAAAAGCAAGGCCTGCTCTGTCAAACCATCCAGTGCTCCCATGTGAACCCCAGCTGAGCCACATCCTCAAAGCCAAGCTCCTCATGGCTGGACCTGAGCAGGGTCCCAAAATCTCTCCTTGTCCAAAAATGTCTCTCTGTGATTTTGAGATGTCCAGGTTTTCTCTGGCTGTTGTGGAAGCAATAGCAGGGAAGGAGGGTTTTGTAACAACATACGTGACTGCTGCTGACATTCTGCTCCTCTTCTCTGCCCTCCTTCCCTTTGGATAAATTTCTTGGCTGGTCCAGCTGTGCAGTTTGGAAAGAAGGCAGCTGCCGTCGTGAGAAATGATGGCCATAAAAAGTAATGGAGAAATTTGTGAGGGCAGGATAATGTATTCTTTCTTTGCCAGAGCTGCAGGAAGGAAGAGCAGTGAGAGGTATGCAGCCACAATGGAAACCTGTGTGAGAGATCAGGTTTGGTCCTGCCTATCTCTTTCTCTTTGGGTGAACCATGAAACAAAAATAAGAGGCAATCTGAGCTGCTACCACATTTTCACAGGGCTTGTTTAAATGAGGATTTACTTAGACTGAAAGCTTACTAGAGCCACTTAGTTCTTCCAGGTGGAGTACATATCTAGGCCAGTAGTAAAAATTCATTAGGAGATGTCTACAAGAGGGTACTTGCCAAGCACTTGCCCAAAGAGAGCATCTTGAAAGCTTTCGACAAACAGTATCAATTTTTAATGATACCTAGAAATAACTAGTGCTGCCAGAGTTTGCCATAGCATTTATAAAGCCCTAGGAATATCTGGGATGGAACAGCCTGCATTGCAGGCAGGTGTACATGCTCTTGTTTTCAGCAACTAGTCAAAATAGCTGTAGCAAACGTTTTTATTTCTGAGCGTTGGGCTTATTTTACTACCAGTTAATGTGCATTTACAGATGTGTTACCTCTGATAGCTCACCATCTCTCTGGCAGCAGTGTAATTGCAGTTGGCACAGTTTTAGCCATCTTTCCTGTAGGTTGTCGTGACTGTCCATCACTGTTTTCACTCTTCTATGTGCTGCCTGACCCATGGGTATGATTGCCATGAGCTGCCCAGCACACGGTGTGTACACTATAACTGCATGCAGATTGCTTACCAGGCAGATAATACACGATAGCTGAAGCTGGTCCTGGGCAGATCCTTTGATTGGGATAACATACTCAAATGAGCTCAACCATGACAGCTTGGGCAAGTTTCAGTCTAAATTCAAGTTTGGCTGTCATCACGCACCCTCAGCTCTACCCATGTGTAGCAACCTCTCCAGACTCTCATTTGTAGTTCGTGCTAGTTATGCTCTAAAAAACCTGTGATAAAAACTGCAGGCAGCATTGAAATCTATTGGCTGAGACATCAGACACTAGGGTTAGATACTCCTCGAAGCAAGAATCTGATGCGTTCGATGAACGTAGGCTTACAGATGTTCCCATTGACTTTGGTTCCGCTATTCACATGAGTAAGGACAGACCCTACAGCACAAACCTCTTTCTGTGCACTGCACATAGCAAGGAAGAATGGTGTTATAGGGAAATAAGAAAAGCTTTGGAGTTTTGCATTCAGCTGTTTGCCTTTCTGCCGAGTCTGAGCCTGGATGCCCATCATCTGTTCTTCTCAATACCATTTCTGAGCTGCCCGTGGCTCTGTCCCATTGTTTTCCTACAACACGACCAGGACTTGTTCAGGCCTCAGTAGAGCAGTGCCCTGGGACAGACCATGGGAAGGAAAGATCTTTGATGCAGAGTCCGCACAGCCAGAGCTCAGCTTCACACGAGCTGTGCTGCCTGTCCTGTTGGGCTGAATCACGTCCCAGGATGAGCTGAATGTTTTCCACCCAGGGGCTGGGTTGGGTTTTATCATGCTCCATTTGCCTTTCCCCTCTGATCTGGGAGTTGACGTTTTTTTAGCATAGGTCTTTTGAAAGTAACATTTTGGTTCACCCTTAGAGTTGCCATTTGACTTCTTTGTCGTAACGCGTCCTGATTAATGATTAATTGCAAAGGACGTGTTCCAACTCCAGCCTGTGTCCCGGGGTGCTTGTCGCAGCAATGATACACTAGGTGATTACTCACTCCCCTTAACCTGACAGCTGTATTTCTTTCTCTGACTGGTTAATGACCTTGACCAGGTACATGCGTGTTTTCTCAGTGTGTCTGGTTGGGGATGTGCAAATTCCTCTTTCACTTGCATGACCTTCATTTATCTAAGTTAGGGAAAAAAAAAAAGGAGCTGTTCTGTGAACAGATGGAGCGTTATTTCTAGAGGTAGGTGAATAATGCAAAAATTTATTCATTCCAAACCCCTTTGGACAACTCAGATGTTTGCCTTAAGATAGTGTTGCAAATCCTAGTGCAAATATCTGCTCACATGAATGTTCAGCCTGACCGTCTTGAAAATTGTGTGTGATTGTGGTAGTCATCGAGTCCAGGAGCAGGAGTGGTGCCGGGAGACTTAATTGATTCATTAAGGAAATTAGGAATTATCACTATTTTAAGCAGTAGTTACAGAACATGTAGTTTGTACATAATGAAGTTAGACTGAAAAAGGTTGTCAAATCATAGCAGGTAAAAATAATTATGTGAAAGCCAATCTGTTCATAGATAATTCACCAAGGAGGAAATGCTGCTAAAATCAGCAAATGTTTGCTGCAAGTAGTTTGCTTGGCTCTTGTTGTTCCTTAATGAATTGAATCTATTAGCCAGGGAAAACATCATGTTGCCTGGAAAAAACAAATTGTATTTGCATGCTTCTTCCCCGTGCATTTGGCCCCATTTTAACATGAACACAGTAGTTACGCTGTGGAGCTGATTTTATTACAACAGAAATAAAACCAAGTTTGCAACTCCAGCTATTCAGACGCTAAGCTCTGGAATAGATCTATGGGGAGAGAGGCCTTTTAATTCCGTTGCACTTCTGTCCGAAGTCTGTATCCCTGACCAACACGCGCTTCAGGAGCTGTGTCTGTTCCCTGGGCACACGGCGAGGGGCTCTCAGCAGCCGGGGGCTTCCAGCTGTGTTGGTGTGGGGTTGCCATGCACTGCTGCCAGGGATCGTGTTTGTGGCCCGCTTGGACACACGAGTTGGCTCACAAGTTCCTGGTCTGTGTGACACGCTTTCTGATGCACTGGGAGCCGTGTGAGTCATTATGCTCCAGCTATGGTCTTTTTGGATGGAAATTATACTTTTAAATATATACTGTGATTACATACGGCGGTGATGGGCTCGTTTGAAGGAACTGGAATGTGAGCCATTAAGTTGAGTGGCTGCCATTATGTGCCGCGTTTGCCAACAGATAATAGACAATGATATTTCATCTGTGACAACTTTGCCCTCTAGACTTTGAATAGAATTATCTCACTACGTAGCTGCTTTCTTCAGCGCCATCCAGGTACAGCTTTGTCACCCCAGGCAGCAAGTGTGGCCCCTGCGGGTTGGAGGGGTGGGATGCAGAGGGCCAGACTGGCACACGTCCTGCACAGCAGGACTGCAGGGATGGGAAGGGACGGCTTGCACAGGAGCCACCAGACGGTAACTTCTGTTCGTTGCTAACCTGAGCTGAATTGAGAAAAGCAGCTTAGGGGAGGAAGCTGCATATCCCATTGCTGATCTGGCCAATCCTTGTAATAGGCTTACAGGGCTTGATGACAATCTGCAGGGGAGTTGCATACATTTATTTTATTACCTTACTGGTGAGATAACCTCTTACATCCGGGATTGACCATTGAGCTTTTTACTAAGAAAATAGACGATAATACAGAGTGAATTAGATGGAAATAATGTCAGGCCCAGTGCATGACGTCCACCTGTTGAAACCAAGGGAGAAGAAGTGTGTGCTGTGATGTACACCTGCAGGGCTGCCTCCTTCTCTTCCTCACCCCTTGTGTCAGTTCCCCAAAAGTGGTGCTTACCGTGGGGCTTACACTGGAGCAGACTGAATGCTTTTGGAACCCAGGAGTGGGGCAGCACATCATGCAGCCAGGGCTGCTGCTGCCTCTGCAAGGCCACCTAAAGCCAGGGGTGCTTTCTGGGCTCACGTGTTGCTTCCCCATCCACCTCTTGCTTTATGCTTTCTTTTCATTGAGATTTGCCATAAGCCAGGGTCTGCAAAACATTCTGAAGATGGCATTCTCCTCTTTGTGTTGTATCTGCGAATGAGCCATTCCTTGGTTTTATGAGATGTAAGCTGCAGTGCCCTACACCGGGAAATCAGGAGATCAGAGCAGCACATGAGGAGCCTGAGCCCTGTTACCAGGATAATACATGCAGCTGGACTTAAGTCTGTCCCAAGCACTGATTTGCAATACTAGCAACCTCTATTTCTTAAGTACAAGGTTCCCATCACTTTGCTAAATATATATATATATATATATAATTTTCTTCTTCTTTAATGCTATTATTTTAGCTTCGTTCTACAATAACAATATATGGGAACTGTGCATTAAGGCTGTTAACTGGTGATGTGTTTTAATTCATTGTGGTATAACATGGCAGAATGCATATGCCATGTGATGTATGGATAACGTGATGTAATTTAAAACACAGTGCATTGACTGATATCACAGAGGGACTTTTGCTGCCTGCTCCCTATGCTTGGCCATCCAGGAGTGATGTTTCTGCTTTGTATTAACAGACTTAAATTTGAGTTAATTTCCTTTCCTGATCTTTAGACCCTGACCAACTGTGTCAGCTTTTAGAGAACAATGTATCTACTTATGCTTTCGTCAGTTCTGGTCCTGTCACTTCATTTTACAGTGGATGTTTGATTCCAGATAAGTGAAATTGCTGCACTTGGTGCTCACAGTGTACGTGCCCGTGTGCATTGTGTGCTGGTGGCTGTGTGCTGTTGGGCAGGTATGGGATGATTTAGGTGTTTGTCACCTGCTCTGTGCTGCGGCTGCCTGCTGTAGTTCTGCAGCTGCTCTGGGGGTGCAGACCTTGCATGTGGGACAAGCAGCCCCGAGTGCCATTGTGCAGAGCTGTATTGTGTGGAATAATGAAATCCACTATTTCTTTTCACTTTGGAAACTTCCAAGCCCTGGAGTAACAGGTGATGTACATTTTGAAATAATCTCTAAATCATCAAGTGCTTTTGCCTTCCTCAGAGCAGTTACAATTTCACCTTCCCCCCCTGCAAAACCATCCAGCTGCTCAGATTAACACTGTTTCCCTGCAGCCAGCCGGTCTGCTCCATGGGAGGAAGTCTTTCTACTTTCCTTTCTGAGGAAGGCATGGGTTTTGGGGCAGAGTGAATCTAAGTGTGACGTTCCTTGCACTTCCAGGCAAGTCTTGGTTATCCCCAAATGGCTTTTGAGGCAGTGGATCAGCTGTGCCACAGCACAGGGATGCTCAGAATAATCTGCATGCAGCTGAGCTCTTGGTGCTGTGCATCCTCAGTTGCATCACCTCCGCTCTTCACTGAGCCTAATTTATACATATTTTGTAATATCTGCCATTTTGCTTATCTGCATTATTTTACACCCTGGATAAACAAGAAAGAACTGTATCAATCTTCCCCGAGTCCTGCAGCAGCCAGTACACAACGCAGCGATGTTAGCCGGCACCACGTTTGCTGTAGCAGTGAGCAGCTGGGCCAGGCTGGGTTTATTAACACTGCAGACATTGATAACAGACCCTGCCTGCTTCCCTCGCCACGTTGTGCTGTGCAGGGTTAGCTGGGTAAGATGAAACGGAGCATAAATCAAAGCATGGCTGTGGCCCTCTGCTCACAGGAAGGATTTTCAATATGTCTGTAGATCTCTAAGGTCATTTCTGCTGTCATTTAGAAATGTGAGGAGTTCTCTTCTTTGGTCAGAAAACTGGGATTTACACAGCTTTAAACCTCCATGCATTTAGACCTTTGTTTTCCATGTGCCATAGTGCGGGATTCGTGCTGACAGCCCCTGCTGGTGCTGGGAGCTGGTTCATTGGAAGAGAGGTTTTGCTTGCCTGGGTAATGTAAACTTTGAGCACCAGAACCGATCCCATAATTCATGTGATTTAAAAGATCATGGTTAGTGGCTATTTGTAATTACTGTACACAGAAGATATGTCATCAGGCGAGGGGAAGCTTAATGTGCCCCATATGCAGAAAGGATTGGAAAGTAATTATGGCAGTGGGCACCACCAGAGCACAGGCTTACTGCTGCTCCGAAGCCAATTAAAAACCACAAGGGCCGAGTTTTACTGGGGTAACTCTAGCTCCTTCATAGCCCTTTTCTTCATTCCTGTCTTGATCTTATAGGCACTCTCAGCTCTCCAGATGTGGTATGCGGCTCTATGTTGTGGCTGTTACAATTAGTAGGAATGACATGGAGAACAGCATACCCTGGAGTCTGCTGCTGTGCCTTAGATGAGACCAGGTGATTTCATTTGTGCCAGGCGCTTTCTCTTCAAGAAAATTTAAATCAATGAAGAATGTAATAACCCAGCCCTAATGAGCCTTTCGGTCTGCGCTGGTCCTCCACCTTTATATACACATAAAGCTTCCGACCAACAGGGGGGTAGCAGAGGCTCTCTCACTCCAATCAGCGCTTCTCAGCTGCAGTCCAGGCATTTGTCAAATTCATCAAAGGGCTTGAAAGAGAAAGGAAAGTTCTTTGCCTCACGCTTAACTTTCATGTGATTGCACCTTTTTAGAGAATATGCAAATTAAGTGGAGATTCCCTCCTGTTTGTTTGGTGGATGAGCCGTGCGGCTAATCCACAGCGATTGAGCGTTATTCAGTTTGTGTAACTTCTGATGAGAGGTTTAAAAATAAACACATGATCAAAGGGACTTTTGGGAGATTATAAAAAAACAACAGCACAAAAGCACAACCTGGTGGGTTGGGGTGACATTTTCTGAGTGCTTCTCTTCTGTCTGCTCTGTGACAGCAAAGCTGCCATAGTTGTGAAAAGCAGAGATTTGGGACCAAGACACCCTCTGTGGTTTCTGTGGTCTGCTTGGCTCAGGTGAGTGTCCACCGAAACACTTCCACAGTGTTATGATTTTATGGTTTTTGTTATCAATATTCCACATCATAACATCATGTTGAGCACTGGGAGTTAATGAGTTAATGCTCCAGTTCTGTGAACTGTCAATATTTCTGGGTAGAGAAGAACTACATATCCCAGTAGACTGTTCTGTTTCCGTTTTCCATTCAGAAGGAAAGATCAAACTGCTCAGGAGTCATGAGGTTGCCCCTTCTTTTGCTGCTCATCTCTGCGGTGTGTGCTCCCTAGCCATCTCATCTTCAGCATGAGAGTAAGGCTTTTGGTTTTGGACGGTCTCTCTCCCATTTCATTTGATTTATTAGCTTCAATTCCAATGATATCATATTATATTATATTATATTATATTATATTGTGTTATCTCGCATTCCGCTATCATATTTAGTAAGTTAGTTTTTCTCCATTAGCTCTCTGCCATTGTTGTGTTTGTAGGCCCATCTCCTTGCCTATTCCCCTCCTCCCTTCCTCCTCTCCTGGGGTGCAGGTCGGTGAGTTCCCCCACCCCACCGGGCCGAACCAG